>JADFUC010000403.1:0-203348 GCA_019722365.1 Lithospermum erythrorhizon
ATCAGGTATGCTTCGTTCAGTTACGTATTGCTATTTTACTTTTTACTTAAAGTACATGATGTCCTTTAAATAATAATATTAACATTTCGTAGAAAATTGTTTTAACTTCTTTTTTTAAATTGATAAATGTTTATATGTATTTTAGGGAATAAAATATATTCTTTCTGTTAGAGAACGAAGTTTAAATAGTAGGTGACGGATATGATCGATTCCTGACTAGTTTTTCGTCGGGAAGCAAGTGAAGAATGGTCCCAAAATGCATTAAAGACGAGTCAAATTATACTACAAGTGCATGCATGCATAGTGACAAAAAATATAAGCATCAAATTATTGGAGATGTTATTGAAAGTCACAACTAAAGAAATAAAGGATGAATCCGATTCGCCAACTACAATCCTTCAATTATTGTTCTAGTGTACCAACTATGTCCCGCAAAAAATGATTGGTAGTATATTGAATATTTGAATGGTCGACCGTGTTAAGTAGCGGTTACTTTTTCTCCATATGAATGATATGATCATATCCATCACAAATGGAAATAGATTAATTAACCTATATATATACATATACATATATATATATATATACATATACATATATATATATATATATATATATATATATATACTATTTTCAATTGTTATATATTTGATAATTCTATGATAGTTTTGGCTTAGCTTCTGTGTTAACTTTTGATGGTTCTAATGCAACAATATTAAATTTTTTATTTAGAGAATGAAGCCATAGTTTAGTTTATTATGTGCTAGCTATTAATAGTTTCAACAATGTTAGAAGTTTTATTTGTTTGGAAAATATTTTATCTTAAATATGAACACTTGCTGATTTATATAATAAATAACTACATAATATTTTATATTATATCTATGAGATACAAAATATTATATTATTGATTTTCATATCAATAAAATTGTATTTGTATTATTATACAATTCATGTAATTGTACATATGTTGTTGGATTAGGTGATTGAAAAAGTAGCCGTAATGAATATATTGTTGCAATAGGGCCAAAAGATTGTTGTATTAGTCATATAACTAATGCAATGGTTGTAAGGTTGTTGTAAATTATCGGAACCGTTGCAAGAGGGTCGAAAGCCGTTGCATTAGACTTAATACAACGCAAGCGGGTACAATGGTAGCTCGTGTTGCATTAGGTCTCATCCAGCGGTTTTTGGCCCTAATACAACATATTTAGGTGTTGCATTATGTCAGGAATGTAGTAGATATTGGTAAAAGAACTTTGTAAAAAAGTACTCCGAACTTCTCATGCAATTTTAAGTTTATTACTCCCTCCAATCCATTTTAATTGTCGTTTGACTTTTTGAAATTGAACTTTGACCATCAATTATTAATTATTTATTATTCTAAAAAATATATAATTTATATAATTGGATTCATCTTTTAAAATACTTTCATAATATTAATTTTTAATTTTTTTAATAATATAACTAAAAGTAATTGAAAATTAAAGATTTATTTCGAAAGATG
This sequence comes from Lithospermum erythrorhizon, assembly GCA_019722365.1. NCBI lineage: Eukaryota > Viridiplantae > Streptophyta > Magnoliopsida > Boraginales > Boraginaceae > Lithospermum > Lithospermum erythrorhizon. The sequence goes on from JADFUC010000403.1 coordinate 1,508, forward strand.
AAAAAATCAATTAAAATGGATTAGGAGGAGTATTATTTATCCGCTCGTTTGCTGCGCTGTTTTAATTATCGAATTGTCGTCTTGTTGTTACATTGGAACTTCCTAAACACAACTAGTACAAATTGTTTGAAATTTATTTTTAACTAAACAAAGAACCAAATAATAAAGATAAAGACGTGTACTTGATGATGATGATCCTTTAACCTAAATACATAAGCATCCTTCTTTTGACTATAACAATAATTCCTTCAATGTATTTTAGTACAGTTAATGTTATTTCTTGTTGATACAAAACGTTAGGCATACTATATTCTTAAAATATTTGTAAAGTAACATACATGTTTTATGTATTTTATTTTTGAAATTAGAATAAAAAGAAAATTTATAGTCAAAGTTTCGTTTATTTGAATTATTAAAAATTTCAATTGATTAATCGAAAACATGAATTAAAAAAAATTAAAAAAATATTAGAAACCAAAATAATATTATCGCATGGCATAATGTTGATTATTAATGAGGGACAACTGTTGTCCACCGCTAATTCTCATCGTATTAAAAATTTGGCTAGCTGTTGGCCCATCATCAATTTAATTATTTGAAGTCATGATGTTTTAAGTTTAACATAATTAACAAGCTACTGGATGCCAGTGGCATGGACAGAAACTACTAGGTCAAGTAGTGGCGGATAAGTCACGAGTGGTTAGATAAATATTAATAATTCGATCAATTAGACCATTTATAGTCACTTTGAGGGTGTTTGGTTAACCTCATTTTTGTCAAAAAGTAATTTATAAATAGATTTGATAAAATACTAAAGTGTTTAGCTAGCATTTATAAAATATAATTTATAAGTTTGAAAGTAACTTATAAGTTGATTTTTTTAAAAGTAATAATTTTCAACTTTTTCCAATTTTTTTGTCCAGAAACATAAGTTTGGTTTGACAAAAGTAAATTATTTTTATTATCAGTGATATTTAACTTTATCTGTATTTGTGCTTCGTTCAATAATTATTAAAGATCTGATTTTTTAGTTATCTGGAATTTTTTTTAGCATTTTATTCTTTATTGAAAAAAATAAATAAATAAAATAAAATATTACCAAGCTTCGATGGGTGATGAGCCCGTAGCTTTAGGTTGAGGTGACCTCCGTTGCAAGCGCAAGAAGGTTGGCTCACTTGCGTAATTTGTGGCGTAGTAGGAAAGAAAAATAAAAATAAAAAAATAAATATTATATTTTTAATTATAAAATATAATTTATAGTTATAATTATTTTTTATTAAATTCGAATATTAAATTACTTAATTTATTTATATCGTAAAAATAAAAAATGATATATAAATAAGATGTGTCTTATAAGTCATTTTTACTCTTTCTGACTTTATAACAGTTATTGTTATGTCACGAAACATGTAGGAAAAAAATTTCATTATAAACTTGATAAGAATGATAGAGGCAATATAAATCATTATTGAATAAGTATTGGCCAGAGCACTTCGTATTTATAGGTAAAATATGAAATATTTATGGTAATATCTTAACTTGATACTCAAGTTATTACTAAAACTAATATAGTAATAATAATAATTAATATTAATAATATCTTCTCATATCTTCTAGAATTTTTCGGATCGTTTCAATACTATGTTAGCCAAGCAGTAAAAATAAATTTGACAATCTTTATAAATGGCCTGTTATAAATTAGATTTATCATTTATAAATTGATCGACATAAATTAAAAAAATAACCTTAGCCAAACGGCCTCTTGGTCTGTCACATTTTATAGGGGTTGTCTATTAAACGTACGTCAATGACATGAAGCCAAAAAATAACCCGTTCACTCTCTCTTTATCAGAATAATCTAATCACCATTGATTTTATTATTACAATTTAATTGAAAATGTTTGATTTTTCAATAAATTAATCTAATTAAAATATCTTGTTATTTGAAAAAGTGAGCTAACTTAGAAACCTTGATCAGTGTGTCCAGAGGCCGACGGTCAACAACGATTACGAATCGAAATAACTGAACACACAAAAAACAAAGGGCCGGTAATGTAAAGCAGCACGAGATTGTTACTTAGAGTTCGGTGCAGGAGTCACTTCTACATGCGGTAGCCTGGAGAGAAAACTTCCACTATTCTTGAAGTTGTACAAGTAGGGACTTATACAAAAGCGATCAGATTTCACGTCGCCCTAACTAACTTTCAACTTAGTTTCTCAGGCTAGGATCCTCCTATCTATGTTACTCATACATGCCGATCTTATCACAGGTGCTCGGCGTGTCTAATCTCAGAAACCACTCAAGATTGTCCACTGACAATGTGTTGTAACTTGACACGTGCATTAGTTAAAGAAGAGTAGTGAATGCTTAACACGATTGACCTACCTTTACCTGCAGTATGCTTTTCTATTAATACAAGAATGCTCTCGGAATAATAAAATATGTTTCGGTGGTCTTCGTTCTCGATTCGGCCGGTCTTTTTTATATAGTGTAGGTCTTGTAGGGTTCGACACTTACGTTTATGGTAAGATGTTTGATATGAAATCCAGCCTTCCATAAGCATGCGAGCCACTTCTATAACCCCGACACTTGCCTTAATAAACATTCTTGATAAGCCAAGGAATATCTTTGTTGAGATCTACAGGTGTAAATCTAGGTGGAGAATCTCCTTTGCCCGATAAATGCAAGCGAGACATCCCAGAAAAACCCTAAATGGCATTTTGACAACAGCGTCGATAATAAACGTGTCATATGCAGCGGTCGCTGACAACATAATCTTCGTGAAAACTTCCGGGCGATTATCTACGCGTCAACAAACTCCCCGCTTTGGGTGAGTTTTTCATGACAAATTCCCGATATCTTCGGCCTTTTCGGGTATGACACAGTGTTAAAAGCAGTGCAGAAACACAAATCATTTTGTTAGATATCGGACCAAGCTGTCGGGGAAGCGTGGTCACAACATGATCAACACAGAAAACAAACAAAGCGGTAGTCGAACGAAAATCGAGGGGCTACGACAGCACGCTTTCACCTACTACTCTGCGGCTTCTCCCTGTTTGTCATAAAAAGCAGGCTCAAAGATATATTACATGGGAGGCGGGAAGTAGCGCTCGGGACCAACGTTTGGTGGTGTCCGCAGCCCATTTGCCCGGTATTCTGAGAGGTCTTGACATTTGGAGGGACAGCAGTCTGCAAGGCTTGTATTTTGGCTTGAAGTTCGGCCGCTGGAGTTTCTTTTTAATATATCGGTTTCAGCGTCTTCTTTTCATCCTCATAGGCTTTAATTAATACTGCGGCAACCTCCCCCACCGAGGTCCACAGCCATAGATTTTTCAACTCCTTTCGTGTCATCCGCAACTCTTTTTGGGAATTCGGTTTATCGGTGATGGTGATAGTCTTGGCATCTTCTGGCGGTGTCTTCGACTTCGGGATTTGAGGGGGTGTTGGGCAATTAATAGACTACATATCTCGGGGCTAGGGAAATGACCAGGGCTTCATTTTTACTGATCTAGCAGTGGGTGTTTGGAAATCCAAATATGATCCTTCAAAATTTAGTTCTTGACCGGTCCCGTCAGCATCGTGACTCTCCCAGCGGCTTCACTTACGTTGGTATTATTGGATGCAAGATAAGATTTCGCGATAGCGATGTATGAATGGCGGCATACACGAGGCGAGGAGATGAGGCTTGTAGTTGTCACTTTTATTTGGCCGTCAGTCGTCGGCTCCGCTGGTTAAGGTCTGGATGATATCATTTAACCGAGTTGATCGGTCGGGCCTCCATTGTGGCGCATCATAATGCTTGTTGATCATTTCTGGACTAAAGTTGAACAACATACCCCTCACCTTTACTTTGTGAAACATGGTGCTTGTTGGATCAGCGATTTCTTCGATAGATTGCGAATAAACTCCCTACGATACTTGTGTGAGGACCCGATGTCTTGAAATGGTCGACATTCTGCCTCTCGATAATGTCCATGTATGCTTGATTGTTCCTTGTAGCCTCGGAGAGTTGCCTTTCTGGGAGAATCTTCCTAGCACAAACAGAATTCCATCTGGCCTCATTTTCTTCAGAATTAAACATGATTCCCTTAGTGGATACTTCAACAATTCCCTTGGCAATTCATACATTTGTTTTATTCTATTTAGATCATCATTCAACTTCCCCATTTCCTTTGGATTTTCTCTTACGACAAGGTAGAGCCAGTATCTTCTTCACCGGAGTCTAACATAAATCTACTAAAGGCTTTGTCTTTAGACTTTTCTTAGGGATTGGTTGATGTGCCCTTTTCTCCTTTGGCGGATTTTCAATTTTTGTTCCTTAGAGCAGGGGCCACTCACTTATCCTCTGTCTCCTTTCAGGATTACGGATAGCCGGCTTTGTAGGTCAAGCCAGTTTGTGCGCCTTGCTTGATCCTAACGATTCTCGTTTGGTTTAATGGCGACTGGCTCTCGTCACTCACTCCCGGCGGTTTGAAACAACTACCACATCGTCCATTGAACTGTACCGGGAGGAACTACTTAATCATTCAAGTTGTGGTTTCCACGGTCGAGGAACAAATCACGATTGGAGGTTTTTGTTTCCTCAGCGCTCTTGAAATCGTGCCACCCTACTTTAACTTTCCCCAATTTAGTGAATTTCGGCCACGATGAGTCTGTGAGTTATGACTCTTAGGGCTATGCAAGTGTCCCTTGACACTTGATCCCTCGCCCATTAAGAATGCGTGATTAACTATCATCCTAAAAGAACTGATTGATTCTCCGGGGAATTTGACATTGTCACTTTTATTTCAGTAGAGGACAAATTTTAGGGTTCTTACCGATTGTTTTTTACTTGTTGGAGGGGTATTAGCAGTCATCGGTATCAACATGATGGAGTCTCTACACATTTGCATTGTATAACTTTCCATGGAAGCCCCGAACTTTCGGGCACGGATTTTAATAAAACCTCGGTTGTTGTCTTTGGGATTGTTTGTAGTGGAATAAGTTCTCCCCCTTTTCATTTTTCGCCAATATGGCGAATTGAACTTTGCTCCTACGATCCTTCCTCCTTTGTGGCCATTTTGAAAGAAGGGCAAAGGTTTTTTGGATTTGGTAGGTTTTCGAAGAGATTTTGATTATTTATTGGAAGGAGGAAGTTTGAGTGTTATAGAGAGAGTAAATTATGCGTGAGTGGTATGAGAAGTTGTGAGGTGAGGAGAAAGCTGTTCTACCACGTTCTTCAATAAAGCTACTGGCAATAAATTCTGATTAACCGCGATTTCCAAAAACATAACCGTTGAGCCTTTTGGCATCAGGTACATTATAGCAGCAGCTCTTCGATGAATGTTATACTTGATTACAATGGTGCTTATTTGTCACATAACATACAAACCTAGGGGTAGCTCTTAGATACTCGAGGCGGATTCATATCCAATCCTTTGGTAAAGATATCGACAATACGTTTGTAGGTGCTAACATGTTCAGTTGAATTTCTTTGTTTTCAACTAGCTCTGCTTATGAGTGATGTCTTATATGTCGGTAATAACCCCCGTTCTGTTTGTGTTGTCACAGATTCTTTGAAATACTTATAGCTTTTCGTATTTATCACACGGAAAGGGTCATGACACACAGGTTGACACCGTATTCCTCGATCATTTTGCTTCATCCATATTAGTTGAGTGCGCTGACTTCCTAGCTACTTGATATACTCCCGGCTTACCAGCGTGGATAGAATCGGTTACATTTTCGGCTGAACCATGACACCAAATTATTTCCAAGAAAAAACATCCACGAGGTGCTTTTCTATCTTAACTGCCGTGCATGCGTTACCCAACAAGAGAATTGTTAGTGTCAAGCACATTATCACGACTAACCCGTAGTTGAGAGTGCACTTGCTTGTATTTTATAATCCTCTTCCTGAGATTCAAGTGGCTTTTCTTTAGGTGCGGCTTGAGCCTTGCACAAACTCCAACAGTGTCTGATATCGAGATGCACTAGGCATTAAGTAAAGCGAGACTTCCAATCGCTCACTTCTATAGTTGCTAATGTCAACTTAACAAAAGCTCTCATCCTTAGTATCTTTTACATGAGTTGCCGTAGGTGTTCTCTTTAACCTTAGCATTCTCAAGACCAAATTCGTACAATGCTCTTGGCATATTTTATTTGGGGAGATGAATATGCTCTCCTTAAATGCAGCGATGCGGATTCCCAAGAAAAATTTCCCAATTCTCACCATGCTCATCTCAAATTTGAGCACCCCGTCACATTTGAATGAGCAGTTTTACCGGTTGGTTTGATATTCCACAAAACAATGTCATCGACATAGATACAGGCTACCATCATTTGATCTTTTTCCCTTTTTTTATGAATAAGGTCTTGTCAACTCCTCCTCGTGTATAGCCATTCTTGAGTAGATACAGACGGGTTAGTCTTTCATACCGTGCTCACAGGAGCTTGTTTTAGTCCATAGAGTGCCTTCTTGAGCTTGTACACTTGATCCCCTTTGGTAAAATCCTTCAAAACCTTTGGGTTGTTCCACATATACTTCCTCATGAACAATACCATTTAGAAAATTTGTTTGACATCCATTACGATACAATTTGAATTTTAGAAGACATCTTGGTCACCAGTATTAATAATCGATGGCCTCCATTCCTTGGCAGACAAAATAAATGTTTTCTTCAAAAAGTAAATTCCTTCAACTTGAGTGTACCCTTGAGCTACTAACACGGCCTTGTTTCGGTAACATTCCCATTTTCGCCGGTTATTCTTGAAGATCCATTTTGTTCCTACTCGCGTTGTGATCTTTGGCGCTTGCTTTTGATTCAGGCTTACGTTTCTCTCCAGCTGTGGCAGGTTCTTCTTGCATGGCATTGATCAATTTTCATCTTGAAGCGGTCTTCCCATCTTTTTAGTTCGATTTTGATAAGAAGCATGTTTACGCAAATAACTTGACCATTTTACAGCAATCAACTTCTACTCTTTTTTTGTCTTGTGGTGATCCCTCCTCTGTTTCACCTATTTAATATTCTTGCGATGGGATGAGTCTTACGAATCACGTCATGGTGTTGGCTTTCAATCGAGTCATTGGTCTCGATGATGGAGTTGTTTTCATTTTTCTTCAAAATTTGTTGTTAAGCACTCGGTCTTGGGCCAGGTTGGATTGGCAGTACCTTCCCTCTTCGTCCTCATAACACGGATGTTCGGCTTGATCGATGACTTTGACATTTATTGACTCCGCTGATAGTTTGTGTCCGTTTGTTGTATACTCTTAATGCCACGCTATTTGCGGAGTATCGAGAAATATTCCTTAAATCTCCTTTGACATCGAATTTTTTTGCCATTGTTCTCGTCGACAGAATGTAACAAACACTTCCAAAGATATGAAAATATTGAACACTGGGTCTCCTCCCCCTCCATATTTCATACGTGGTGTTGTTTGTTCACAGTCGGCGTAATTACATTGTGAATATAGCATGCGGAGTGTTGGCGGCCTACGCCCCGAGAATTTTATCGAATTTTCTTTGCATGCGGCGTCACTCTAGCCATTTCTTGGATGGTCTGGTTCTTCCTTTCGACAATCCCATTTTCTTTGTGGGGTCATGGGGTAAAACTCATGTCGATTCGCCACATGTTACAAAAATTCTATGAGCGAGAATTTTCAAATTCCTTTCCATGATCGCTTGATCTGACTGATTGTCGATCCTTTTTCACCTGCGTAGTTGGTGGCCGGTTGTTTGAAACACCTCAAAGGCATCAGTTTTCTCGAAGAAATTCGGCCAAGTATATCGTGAAAAATCATCGACCACGGACATATATATCTTTCTTTCCACAAACTACTTTCTACTTGCGTTGGTCCCGTTAAGTCCCATGTAATAGCTCAAGTATTCTAGTGGTAACCACTTGTTGTAACAATTGGTGGGACACTTTGGTCTGCTTCCCAACTTGACACTCACCACAGGTTTTTTCTTTTATGTTCATCGCATGGAAGTCCCCACTGACTTCTTTTATGTTGAATGTTTCTGTAGTTTGTGTGCCCCAATCTTTTGTGCCAAAGGTCCACTTCATCACTCACTTTGCATGACATACTCTTGTGAGATGTCCATAAGTAGCAATTGTCAGTTGATCTGCTTCCCTTCATGATTGGTTCTCCTAGAGCATTACTTGCTACACACATATCTTTGGTGAAAGCAACCTTCATCCCCTCAAATGTATGATTGGTGGAAATGCGATGAGGGTTTACGATCCCCGACCCGTCTACTAATAGCCACATTCCTCGGCTTGGGCAATCCCTCCCACATTAAGACACCCTTTTCCGGTAATTCTTCCACTTATCCCCCCCTCCAGCCTCCCAGCGGTAGCCGAGGAGGTAGACACAACGTGCCAAATCTGAGGTTCCTTCCTTACCCACTCCTTTACGGCGCATGATACTTGCCTTTCCCACACCATAAAGTTTGTACTTGATATGAATTTTATATGTCTCTTTTAACTTCCCATGATGATAGCATTTCGAACTAACCATTTTCTTCCATACCTAATTTGTTTGTTGTCGGTATCCTTGCTTGAGGCATCCACATGGTAGGTGAATCTTTCTTTCAATTTACGTACACCTATTCGGATCTAGATAAATTCTTCTTCCCTTTTTCCAATTTCATCAAAATTTCGGTACTAGAATTCATCATTTTGATGCCTCTGATCGTGGTTGAATTTTCCCCCCAAGAAATTAATCTCATCCTTTTGCTCTTCAATTTTCTTCACAAGATTCATATTTTGCACAATGAGCTCGTTTTTTTCAGTTTCTACTATGGTGAAGCTATGGAGTTAATTTGGTCCATTTTGAAATAACATTTGATAGTTGGCTATAAGTTTCTCACCGATGAAGCTCTCACATACAATGCATCCACTTTCGGTATCGGTGATTGTGACATACGAGTTTTGGTGTACCTTTTCTTCTTGATGGACTGGCGATTAGGCATAACAAAGGTGTTTGATTACTACCTTAAATGCTTCGCTAGGTATCGTCGTGAATGAGTAGAGTGGCTTAACTCTGGTTTGCTTTTGATGCGATTTGGACATTGAACTTGAATGTCCAAAACCTTCACATTCTACATTGGATTCCCTTCCCGAGATTGTTGATTTTGTTGTGGCTGTATTCCATTTATGCCGCTTCTCCCGTGATTTTGTTGGTCCTTTTCAACATCCAAACCGTTTGTCATAACTACTGGAGTTATCACCTCACGCAAGCGATTTTTTATTAAACGCTTTTCATGGTTTGTTGAAGTTCCTTGCCAGTAGGCTCATGGTTTCCTTCAGATCTTCGTAAATCTCCTTCTTTGTAGCGTAGGCAGCAGGTGCGATCCGCTGCTTACGTGCGGGGCTCGGAGGAGGTCTATCTTCATCTCGTAAGTAGTGAGGTTTCCTATTAGATCATCAAGCCGCATAGCACTAAGATCTTGGGCATACATCGCGTAACCTTACTTTGAATCTTTGTGGAATGGATCTTAATACCTTTCGGACCTGTTTCTCATTTGATATGGGCTCAGTGAAAATGCTTCATTTGCCATATCATTTTATTCTAGAGCTATAGCGGTAATAGTCTCATCTTCTTCCATCCCTACATGAGTTTCCCATGCAGTTTGTTAGTTGTTGGAGTCTTGACATCCTTTTATAGCGAGTTCCTTACGTATGCGGTTTGGAGAATATCCCGTGCTTCACTTTGCTCAGTGATCGCAGTACTAATCGTTTTGAACTTGTTGGATCACTTGACCGTAAATAGCATTTAGGGCTTTGTCATTTCCTAAAGCCAACTCGTCCTCTGCGGGATCCTTTCAGCTTCAGTTTTCACTACAATTTCTCCTCCTTCTTCATCAACTTTGGTGGGGGGTGTCCATCCAGTAATTATTGACTTCCATGTCCTTGAGTCAATGGATTTAAGAAACGCGGTCATCCTGGCCTTCCAATAGGGATAATTTTTTCCATCTAATTGTGGAGGTTTAGTAATAGAGCCTCCTTCTTTAACAACGTCAAAAACAATGCCGAGGAGTCGCTTGGATCGCTCTACATGTTGAGTGCCCGCTCGATACCCGATTGAAAAAGTGAACTCTTAGAGCAACGATCGAGTGTCAGGCCACGGTCGAAACGCGATTCACAGTCCAAATATCAAACACAAAAAACAAGGGCGATAATGTAAAACACACCAAGATTGTTAGCAGTTCGGTGCAAAGTCACTAAATGCAGGGCGGCTAACACGGAGAGAAACTTCCACTATTCTTGGGGTTATTACAAGTAGGGACTTATACAAGCGGTACTGGGTTGCTGGCCTTACAACTAACCTTCCAAGCTTGGTTTCTAAGACTACAGGATCCTCCCTATCTATATTACTCCTTGTCGATACTATCCCGGTACTCGGCGTAATACAATCTCGAGAAACACTCAAGATTGTCACAACAGTAATGTTGTAACAATTTGTAAAGTAGTTAAGAGAAGAGTAGTGAATGCTTACAGCTTACAATTGACTCTACACACGAAGTATGCTTTTCTATTAATACAAGAATGCTCTGAATAATAAGAGAGAAATATGTTTTAAATTGGTCTTCGTTCTCCAAATTAAATGATCTTTATATAGTGTAGGTCTTGTAAGGTTTCGACGCCCATTTATGGTAAGATGTTTGATATGAAATCCACCACGCTTCCATAAGCATGCGAGCCATACATAACTTGACACTTGCCTTAATAAACATTCTTGATCGCCAAAGGAATATCTTGTTGAGATCTCTAAGGTGGCAAATCTTGCAGAGAAAATCTCCCTTGCCCGATAAATGCAAGCGAGACATCGAAAAACCCTGCATGCTTGTTTTTGACTTAACGCGTCGATGTACAAGCGGCGTGTCGTATACCAACGATCATGACAACATGTCTTCATGAAAACTCGAGGCCAATTATCCTACGCATCAACATTATTATTATGCGACATGACAAAACACAAGTGTCATATTTGTCTTTTGATTTATTTAAAACCTATGTAGAGAGTCGACATTTAATAATTATTTTTAATGAAATTCAATTCATTTTGAATTAGTTAAAGATCGATGGTATGAATTACACGTGGTGATTAGTGATTCGATTCAAATTCTAATGAAAATCGAACACATACAAATAATAAGAGTTCTCGGGAATTAAACCCCTGAAATTAATTAATATTAAAATAGGGGTTTATATTAATTAACCCTAGGATTTTCGAACGTTACGGGCTGAAATTAATATATCAAAGAAATATCGGGGAAAATATGTAAATGTGTTTAACCTAGAAAAATCCTACTACACACCATGAGGCAGAGCTTACGACATGACTACTCGGAGAAGAGGGAGTTTCCAAAAAATTCGACGATCTAGATCTTGCCTCAAAATCAACGGCTAAGATTATAATCCACCTAAAAGTGGATCAATCAATCAGAAGAAAACCCGAAAGCCTATATAAACCCCTTCCCCTCCCTATGTTCGAAAATCACAACCTCCACCACCAAAAAAATACAACAAAAATTTCTTGAGAGAATTTAGCATTAAAAACTGTACGTATTTCTCAAGAATAAAACCTTTGAAAACCAAAACCATCACAGAACCACCACAAACACATAAATCTTCAACCTAAAAAGCCAAAATAGGCTCCTAAATTGAACAACGGAGAAAGAATACAAAAATCTTCAACTTCATCTCCAAAATAGGCGCCTAAAATTAGGAACTAGATTGAATTACTACAAAAATGCACTAATTTCATGATTAACATACAAAATATGATGAGATCGATCAATGTCCAGATCCTCGCGCATCAAATCACTATAAGTTAAGCCACAAAGGCCCACATAGTAAACTCAAATGGGATCACAATGCATAGCCACATTTTGCCAAAACAGGGAAACACGAGTAAAGGCACTAAGGCATCCCCCTTGATGAGGTAAGCACCTCCATTTAGGATAGCACTGAAGATGAAGTAGCTCTACTTTTGAACTCGGTCGGCTATCTGAGGATCGAACTACTAAGGCTGACTAGGCAGCTTATCCAAGCCCAGTGCCGATCAATCCCGTGACTCGAAGTCCAAAGACAAAGATCAAGTTCATATAGCCATACGGGAATAAGCCGCTTCGACACCCATTTCGGACCATATCGAGTCCAGGAACTAAGTACTACATCCGGTCTAGATCCACCTGATCAGACTCCTATCCAATCTGACATCCAAATCTAGCAAAGGGTCGCATGCAGTCCGATTACGTATCAAACCCCCAAATCAAGTCTCAAATCAAAGTTCAAGTACAAGACTATACAAAATCAAGCATCTCAAGCAGTCAGCAATCTGTTTAGAGACCAATAGATTTATAGTCGAACCTGAATCGATTTGATAAATTATTTTTGTACATAGAAGGATTTCCCCAAATGGGTTTCATTGTATTGGTGTGCATACTTATAAATAATGAAATCTTTCTACACGTTACAAATCTTGGCACGACCGGTGTGACGAGGTTACACCCTCATACTCCTAAGTTAAGCCCTACACCTTCCTGATAGATCAGTTGAAGATGCCTCATGGGTATCAGCCTCCCAAATTACAATAATTCGATGGAGTTGGAAATCTCACGCATCATATTGCTCACTTTGTTGAGACTTGCAATAATGCTGAGATAGATGGGATTATATGGTCAAGCAGTTCGTGCATTTACTCAAAGGAAACGCGTTTGAGTGGTACACTGGAGCTAACATCCATCAGAAGTTGGGCACAGTTGGAATCACGAGGTCCCAGCCCAAACCGCTTTTCACTTTTGACGCGCAGTTAGTATGATAGAGCCCGCTAATGCGAACCCGATGCAAAGGCGAGGCACATGCTTGATTTCATAAATAGATGGAGAAGTCGAGGCACGAAATGTAAAGATAGGCGTCGGCTCATCTATCGGCATGTGCGTTGAGGCGTATGCTTGGGCTACTTGATAAATGCTGTAGGGTATCACTTTCCCAGGAACCTTTGAGCAACCATGAGCCGGGAAGCTCATGATATGGAGTTGACCATAGCTGCCAACAAAGGGAAGGGTACGGGTAAATCAACATCCACACTCTATAAAGCCAAATTTGAAGATGAAGAGAGTTCGAAGAGCCATAGAAAGAAGATGTACATGCCACAACTTCCAAGTCAACAAAGTCTTAATTCAAAACCAAAATAACACAAGAAGATACTAAATTTGGAAGCAAGATTCGTCCAACGCTGAAAGAGATGCAAGCCAAAGAATATCCATTCTTTATTTCGAGATGTTCAGCGATCGCGAAAAGAATAAAACGCACTACGCTGAAATGAAAAGCTCGTAAAATTGCCGAGTCAGCTGACGGGAGGAGGCCAACAAAAATATTGAGCCAAACTATTGCAAGTATCACCACTTGCTTGGTCATCCACGAGGAAAAGAAGTGTTTACCTTCAATATGAAAAAATGATGGGTTTGTGGATCAAAGGACCATATCTCTTAAAGAAGAATAAAAACTATCTCAAATCCTCTCGCTTTATGCTGAGGAATAAACATCTTCATTTTCCTTGTCTGAGAATAAACTTTCTCCATTCTCCCTTGATATGAGCTTAAGTGACTACCATCTCCTTGACACGGGCGAGGCTGTCCATAGGCTCCTTGTTGAGGAAACGTAAAACACCTATTACACTCACGGGCGAGTGTAAAACATCCGCTTCTGAACTACGTTGAGTTGATCCGCTTTAGATACATGAGGCAACTTGAAATCCACAGCGCAATCATAACAAAAAAAAAAAATTATATTTTGTTCCCTGACTCCTTGGCAGCATAAAACACGTATTTCTACAAGCAACTGCGCTGGCAGCTCTTGAGTATCACAAAATATGAAATAATTAATTAGCCATGAAGTTAGAATTGCTTTTCAAATGAGGTTAAAATTAATTAGCCATAAAATTAACGGTACTTAAATTCATGTTAAACTTACGAATTAATTTTAGAGCATATCCTTAGATGAATCAATATTAATTTGAAGCAACGTGAAGTTAATTTTAAATCTACATGAGATTAGAATTAGGCTTAATTAAATCGAGGAAATGACTTAAATTCATATCGATTAGAAGTTAATCCCCCCGATATCTAGGGGGAATACACTTAATCCTAAAAGTAATTAATTTTTAGAGTTTGATGAGTCATAATTAGTACTACAAATAGTTAACATGACAGTAAAATTCACGTTAGCGAAATTGAGTATCTATACGTCCTTAAGAGGATGCGAGATTAATTATAAGTGATCTTAAGCGCCCCGGCGGGTTGAAATCATTTATCCCCGCTATATCTGGCATGACATTAAATTCATGTCAAAAGTAGTGTAGGGTACTAAATTTGCATTGTTATTAAAAGGCTATGCAAATTCGAACACCCGGCGCTTACAGTATGTGCCGAGTTCAAAGGGAATTTGTAGGCAATTAAAAATTTAATAATTATTTTTTAATTAAAATTCAATTCATTTTTTGAATTAGTTAAGCGAGTAATTAAGATGTCGATCCTTTGAATTACAAATTTGATTATGTCTTGATTCAAATTCAATGAAAATCGAACAAGTGTAAAAAATAATAAGGGTTTCAGGCGTTAAGCCCCCAAAAATTGTTTAAAGTTAAAAGTGATAAGGGTTTTATATTAATTAACTTTAATTTAAACCCCAAAATAGGGATCTCGAAAGTTAAATTTTGAAATTAATATATCGAGGCTTATCGGGAGCAATATGTAAATGTAATTTTGACCTAGAAAACCCTACTCCATAAAAGTAAAATAGGGGCCCAGACTCTGTATACTTAGACAAGAGGAGTTTCCAAAATTGACAGTCGAATCGTTGCCTCAAAATCAATGGTTAGATCATAATCCACCTAAAAGTGGATCGACCAATCGGGGAAAAAACACAGCCTATATAAACCCCCTCCTCACATGTGTTCGAAAATCCACAGCCTCCACGCTTAAAAAATATAACAAAATCTTGAGAAATTTAGAATAAAACACATAGGTATTTCTCAGAAAACCTTTGAAGTTTGCTACTTTTCAGGTGAAAACCACCACAAACATAGAAATCTTCAACCTAAAAAGCCAAAATAGGCGTCTAAATTGATGAACGGAGAAAGAACCCAAAATCTTAAACTCGTCACCAAAATAGGCATCTAAATTGGGGGAACTAGGTTGAATTATTGCACAAACCACGGTAATTCGGGATTAACATCCATATGTCGATGAGAATACGTCAAAACCGAGATCGACACATCGAAGTCACTACGTGCTTAAGCTTCTGAGCCCATGTATTAAACTCAGCGAGGATCTAAGGTACACCTTGTTTGCCCACGTCAACTTAGCGGGAGTAAGGCGCTGGAGCACCCCCCCTTGATGAGTAAGCATATCCACCTTTGGATAGCACGAGCGGGTGTAACTACTAAACACTTGAACTTCAGTCAAAAGGCATGCGGGATCAAGCTCTTTAAGGCCGAGGCTGCGTATCAAGTGCTTAGTCCCCGAGCTAGACACATATCCAAAAGCGAGTCTTGGTCCCACAACTTGGGTCAAAGACCAAGATCAAGTTCATACAACCACACGGAGTGTTGCTAAGGCACCAAGGGCTGGGACCGTATCCAAGTTCAAGACTAAGAATTCCATCGGTACCGCCCCACGTCAAGGAGCGGCCGAAGCTAGTCATTGACTCTAATGGCTCCTATATACATGTCATGATGACATACATTAAAACCTTAGGGAGCAAGTAGCTTCCACTAGTGTCGAGGACTTGGCCAAGCGGTTCAACGCCAAGGCGACTCTACATCACATAGATGGGAAGATAGTCAATCGTGAAGCGGCAGCTCGTACGCGCCTCCCTCGAAATTATGCCTAGGGCGCCTCAAATTACTACGCAATAAGCCTTGAGCATGCCTAAAAGGGCGGCGGGGAAAAGTTGCAAAAGCGCTCCATTCGTCTCGACCAATGGAGCGATCCTACAGCGCACACTTAGAGAGTTCATGGCCAGGGGCAATCAAAGATCGCTGGGGCGAGTTACACCTACATTACTCCTACGTTAATCCCGCGCTTCCCTTACGGTCGGTTGAAGATGTTTCATGGCTATCGACCTATCAAATTCCAACAATTCGATGCGGTTGAAATCTCAAGCGGCATATTGGTCGCTTTTTTAGACTTGCGATAATCTTTGGGACATATGGGGATCGTACTCCGTTGCGCATTTCAATCAACAAGTGCACATATACCCACGTATACGAAGAAGGCAATGCATCGGTCGCATGTAAAGTATGCTATGCCACGACCTCGACATCGAGTAAGGGGCAAACGCCAGTGTACAACCATCATTAAGGAGAAAGACAACCACTGCTAAAGTCATCAAAGAAATACATAATGCTCACGGATAGGAGGTAAACAATCTATTGCTCCTTGGTATGAGCATAAAGCATCTATAATCTTTTTAACGGCAGGAACAAACTCTCATACTCAGCGATATGAGAATAAAAGCGTCTCCGTTCTCCTTGATACGAGAATAAACCTTTTCCGTTTCCACTTGATATGAGCTTAAACTTCTGCCATCCTACATGACATGAAGGCTAAAATGTCCATAGGCTCCTTAGTGATAGCATAAACCACTTATTACACTCCTGGGCGAGTATAAAACATCCGCTCGTTTGACTTGATCCGTTTGGGTATGTAGGCAACTTGAAATCCCAAGTGCGATCTTATCCATAAACAAATTCTACTTTGTTCACCAGCTCCTTGGCAGAGCATGGCTGCGTTAACCTGCCAGTAACTTTACTGCATTAGCGGCTCTTTCCTTATCAAGGGAAAAATTAAAGAAAATTATGGCAATAATTTTAAACCTACATGAGGTTAAAATTAATTACCCATAAAATTAACATGACTTAAATTCATGTTAAACTTACCTCGAATTAATTTTCGACATATCCCTAGAGGATTCGATATTAATTCGAAACTCGTGAACTTAATTTTAAATCTACATGAGATTAGAATTAGCTTCATTAAATCCGACATGACAAAAGTCATTATCGATTAGAATAATCCCGATATCCTCGAGAATAAATCGTAATCCTAAAGTATAATTAATTTTAGACTTTCGATGAGTGAGAATTAATTACTACAAATAGTTAACATGACGTAAAATTCACGTTGACTAAAATTAATTCTCTATACATCTAGAAATTATTACTACAAATAGTTAATTCACGTTGACTAAAATTAATTAATACAAATAGTTAGCATGACTTAAATGGGTTTGACCTACAAAAATCTACGCCGCGTGAAATAGGCGGTCGGAAGCTACATTACTTGGAGAGGGAGTTTCCAAAAATTCCTGACGGTCGGATGTGCCTCAAAATCAACGGTTAAGATCATAATCACTAAAGTGGATCAACCAATCGAAGAATTCGAAAAGCCTTCTATATAAGCGATGGAAAATACTATGGATATATGGTATAAATATTTGAATTCCATAATTCGAAGGGGATCTTAAAGTGCTTACTACATTGTTAAACAAAAACATATAATTACAATATATGAACAGAGTACTTACAGTGCAGCGGAGTAAATTCCACCAAAATTCCAGTTGTGAATTTGACTTCCCTTTAGCTCCTTGTTGTAATATCAATCGTATGATATCTCTAGTTGGTCCACACCAGGAGAGGTTGAATCAAGAACCGATTTATGCTAGTAAACAAGGATGAAGAAAACCAAAAACCCAAGAAAAATTCTTGGAGAATTTACGACCAAAGGGGCTACTTAGAATTTTAATGAAAATTATTTTCTAATTCTTATGTCATGAAAAAAACCCTAAAAGTTTGCTTTATATAGGGTTAAGAGTTAAAAACAAACTTCCGATAAGCAACCCGTTAAGTATTAACTTGACTCGTTAACTCTATTAGTTCGTTAAGACACTAATGAGTTGCTAATACTAAAGTTATTGATAAATACTAATCTTTCAAGTTATTGATAAATACTAAAATTACTTGAACCAATTAAATAACTATTTAATTGATTCTATTTGTTGATAGATATTCTACATAAAATGTAGAACCGCTTTATGAAATACGTTTCTCAATTATCACAGTTCTCTTTAATTTCCATACATGAAATATAAACTTCAGCGTCCTTGTATGTGTGTGACGCCCAGGCTCGGATAATAGTAAGTTGTATAATAATAATTGACCAATTACTATTATTATAGCGATTAATAGTAAGATCTAGCAATGTCCGACATAGCCCTTAATTATCATGAGAACCCACACTAGTAATATACAATAACTAAGTTGAACACTAAGTTTTGATAATCACATTTTAAGCTTGGCCCCGGTAAATGAATTGATACACAATTGTCGCAACGGGCATAATAAATGGAATCGATTCTCATTGATGTCAAACGATGACCCTGGCGTATGTTCGAAAATCACAACCTCCGCGCGGAAAAATACAACAAAAATCTTACGGGATAATTTAGCATAAAAAACTTTATATGTATTTCTCGGAAAACTTTTGAGATTTGCTACTTTTCAAGTAAAGCCGCCACAAACATAGAAATCTTGACCTAAAAAAGCCAAAATAGGCGTCTAAATTGATGAAACGGAGGGAATGAACACAAAACTCTTGACTCATTCCTTCAAAATAGGCACCTAAAATCATGAACTAAGATTTAATTCTGCTGCTTAGCGGTAATTTCATGATTAACGTCAAAATGCGATGAGAATCGATCAACTTAGATCTCGCGCATCAAATGCGCTACATGATTAAGACACAAAGGTTCTGTAGTAAACTCGAGGCGGGATCTGGTACATAGCCTGTTGTTGCCACCCCGAGGAAACACGGGGGGCTCATGCTCGGGCACCCCATTTGATTGACAAAGGTAAGCATATCCCTGCTTTGGATTGCACTGAAGATCAGGAAGTAGGCTAAGCACACGAAATGGAGTCCGGCTATAAGGGATGAGGATGCTAACGCCCCCAAGCCCAGACACGTATCAAAGCGGGGAGTCTTAGGATCTGCGACTCAAGTCCAAAAGGCCCAAGATCGAGTTCATCTGACCCATAACGGGGAGTAAGGCGCTAAGGCACTAACTGGGACCCGCATCCGAGTCTAGATTTAAGCCTCATCCAACTCCCCACCCATATTATTTCTATTATATTATTTTTTTTATTTTATTTTAATATTATTATTATTATTATTATTATTATTATTTTTCTCATTATTATTATTATTTAATTTTTATTATTATTATTATAATAATTATTATTATTAATATTTTAATTATTATTATTATTATTATTATTAATATTGATATTTTTATTTTATGTTTATTATTAATATTATTATCATTTTATTATTATTATTATTTTATTATTACTATGTTTATTATTATTATTATTATTATTATTATTATTATAATGGAGGGATAAGTGAGATGTAAAGAAAATTATGGGAGGAAAAATATGTAAATTTGGACTTTATCACTTCTGATTTTTTTAAGAGTAAAAAATTAAAGTAATAATTTTTAACTTACAAAGTTGTTATGGATTTTGATAAGATCTTAATATATTCAATCCTTAAAATATTTAGTTATCAAACAAACTTAACCAAAAAAAACAAAAAAGTGTTTGCATACTTTAAGTTTGCATTCCGCAATGCCCCCGCCTCTAATCTGTCAGCATGATAAAGGGAAGCGTTTGTTAATTTTAATGGATTTAACAAACACCCCCGAGTCACTCTGAAACATACTTTAAGTTCGCATTCACAATACTTGCCTACAAGTCTATCACGTAAGGAGGTGTTTGTTAAACTTTTTAATAACTTAAAATTAATCAATTTATCACTTTTTTATTAAATTTATTTGTTAACTAATTATTTTAAGTACTGAATAAATTAAGATTTTGTCAAAATCCTTAAGAGATTTTTAAGTTAAAATTTTTAATTTAATTTTTTCCTTTAACCAAATCAGAAGTGATAAAGTCCAAATTTACATACTTCTCCTTTCATAATTTTTCTTAACATCTCGCGAATCCCTCCAAAATTACATACTTTTTATTGAGGAAATCAAAGTTATTATTATTATTATAATTATTATTACTATTATTATTTTATAATTATTATTATTATATTATTATTATAATAATTTTATTATTACTATTATGTTTAATACCCTGGCCCAAAGTGGCCATATGATTTAGTTTGATATGATTTGATTGGTACTACTCATATCAAGAAGATGCATCTTATTTTTGGAAATTCATCTCAAAATAATTCTAGTGTTAAGCGTATGGTTGACACAGGTAATTTTGGGATGGAGTGACAATGGCTTTCGATGGCATGTAAATCGAGACAAATATTTAGGAAAGACCCGTGGTGGTTTGTGAGGCCAGTCCATCAAATCTAATAACGCACTGACCCGGTGTTCCGTGGCGGGGTGTTACAAATGGTATCAGAGTGGAACCGTGCGGAATTGCAGAACTAAGCGCTGTCTTGTTGTGAAGTGCTACGTCGAGGACGGGAGACACCTCTTGAGGCCGTAGGAGCCACCTCTAGAATCTTACTTGGATGGTACGGTCTTGATGATGTGGCTCAACGAGGACGTTGAGTATTTAAGTGGGGGAAATTGTAATACCCAGGCCCAGAGTGGCCATGAGATTGAGTTTGATATGATTTGATTGGTACTATTCATATCACTAAGATACATCTTATTTTTGGAAGCTCATCTCATAAAAATCTAGTGTTAAGCGTGCTTGACCTGGGGTAATTCTAGGATGTTTGACCCGAGGATTTCTCGGTGAGCACGTAAATGAGGACAAAAGCGTGTTGGAGAAAGACTGAGTGGTGGTTTGTGAGGCAGTCCGTCAAATCGGCATTAATAAGGCCGATTCTTTTAGTAAGGCGTTAAGCTATTATGGGAGTGGAGCCGTCAGATTTGTGAACTAAGTGATTATGGGTGCAAAGTGCTACGTCGAGGACGGAAGACACCTCTTAAGTCCGTAGGAGCCACCTCTAGAATCTTACTTGGATGAATGCGGTCACGATGGCGTGGCTCAGCCTTGAGGACATTGAGTATTTAAATGGGAGATTATCTACGTGCCGAGGTGGCCATGATATTGAGTTTGATATGATTTGATTAGTACTATAATGCTCGCCCAAGATACATCTTATTTTTTGGAAGGCTAAATCGCCAAGAACTACAGTATTAGCCGTGCTTAACCTAAAATAGTCACGGGATGGTAGGCCATTTGGGAGTTTACGAGTGAGCCTGCGTAAGTGAGGACAAAAGCGTCTTTGAAGACACGTGGTGGTTTGTAAGGCTAGATCTATCAGGATTTAAATAGCGTACCGACCGGTGTTCCGAGGGGTGTCAGCATTCCCCGATTATTATTATTATTATTATTATTATTATTATTATTAATATAAAAAATATTATTTATAAGTTTATATTTTTTAGTATTTATGTAATCATATTTTTGTTTATACTATTTATAATTAATACTATTTATTATTTATTTATATTTTAGTATTATTGATTTAATATATGATGCGTATATATAAAAATATGAACCAAAGGTTGAGGCAAAGCATTATCTGACTTAATTTAAGCCTTTTTCTTTAATTTGTTATCGAACAACTTAATATATTCAGTATTTAGATTCAATTATGATTCAGTTTCAGTCATTCAATATTCAGTCACTTATAATCAGACTTATAATTAGACTTCAGAATTCTCACTTTAATTTATTTAATATATGATGCATATATATACATCTTCTTTAATAATTGTAGCTTAAAAATCATAAGAAAGTTTTCACTACATGTAACACTAATAACTTGAAACAATTTTCTATTGGATGTTAATTGACGGATGCACACTTTTGAAACAATTTTCTATTGATTCTACAATTCATGGCTTTAATTAGGGAAGAAATCTTGCGAAAAGATAAACATGAAAAAAGGAGAATATAAGAACGGGAAAACTAGACGGACCACCACCATCCACACCCCAGTATCCGTCGCCTATGCTCCTACCATTTGATGTTTGTCTTCACTCTGTTGTCCTCCTCATTTGTACAAACTTACTTTGTCTACCTCGGAATTATTTGTACTCGTGGATAGATACACCTAGTGATGGAACCGAACCGAGCCAAATTCGAATCAAATATTATCGAATTTAAATTTTTACAACAACATTCCAATTCATATTCTTATTCGAATCAAACACTAAAGGCTAAGTCCGAGATGGAATTCGATACCATTCTATCAATATTCGAATTCGATTCGATAGTCGTCATATTTTATATTTGAGCTCGAAATCAAATTCTAATATACATATTTTCATATAAATTAATAAAATATCTATACAAATATTCGAATTTGAATCGAATATTCGGTTCGAATTCTAAATGAGCATATTCGAAAAATTTCGAATCTAATTATAAGGCATTCGTATTCACATTCGTTTACCATTCGAATAGGTAAATCAGATTCGAGTTTGATTCGTATCCGACAACATACGAAAAAATATTCCATTCGTATCTACCCCTAGATACACCTCCCTCCATAACAAAAATAAGTTGTTGATGATAAGGTAGGTTTTCGGTGGTGAATGGGATGGCCAATCTCGAGATTGTGCTTTGTCTGGCAGCCCCAAAGAAGGCGTCACGCAAAACAAAGGCCGGTTGTCCGGCTAAACGCTCGGCGATCAAATCAGTAAAAGATCGAGAGAGTTTAGTTTCTATAAAGGTAATTTGAGGGATCAAAGTTAACTTACTTGATTGTCTTCAAGGTTTACCTTTTATAGTGGTTGAGACCGATACTTGATCAGGTCTTGATGGCACCATTATTATCGGATAATAATGATTTCCTACTCAAGGGGTCGAGTAACTATGGCCTTCAATGCACCCCACAACCGCCTCCTTAATTGAGCTCATTATACCGGTGTAAGCTAACGTGTCTTCCGCTTCGGACCAGTGGGTAGCTGACCCTCTTGCATGAGAGAAACCGCCTGGGCAATCTTAAGTAGACTAGGTCAATTTATTTGGTGGTGTATTGGTTTGGCCTGGCGAGGATGAGCCAATCGCTTTTGGATATGTCCTTGCGCCAACCCATTAGTTGTGGGATTATCATTTACCTCTAGACCCGCACATTTTCGATGTATCAGATCTTGGAATGTTGGTGAGTCTTTTTCTTCGGCGATGTACCAAACGAGCCTTAATGTTGGTGAGTCTTTTCTTCAACGTGTACCAAACAGAGCCTTACGGATTTTCATGCACCTCCCGGGGACGTTGCATTTCCCCGGGACGTTTCAGCCATCATTACACGCGACTCTCCAGGCCTTCTTGCCCCCTAGGCCTTAGGCTTTTCCTTCTTTTTTCTTTTTGTAATTTTTTTGTAAACATTTGTGTTTCCCCCCGTGGAAGAATAAAAGTTTTTTCTTTTTTATCATCTGTGCCTAATTTTACTGTTTTCGACACTTTTCCTCGTTCCTTTTCATGCATTTTTTAGTTCTACTTTTGTATATTGGTATTTACTCATCCATCTTCGCCTAGGCTCCTTCTGCGATCTTCGATTGAAGGATGATCTCGAACTTTCTTATGGGTAGGGGTTCTACTTTAGAGAGTTTTGTATCCTTTTTTATTCCTTTCCCGCGTCCGCTTCTCACGTTTATATACATGGAAGTCGGATCACAGTGGCGGATTGTACATCGGATAAATCCCTATACCAAGGAGCAATACTTGTTCAATAAAAGGAGATTCGGTCCTCTGATCAGTCGTGCAATAGAATATACTCAATATTTAGATAGATTTTATCAATCCGATTTAAGGTCTGCTCTCGGTGGCCTAGCTCAATTGATTTTTCTAATCCATATAGAACTTTAAAGGCACAAATAGTTTTAATCAATCAAATCATTATTTCTGAAATAATAAGAGAGACACGTAGTATTTTCCTTAGATGGAGCGTTCAGCGACCTTGGCACTGAAGTCCACTCCCAAGGGTCTCCAAGTGATATGTGAGTGATCCTACTATCCTCCGGATGATGTATGGTCCCTTTTCGCAAGGAGACTCCAACTTTCCGGGTTTTTCATGAGCGGATGTTTGTCTTGTTCTCAAGACTAGGTCCCCCACCAGGAATTATCTGGACCGCACCTTCTTGTTGTAGTAAGAAACCACCTTATTCTTCTATCTAGCCATTTTATCCACCGTGGCAACTATTTTCTCTTTCAACCGAGTCAAGTTGAGTGGAAGCCTACTTCGTTAGCTCTTTCATCATAATATGTCCTTGAGGCGTGTGCAGAATCTGCGGTAACAAGGCATCGGATCACGTGGGCAGAGGCTAGGCAGGTTTCTCCTGTGATCGGATTCGGTGTTATGCGGAATGACAATAGCTTGTCGGGAGCTCGATACCAATTACGTCCCTCTATTGCGGTCGTTTCTTTCGTCTTTGAGATTACTAGGTTATTCGCCTCCGGCTTGGCCATTAGTTTGTGGATAGGACAACGATCCTCAATATTTCAGTGAGCGGGCCACGTTGTTTTATGACCCGATTACTCGAGGGCAAGTAAACCTTGTGAATATTTTTTGAGAAACTAGTATACACTCTTGATGGGTACGGGGGTAAGCTTAGAAGCTTCGACTCACTTGGTAAAGTAGTCCCTTTATACTTAATAAGCATATCTCTTCGATCAGTACATTCTTAGGAGATCCCCAGTATGTCGACCCAGCTGTAGAATGGAATCGGGCCGGGAAGCATCTTAACCATTGAGAATGGGATGATGGGGGATGCGGCATGTCTCGAGCATAATCGTATCTCTTTACGTGGTCTGGCCGAGAGAATACTCGATCGTAGGATATGAGCTCACAAGTACCATGCAAACTTCCTCGAGCACACCGTGACTGACTTCCCTTGTCGCATCGGCAGTGGGGCCTGAGAAAGATCAGCAGTCTGATACCCGACACGTAGGGTGTACGCCCCAGCTCCGCCTCGGTATCTTGTTGCTTCTCCGAAGGATCTCTTAGCATGGTCGGGTCCTCGAAGTCAAGACAGCTTGGTACCGTGGTTTTAGGGAACCCTACTCACTCCTCGGCATATTGTTGATACCTCCTTCGTTCGGAAGGCTCTCTCTTCTACCCATTCCAGCACCGTGGCCTCAGAGAGTGTCTCATACCCTGCCGTGGCAAGCTAGGATAACACAATACGCTTCACGGTTCCTTTCTCACGGGCACGTGCTCCATATGACAAATCGAGGAAAAACATGGTGAGCTTCCGGACCCTCCTCAGGTATCCGACCAACCTTTCTCTAGTCTCATCAATTTTAAATTCGCCATTTACATGGCCAACCAACAGTTGAGAATCTGTCCTTATATGGATGTGTTTTGTCCCCAACGCATTTGCTAGTGTTAAACCCATTGGTAAGTGTTTCATACTCAGCCTCATTATATGTTCCCTCGAAGGAGAACCGCATAGCATATTCTATCTTGATGCTTTCTAAGGTCAACAATAATATTCCTGCCCCCGAGCCACCGGGATTACTATACATTATAACAACGAGACCGCTTTCATGAGAGCCTTTATCGGGTTGATCAGCTCGGTACCTCTCGGTGGCGTGTAGGTGCATTGACACGAAGTGTGCGAGGCCGAGCCTTGATACTGGATTCGATGCTTATACCTCATATCAAACTCGCCGAGCTCTATGGCCCGCTTGACTATTTTGTCCGGACTTGCTTGGATTCTCCAAAATCTGCCTCTGTGGCTGATCTGTGATCACCTCAATCTAGTGTGCTTCGAAGTAAGGCTTTAGCTTTCGGGCCGCCACTATTAAAGCAAATACCCGGCTTCGTCACGAGAATGCTTGTGTTCGGCTCCTCGATGACTCGGGCGTGTAATACGAGGATTACAGGCGTTTTTCCTCCTCCTTTGCTCAGCCTTGCTTGCTCAGGCCATGCAGGGCCACTTGAATCTGGTACTTGAGAATATCCAACGCCACCGGCCTTGCCAACAACTGTGAGGATTGAGATAGACTTTGAGCTCCTGGAATGACTGCTCAAAATCCTTTGTCCATTCAAACTCCTTCCTCTTGTTAATTGCTTTGAAGAAGAGAAGGCTTCGATCCCCAGCTCGTGAGATGAACCGCGTCAAAGCTGCGGTCCGTCCGGTTAATCGTTGTGCCCTTACGTGTTTTAGAGGCTACTGCGTTACAGGCATTTGCTATCTTGTCAGTTGGGCTCGAACCCCTACAACAATCATATCCGGGAACTTGTCGGATGTCATGCCGAACACACACTTATCAGTTCGAGGCCGGAGGAGTTGTATTTCCTCAGGTTCTCGAAGCTTTCCCGAAGGTTTGCTTCATGATCTCGGGCTTCCCGATTCTTTATGAGCATATCATCCATATAGATCTCCATATTCCGGCCTATTTAGGTAGAGAATACCTTGTCGACCATACGCTGATACGTGGTTCCCGGATTCTTCAAGCCGAAGGTCATGACCTTCCAGCAATAAATTCCATACTCAGTTACGAATGCGGTTCTATCCACATCCTCCTTGGCCTTGTATATCTAATGATAACCCCGGAAGGCATCAAGAAAATCCACCACCTTGTAGCCAGCACTGTAGTGCACTAACCGATCAATGTTGGGTAGTTGGTAGCAATCCTTGAGATAGGTTTTATTGATGTTGGTGAAGTCTGTGTAGATACTCCAAGTGTTGGAAAATTACGCAACTTGTTCATAATAAAATTATAACAAATGCAACCAAGATCGAATAAATGTATAAAGAATTACAACAAAAACATACGAAATACATTACGTATGAATAAAAAGAACTTACAAACGCAACGGATGTTTCAAACTTACGCTTTCACGAATCCTCTTACGATTCCTTAGCACCTCGAATGAAATGCGCCCCGGTTAGTCCGCTTTGAGGTAAAAGTCTCATGATTGGACTTGCTAGAATCTTCGAATAATTGGATGAGAAATTTGAGTCAAAACTTGACTGTTCACAAGAAATGAAGAGGCGGCGGCCTTTGTGAGGAGGATGAAAATGGCTTTCTATTTTCATCTCTTTCACTTATCAGTCCCCACTTTTTGTTTTGCCGGGCAAAACGGCTTCGTTTGATAAATATTTAACTTTCGTTAAGCCGTTAACAAACTTGTTTAATCGTGTAAAGTAACTTAACAAGTTACTAGTGGACGATCGCCGTTAGACCTTGATTGAACTAACGAAGTTAATTGATTCGGCTTTATTAAGTTTGAGTTTTTACGTTATGCAGTAAAACAACTTCGATTGAATTATCTCGTTGATTAGGTATTGGCTTACAATTCGACAATAATCGTGATTTAATTTCCATACATGGAATATAACTCCAACGTCATTGTATGTGTGTGACCTTTTGGGCTCAGATAATATTAGCCGTATAATAATATAGTTGACCCGTTATAATTATTATACTCGGTTGTAAAAGCTAGAATCTAACAATCGGCATAACCGCAGTATTGCTCGTGATTCCAATTCTAGTAATTCACAATTACTATTTGAACACTTAGTTTGAAGTAATCTCATTTAACTAAAACTAGTAAATGAATTGTTACAACGATTAAGCGCGAAAGCGGGCACAATTATAGAAATCAAGATACCACGATTTCAACGCTTGAGAATCCCGTTTGGTTTGGGACCACGCCCACATTATTGCTTGAAGTTGGAAATAACAACTCTCCGATGACATCTGCTCCCAACAACTTATGCACCTCTTCTCGGAATGGCCTACTCCTTTTGTCCTACGCGAAAGGTCCGCTTCTTCAATTTGATGGGTTTGTAGTGAGGTCCGCGTACGATCGATGAATTTGCTACCCCGGATCTACCCCACATATCCTTAGAGCTCCCCATGCAAATATATCCCAATATTTTTGGAGGACCGAATGAAACATCGCCTCGTGTTTTTGCCCCGAGGTACATCCACGAAGACCTTAGCTGATCCGCTTTCTGCGTCAAATGGCACACTCGGAACATCCTCGTGTGGCTTCCCTTTGTTAGGGCACCCGAAGGGTGCATATATTCCTATCCGAAGCCTCCTCCATTCTTTTGGATGAGGATCCGGCTCCCTTGGATCTCCCCCGTCCCATATTGTGTTGGGAACTCCATCTGCAGGTGAATTAGGGAGACCTTGACCTGAGTGGGTTAATCTTTGGCATTCGAAATATGCCATTGTGGCGTCCTGGGATATGTCCACAATGGTAAACTCCACTATCTTTGTGGCTTTGATACGGTTATTTTTCATAGTAACCATGAGATTGGATACGCCAATGGGGGCTGCGCGTCGACCGTGAACAGCGCTAAGGTGATGGTGGCTGGTCGGATCTCCGACGACTCGTCCTACCGACTTAAGGTAGGCGTCGATAATGTGGGATATGACGACACTTCTGTGTCCACGAACGTGCTTCCCTACCTCAAAGTTCGAGATCACCGGTGTGATCACCAACGGATCCTCATGGGGACATTCTATCCCCTCAAAGTCTTTCCTGGAGATGGATAGATCCGAGGGCACAGATTAGGTGCTTACGCCGTTCTGACATAGATATCTCTCTTAGAATATGCCCGTCTAGTGCTCCCAGAATCTCCTTCTCCTCTCTGTCCGAGGACTCCGATCTTCCTGTAATATTGGGAGGACTGTCCGGGGACTCCGACCTTCCTCTATTGAAGCGTCTCTTCACACTCTTCGTCTCCTTGTAAACGTACTCCTTTAACTACTCCCTCTGTATGAGCTTCTAATTCTATATTTTGAGGCCGATGCACCGTCATTCGTATCATGACGGTGGTCTTCTATTACCGGTAGTACTTGCTCATATCCTTTTTTATGCTTTGAAAGGTCTTTTTGCTTGAGTCGGGCATCACGCTTATCCTCGATCTCTAGGACTACGGCTTTCCAGGCGATGAGGGAGTTAAGTATAATCTTTCCCCCCACAGCCTCCACTTCTTAACTCTACTCATTGTGGAAGCGCGAGAAGGTGCTACTACGAGGGAGATCTGCCTGGATTACTGCGCGGCGTCGAATCCCCATCAGCGGTCCTCCTTTTGGGTTGGCGCCTCCCGTAAATTTCTTTCCACCCAGGGCAGCTCGTCCGCTACTCCGCTCTTTTCTCCGCCTCCTCTATGTGGGTGTATTTATAGGCAGGCTCATTGACCTCCTCCAGGCTTGAAGGTCTCTTCTTCATATCCTCAGCCCCTCGACGAAGGCTATGACCGCTATTCTTTGGTTAACTCCTCGGACGAGATTGAATTCTGTCTGAAATCGGTCTTGGAAGGAGGAAATCACCTCGTCTCCCACTACGCACGTGGTCATGAGAATGATTGTCACTGTCTTTCAGGACCCTTCCACGTAGGTTACATTAAGCCGCTTTTGAGAGCTCTTGAAGAGGTTATGTCCTTCCGGCGGCCCAGTTGAACCATTTTAGTGCGGGTCACGCAAACTAGATTCAAATTCATGACGTGCTCCTACGGATATGTCTTTCCGTAGACTTGGTGAAGAGGAGAGCTTCATGTAGCAGCTTAGTTGCGCTCCTAATATCCGATTGAAAGGGTGCTAATGTAGCCGGACCGTGTTGAATTCCTCTTCACGCGTTGTCCGGCAACTCTTTTTGGTGAGGGTATTTATTTTCTTACACCCAACCCGAGGCCCTTCGTCGGTTAGCCCAGGTGCACTTCTGCCACGCTTTGATGCTGAGCCTCTTGGCGAGTACGCGTTGTTGAAGGGGTCATGGTTCATCCTCACCGGGAAGTGTAGGTATAAGTTTCCTCCCCCTCCTCTCCTCCCGAATGGATGATGATATGGTCGGAGCATCTCCCTCGGCCGTAGGGCTCGCTTCCAATTATTCGATGCTATGGACAATATGCCCGATAAAGACGTATCAACCACACTTGCCATCTTCTTTGGGTGTAAAATTTACCCACCTCGAGAAGGCGTTCTTCCAGATCCAATATGGACTGCCTTCTAAGGGTTCAACGGGGCATCTTCATTCCGACAAACAACTGGGTTATTCAAATTTAAGGAATCGTCAAATCATTTTCATTTTAGTTCTTCTTTTCTGGTAGTAACGGTAGTGACTTTCTTATATAAGTTTCATTTGTGATCGCCCGATGATGACTTCAGTGGAGCTAATGCTTACGCCTCACGTTCACTACTTGCGTAATTATCGTATTTTTTGGTCTCGTCCCCTGTCGGTTACGAGACCAAAAATATTTTCGTTCCCAACCGGTAGGAAATGGGTAGGTAAGCAGTAGGGAATTTGAACCGGATCTCGGTTTCCCACGACCTAATAACTGACCACGAGGAATAACTAAATTAGTAAAGCGGAGAGGTTGTTGTTCTAATTCCCGCATTCTCGTAAAGCGTGGGTTGACTCCTAGAAGGAGTGTTCTTGTATTGAGTAGGGGTTGGAAAGGCATGTTACAGGTGGCGATCCTTACCTTACTAGATCCCGGCATGAGTTATTTACAAGTAGTAGCGTTCGCTACACATATGAGGAAAGAGGAAAACAGTGTGAATCATACCTAAGCGACACATATAATCGTTTGGCCCCAGGCTGCATTGGGTGGTATATGGAGTTACCGGTGAATTTTATCGTATGAGGAAGAGAAAAATAGGACCAAAGAGGAAAATAGATGCGAATCATACTTAAGTGACACATAGCGGCTTCGCTTGACGTGGTGGAAAGCACGGAGATAGTTTGATGGCTCACACAGCAGATTCCAACACCTGAAAATGGCCAGAATCATTTGGCGCCCGTATGCGGAAACGTTAATCAAATTCACCAAAATAAAAAATCCATGGCAGCATTGAACCACAGGTCCAAACTAATATACCCCTACTTGAGGTCGCCCAGCCCAGTATTTCCACCACTAGATGAAATACCAATAGGGGATATTCGTGATGAAGTACAAAGGAGGGTTCACCTCGCTAGGGAAAAGGAGATACAAATACAGGTTGATCAAATCTTGGAAAGAGATAGACTTATCTAAGAATAAAGGGATGGAGCTACATTTGAAAGGCCACTCGCTTGAAGAGAATATGCGAAAGTCATATACCAGCGATCCCCATATACCATAACTTATAGTCCGCTATATACATCATCCATGTTACAAAAATATGGGGATCTTGGGACTGGAATTCTAACGCCATCAATGGTGCAATAAACCCGATTCCCTAGAAGCGGATAGCCAATCACGGTGTTAGTACAAGAGCTTCTAGCGGCACAAAAGAGAGTTTGGCAATTCAAATAAGCAGTGCTAGCCTCACTTGCTAGGAAGAGCGGCTGTAATGCCTCATTAATGCCATTGTGCTAGGTTAAATATTGTACCTATACCAACAGGGTTTGTCTTACCTCAATTTAAGCAATACAATGGTATAGAGGACCCACATAAGCACATAAAGGGATTTTGGCACAAGCCCGGCTATTACAGAATGGGGGGGGGGGGGGGGGGGGGGGGGGGGGGGGGGGGGGGGGGGGGGGGGGGGGGGGGGGGGGGGGGGGGGGGGGGGGGGGGGGGGGGGGGGGGGGGGGGGGGGGGGGGGGGGGGGGGGGGGGGGGGGGGGGGGGGGGGGGGGGGGGGGGGGGGGGGGGGGGGGGGGGGGGGGGGGGGGGGGGGGGGGGGGGGGGGGGGGGGGGGGGGGGGGGGGGGGGGGGGGGGGGGGGGGGGGGGGGGGGGGGGGGGGGGGGGGGGGGGGGGGGGGGGATTTTTTATCTGAAGACATTTCCAAATAGTTTTAAGCGGGACTATATTGGACTAGTATGTGGGAGTTACTGACCAAATTTTATCAATTATGCTAGTACAATGAGGCTTTCATTGCCATGTACAACACATCCATTACCAATAAGTAGGATGAGAGAGCTTTAATGGGTCTAGAACAAGGACCACACGAGTCGCTCAAGTACAACGCCATTTTCAACAATATTCCAAGCAAAGATAATAAGATAGCTTACATGACATTTTATCGTGGTCCCAACTAGGGCAAATTGAATAAAGCTTTGATATTGGATACTCCGTTGACGTAGGATGAATTGACCAGAGTCGTCAATAAGCATATTGATTTGGAGAATTTAAAAAGGAAGGAAGGTCCTTACATCGACCTTGAAAGTTGAGCGAGGAAGGACACAGGGGTTCATCAAAGACCACGAGTTGGGACACCCATTTGAAACCCAAGGGGGCAAAATTTCAAAACGAGGCCTTATTCCCCCCCTCCCAGCGCAAAAGAAACTAGTTATTTACACTCAAACTAGCTCAAGTCGGAGTCTATTCTTGAGGGCTACCGCACTATTCTGAGAGTAAGCCATCTACGAGATTTATACCCAGATGGTGAATAAAAAATTACTGCCAAAACCACCACGCATGAGGGGCCAAGCAGAAAACATAGACAAGTCCCGCTACTGTGAGTACCATCAAGAGCATGGTCATGACACTGATGAGTGTTGGATATTAAAGGTTGAAATTGATAAGATGATCAAGAGAGGATATTTGAAGGAGTTCGTGGACCTGAGAGAGTGCGCCCTTGAGCGTCCTCAAAGATTCCGTAAAGAGAGAAAAATAAAAGTATTCACGTGAGATGCAGTGCGAGTACACCCCGTGAAGAGAATAAAAATAAAACCACCATCGCCTCATTGGTCCCATTGACACAATCTGCAGGGTTGGCAATGAGGGGCTGATTCAAGGAATTCGAGGAATTCAAGAAATAATTAAGCTCGAAGAGAAGTATACTCCTTTAAATCATCCGCCCCTATTTGTTTTGAGTCTATTTCATTTTCTGATGCTAAATTGCAAGGCATTGAGATGCCACATGATGATCCAGTGGTTATAGCCCCAGTAATAGAAAACTATACCATGGATAGGATGTTGGTCGACACGTGTAGTTCGCTGATATTTTATATTTGTCTACATATGACAAATTAGGATTGCACTACTTGATATATTCTTGACCGATGCGCCCAGCTCCTTGAGTTTCTGAGCGCGTCGGTATATCCTAAGGGGATGGAAACTTTGGACTTTACTGTGGGTTCAAGGAATGGAAAATCAACAATCATAGCCTAATTCATAATGTTAAAATCCCATATTCATCTAAATGGGATGGGTTGATTGGGTGACGATAATGTGGCTTGACCTTGAGCCATAGCTTCTCCATTGCCTCAAAGTTCCTAGCCTTGAGGGGGGCATAGGGGAGATATGTGGTAATCAAAAGAAGGCTAGAGTGTGCTATCAAACTTCGGTTCCCCCACGGGAAAGGAACGAGATTAAGTGAAGAAGCGCGGTCGACAAAATCACACCCAAGGTGATGTCGCTGCTTGATACTTGAGAGAAAAGAAAAAGGATAATTCGCTAAGGAGAGAGAAAACCTCAAGAGACCAGTTCCTCATGAGAAGATTGTTAAGGTTCCGTTCTTTGAAGAGGAACGAGGAGAAGGCGTTCATAGGAATAATGTTGGAGTGAAGAACACGAGGCAATTTGGATTCGTCGATCAAGGGAACAAGGATATATTCGCTTGGGGACCGGAAGATATGCCTGGTATAGACATATCAGTCGTATTGCACAAGCTGCATGTCGACTCTATCTACGTACCTATCCAAAAACAAAGAAGCTGACGTTGAATGATGAGAGAAGAACCAAGCGAGTTAGAGCGGAGGTTGAATTGTTCTTTGAAAGTAGATGCCCCTATCGAGGAGCTCGGTTCCCAAAATGGATCGCGAAGATGTTGTATTAAAAACCAAGCGGAACATGGAGGGGATATGCCTGAGACTTCACAAGTCTCAATAAAGCATGTCCCAAGACTTACGCCCACCGTTCTTGGCGAATCGTTGATGGTAGCGCGAGATTCTGAGAAGTTTTTTTATTTGATATGAATCTTCCGAGAATTGCAAAATCGAGACTAAGATGTACCATGAGGATGAAGAAAAAACTACTTTCATCACGAGTATGGTTTGTATTGCTGGAAGGTGAGCCATTTGGCTTAAAGAATGCAATGGCGACCTACTAGAGAATGGTAAACTCCATTTTCGCTGTACATATTGGGCGAAACATGGAGATATAACTGGATGATATGTTGGCGAGTGAAGAGTAAAGGTTCGAGCGGATCACGAAGTATTTGAGAGAAGCCTTTGACCGGCCCCAAGGTGAGCAACCTCGAATCAATCCAAACAAGTATTCATATGGTGTGACTTCAAGGAAGTTTTTGGTTATATGATCGGTGAACGTGAAATTGAGGCAAATCGACAAGATGAAATGATACTTTTATATCACGACCTCACCATTGAGTATGAGGGCCAAAAACTCACGGGGTGTCTCGCGGCCAATTCGGTTTATTTCTAAGTGCAGCGAGCATCACCGCCTTTCTTGAGAACCGGGCGAGGCACCGAACGCCCAAATTTTGTTGGAATAATGATTGAAACAAAGATTTTGAAGAGTTGAAGGAATACACAGGTTACTTTAAGCTGATATCGACTGAGGGAGTAGAAGAAACTGCAATAGTTATACCTTGTATCCCGAGATGGAGCATTAGTAGTGTGTGTTGGTCATGAGGGCTATTTCTACGTCGCTGTGAACCAACCCAATGGAGTAGCAATTGGTATGATCTGGCGCCCACGGCTCATCCCACTTGAAAAAGCATCCAAGAACCGCGATGTCCACGGCGTCCACATTGGAAATCAATGAAAATTGATTCCCTTTTATTGTGCCCGTTACGACTAGCCCCATTGTATCAACCCGTTTACGGGTTGGTTAAATATATATATTACTAGTGTGGGTTCTCGTGATAATTTAAGGGGTTATAGTGCTAGATCTTACTCATTAATCTTTTATAATAATAATAGTAATTGGTCAATTATTATTATTATAAAACTACCAATATCGAGCCTAGAAGGTCGCACCTGGCTTGAGTGATATTGAATTATATTTCATAGATGAAATTAAAAGCGAGACTTATAGAATTGAGATGTATCTGCAAACATATATATATATTTGTCAAAACATATATTGATGAACATCAAGTGGTTAAACTTGCAGAGTTTAATCCAATTAAGCAATTGAAATTGATGAATAACTTGATAAGTTATTCGATAGTGACTGGTAGTATTTTTAATTGACTTGTCAAGTCCATTAAAATGGAACAACTCACTAATGACTCATTATTTGATTAGAGTTCATAACGATTCGAATTAAGTTAACGAGTTAAACTGATTTCTTAATGAGTTGCTTAACGGGTGGAATTAGGCATTTGGTATTTAAAAAAAGAGACAAGGTTTTTCATTTTATGAAAAAAACTCTTGCCTCCCTCCTCTCAAAAGCCGCCCCCCCTCCCTAGAATTTGGAAGAGAATTTCTCTTCCATTTTGTTCCTCACAACTCTAGCAAGTTCATTTCTCGGATTCGATTCCCTCGGTGTGCATTTCTAGAGGACATCGTTTTGGTGTTGGACAAGCAATTGGAGAGGTTTTTCAAGGGGCATTCACGCGGCTTGTTGGCTTGAGGAGTTGGTTTCATTATGTCTTCATTTGCTGATGTAGGCTTCTTTTTATTCATATTGCAATTTATGTGTTTTAGATTAATATACATTATTTTGAGGATCCGAGATGTATGAATTTGGTATTTTATCACGAGTAAAATTCATACTAGATTCTAACGATTGGCCTCGAGCCTACTCAAGTTTGATGTATTTTATCTAATTCGATTTGTGTGTTGACGTAGTTGTTAATTAATTAGATTGATTCATGATTTGTATATTCAATTGATGAATATATAATATGAAAAAATCAACCCATTTTGTATGTATATCACACGGCTGAAATTATCATTTCATTGTATTGATTTTGATGATTTGGTATTTGTTTAATTGTTTCATGAAATGAAAGGGATTAAAACTTGATTAATTTGCATTTTAATTTTAGGTAGAATCATTTTCGATTTTACAGAGGGTTAGAAATTTTAGAAAATTCGAAATTAAATCTATATGTTGAGGACCCTTGAGGGATTTCATCTAAGATTTTTCCAGAATTGTTTGAATTTTTTAAGTACTCCGAAAAATTCATTGAATTTCTGGATTGTTTTGGATTTAATCGAAAAACTAGAAGTGTTTTGAAGAAATTCCAATTGGACGTGTTCAATAGTAATATTATTGATGTTCAAGTTGAATCCCAGAATTTTTTGAATTTTTTAGAGCCTCCAAATCATTTTTACAAAAGTTACAATTAATCTGAAAACTGAAATTAATTACCAATATACGTCGTCGGACTTGCGGGAGCCCTATAGGGCGCGTCCAGGCGGTTGGGCGTTTGACCACCGGAGGTAGCTCGCCGACCGTACTCGGTACCACGTAGGCGGCGTGTCGGCCGTGGGTAGCGGAGGCTGGTCGTATTGCCGTTGAGATTCGTGTTTGGAAAAGCGCTAAATGTATTTTATGTAATTATTTTTAAATTATTGGTAATTATTTCGGTTTTAAATATTAAATCATAAGAATTATCTCATTAAGATGATTGAATATATATCTTGAATGGCATTAAATTTGATTTATATTTCCTTTTTCCCGTAATTATTTTCATTAATTGATAATTTTTTGAAAATATTTTTTCATAGTAACTTTTAAATTTTTGAATTTGGATTTAATTACTTGTAAGTAATTATTCCATGATTAAGTGTGGTTAGTAGTATTATAATAATTATCATTAATCGTAATAATGAATATATTTAAATTAAAATTTATATTAATTGATAATTAATTGTAAAATAATAGGTAAGTAATTAGTCAATTATGAACATATTTATTTTATTTCATTTAATATATATGACCTTAAGTGCATTTATTTGTTTAATGTTTTTGTATATATATATTGTTATGGAATGGAGATGGAAGTGTATAGATATGACCAACGTTTTTATTTCGGTTTTACGTACCGTATTATTGTAAATGACACAATGAGTCATATTATTTTATTTATTACTATTTCTCCCACAAGCTTGCATGATGTCTAAGTTGGGATTAGAGTATTTAAATTGTAATTCGAGGCAATTTTGGTGGAAATTCAGGGAAGACAAGAAAATGTAATAAGACCAAATGTTCGTTTTTCAAGTTTTTAAAATGTAATAGGGCCTAGGGTCATATCATGCCCCTCTTAAATGTGCATTACTTATTTTATTTTTCATGTTGTACATATGCTTGATTATGTGCTACAATTGCATGGTAAAATAAAAGAAAATTAATAATAGTCTCGCCATTTTAAAATTTACTTGATATATCGAAACCAATTTTAAAGTTGTAATATTAGTTGCATCATCTGGGCACACTGTGATGGCAGGTGTTATAGTTTTGCAATTTGATATGACAATGGATCATATTGAAGTGATTTTCACTAACGTTGTGGGCTTTCAGATGATCACTCCAAGTAATTCTTTGGTTTAATTGGAATGCTTAATTGGTTTGTCGGAGATAAAAAGTCGGGTAGCATCTTGAATAGTATGCTAGCGACACAAGAGTTATGTAGTTTTACATAATTGGTTGATAACCTACTATTATACTGGATTCAGAATGTATGTAGCGTTGACGTTTGAATTTGAGTATAATAGGTCTTGATACTAATATATTTCGTGAGATTTGAAGTATTAGTATTTACTTTATAATTTATTTTTAAGTGTTTAGCATGATAGTTCTTGATTACATTGTCTTTATTCACTTATTCTTATAAATTATAATGGCTACCACTACTACTACTCCTAAGAACTTCGCTTCGCTCGGCACTTAGAAAAGTACAAAATTTGAATAACTCGAATTTTGGCCAGAGTGGTCTCGAAACTTGAGAATCATTTTCAAGCAAGAGAGAAGCGAATACGTCTTTGAACAATAAGCCACTCCGAAACCCTAATGATAGATTGCCTCCCCGCCGGGAGAAGGGGTCCCCACAGCCTGAAGTCGATGTTGTGGATGTCCAATGTCTCGTACTAGCCAATATGGAACCTTCGTTCAGTTTCGATATGAAAGGTGGCGGCATATGACATATACGGCAACGAGGAATTGTCGAAGGAAGCTAGAAGCGAGAGATGCGGCATCGTACGTGCTCTAGGTAGACAAACTGGGGAGCGGACGGGGCCATGAAACCCCGTATCATTAAAATGATTGGCCAGTGCGTCATTTCAGCATGCAGGCACGATGTCTCTCAGGCGGGCGTGGACCTCATCCTAAAGTCTCTTTCCAGGAACAAATTCTCTCGGGTTGTCATGAACTTGATATCACTTAAGTTTGAGTTATCTCAAAGCGAACTCCATAAGATGATCACGAATCTTTGAGATGAATGCAGGTAGAGACTAAAACTTCTACTCACTTACGTTTTGGTGGTCCCGAAAACAGAGAAATTCAGAAAAGAAGAGGAATTTACGAAAAGTCAAGAGTTGGTAATCCCAAGGCTGGCCAGACGGGGGGAGCACTAGAAGGATGACAAATGTCATTATTACTTGGGGAACTTTAGTCATTGGAAGTCGACTTGCTTTAAGTTCACGGATGATAGGAAGAATGGTCACCGACCACTCGACTCTGGTATGTATGTTATTGAAGTTTGTACAACTTCTAATTCGCCGAGGGTGCTAGACACTAGTTGTGGGTTCTCGTATTTGTCACTTAATATGCGGGAACTCAAGTCAAGTAGAAGACTTCGCTAGAGGAAATGGATACGTGTGGGGAGCGGCCTTTGCGAGGTTTCTGCGGCCACTGCGGTAGGATCCATCGGTTTAAATTTTGCCCTGAAGCCTTGTTTTGAACTTATCACTGCGGTTTACTATGGACTTGCGATTCGCGAGAATATTATTTAATTTCTATTTTGAATAATCTTTGGATTTTCATTTTTCAATAGATCTGATAAATTTAGGATCGCTTGGTCAAAAAGAAAAATGGTCTATTAGGTTTTTAGACATGATTATTGAATTAGGTATAACATAAACTTAAAGAAAGCGAGGAATAAGTCTAATGACTTAAACCAAACATACCTATGGTATTGGAGATTAAGGTCATATTATGAGAACGAATCAAGAAATTTCCTCCGATGGAATACTTGAAGGTTTCGATTATGAATCATCACGATAAGTGTGAATGCGCCTTACGAGATAAATGACTAAAACACCGCTTCACTTTGGATTCAATGAAAGGGCAAGTGATTTATTAGGGATCATACAGCAATAACGGTAACGGCCCGTTAATAAAATAAACTAAAATATGAAATTATTAATTTATTTCCGTGAAATTGGAACCCACTAAATATTTTATGTTCGTAAATGTTATGTTCGGAAGTTAGTTGTCGGATTAAGTTAAAACGAGAAGTATCGAGCGAATTAAGGGCCCGGATTTTCACCGGTTGGGCTTTTGGGCCCAACCCATTTACCAAGCCATTAAAGGAATTTTTGAGCCCAAGAACCCAACCCAAAAATCACGTCTTCTTTCTTCTTCCAGCCGAACCAGCCGTGAGACACTCTTCATTTTTTTTTATCTTTCTTTCTCGATTTTCTCCCTCAATTCTCAAGCTTTGGAGCTAAAATTTTCGGAGAAGTTTCTCCTCATCATCCCCGTCGTTTCAAGGTAAAAAAGGTGCGATATTTTTGAGTATTTTGTGAAATCTCCAAACTTTGACTTTTGTTGACTTTTTGATATTTTGAATTTTATTGCTCCAATTGATTCTTGGGTTGTAGATTAGTTATTCTTGGATTGAAATATGGTGTTTGATGTGAAATTTTGGATTAGGGCAGTTGACTTTTGAACTTTTGGGTTGACTTTGGATTTTTGGATAAATTATTGAATAGAATTATTGTCTAGGCCTAAATTGTAATATAGGGATTGATAATGATCGATATTTGGGGTAGAAAGTGCTGTTATAGTGAATTGACTTTCGGGTGATCGTGAGTTGACTTTCGCTAAAATGTGGTGGTTAATGTAAATAAGTTAATGGATCATTATTGTGATTGTTTTGGGATACAAATATGAATTATAAGTGTTGGGAACAAATAGGTTGGAATTAATCGTAGTGAATTTTGGGTAGTAAACGAACTTAGGGATTAGGGGTTGAGAGTTATGGTTAAGTTAATTGGGAAAAAGTTGAAATTAGGATTGATTGAAATTATTTGGAAATGTTGGGAGTTTGAATAGGATATAGGCTGATTATCGAATTTAGTCGGGTAGCTGAGTTTATTAAATTCGAGATTGTTATTGAAAGCATGCTTGGTAATCTTTGCGTAAGTTGTAGATTATAGCGAAATGGGTTAAAAGAATAGTATTTAAATTGGGATAAAAAGGGTTGAAATGGTTATGAGTTGTGATGTTATTTTTGTAATGTGTGCATTCGGTTCGGGAATGGGAACAGCGTGAGGATCAGATTATTTGGCAGGCGTGAGTGGTGTAGCCAAGGTGGGGATTTATCACTCGACTTTGTTATCTCTTGGCTGTTATGTTTGGGTGTTAAATGATAGGATTAGGCTGTGTGTTGTGAACTGTCGGTGTGTATTGTTGTGAGGCGTGAATTGTTGAACTTCGTTATTGGTAGTCGTTAGATGCATGTTGGTGTGTTTATTGGAGGTATCACAGGTATGAGTACATTTATGTTTAGCATAATATTTGAGGCCATAATTTTATGCGAGGTATTTCACGTATTCGTATTTGAGTATAATTGTGTGGTGGAAGTATTCGGGAGTGTATCTGTTGGTCTCACGAGGTTTTTGTACATTTGGTTGTATTGTGTGTGATATATATGCTACTTTGAAACTGTTGTGTGTTTGTTGTGTTTGACATTGTACGTGTGATTTGTGGATGATGAGATGATGTGGGGTGTTCGAAGGGTGAACACACTTGGGGAAAGGATGAGTTGTTATATAATATGTTGTTGTTGGGTCATTTCGAAGGGCACGCCGTGAAAGGATGAATTGTTATATAATATGTTGTTGTTGGGTGTTCGAAGGGTGAGCCTGCCGGGAAAAGGATGAATTGTTATATATTATGTTGTTGTGGTTTCACTTTTGTAAATCATTTATTTGTGGTTGTGATATTAATGTGTTGGGTGAGATTTTGTTTGGTTATGTGATGTGAAATATGAGTGCATTATTATTCACGTAAAGGTAGAGTTTTTGTACAATGTGTGCTTTTATTTACAGTGGTATCCTATTATGATGTCTTGATTATATAACGTTTTCTGTATTATAGTTGTATAAGCGTATTTACCCGTCCACTATTGCTAGTACCGATAACGCCTTATATATATATATATACCTATATATATATATATATATATATATATATATATATATATATATATGTATTATCCTTGCGTATACTTACCGGATGTGGTAAAGCAGTTACCATCGAGGGTGATCGTTTCCACTAAGGTATCGAAACTTTACCACTCCGCTCTGAGGTGGCTTGAGGTGCCCTTTGGAAGCGATCGAGTTCGCGAGTGTCGGTGACTTTGTTTAGGTGAGAGACGGGTGGCTAGGATCCTCAGCCAGTCCTCTCTTTTCATTATTTCGATGTAGCGGTTTTACTTTTTGGTTTTTACTTGGAAATCTTGAAATTGTAAGATATTTTGTGGTACATTTGTGACTTGGTTGTTGTGGTGTTTTATGTTTTGGGTTTGGCTAGAAATGCCACGATGGATTTAGAGGCCCACTGACATGTAGCCGATGTTTTCGGTTTGAACTATGTTATTTATCAAGCTGTCGAGGATTCTACTTGGTTTTTTTAAGCGAGGTATTTTTCGTGTCGACCATCGATTGGTGACTCGAGATATCTGAGGTTGATGACAACTCAACCTCGGGCGTGCGACTCGGGCGGAGTAGATACATACCTGCCC
Organism: Lithospermum erythrorhizon; assembly: GCA_019722365.1. Taxonomy (NCBI): domain Eukaryota; kingdom Viridiplantae; phylum Streptophyta; class Magnoliopsida; order Boraginales; family Boraginaceae; genus Lithospermum; species Lithospermum erythrorhizon. The sequence goes on from JADFUC010000403.1 coordinate 43,378, forward strand.
GTGTATGTAGTAGGACTTCCGGCGGGTGGGGTTCGGTTCGGGTTTTGGAGGCGAGAACCGGGCTCGGCCCGGCTTCGACGTGGGGAGGGAACCGAAACCGGTTCGGTTCCGGTCGGTTCCGAGTAAATCGGTTCCGGCCGGTTCCGGTTCGGTTCTCGGTTATTTTCGGTTCTGGGCCTCAAATTGGGCCTGAAATTTTGGATTTGGTTTTTGGCCTGCTGGTCCTTTTAACATTTATTTAATGATCTGTTTTTTAAACATACATTTTGATCCTATTATTTACACATCCAGTTTAGCCACAGTAAAATAAGAGAATGAAACAAATTTAAAATCCGAATAATTGAAATAAATTAGAACACGTCTAAATAGTCTGAATACAAAAGAAGAACAGTGAATAATCCAAATACAAAACAAGAACAGAAATTAGCCAATAATCCGAATACAAAAGCGAGAACAGAGTCATAATAATCCGAATACAAAACAAGAACAAGTCCTAATAATCCGAATACAAAACAAGAACAAGTCCTAATAATCCGAATACAAAACAAGAACCCGAATACAAAACAAGAACAAGTACTAATAGTCCTAATACAAAACAAAAACAAGTATTAATAGTCCGAATTCAAAGAATAAAAGATCGAATAGTGATAGGCTGAGAAAGCAGCAATGATGAGTCGGCGTCTCTGATAAACAATACATAATCAAATACACAAATATGAACAATCATAAATCTAATCAATAAACATATCAAAATACAATAATATAGTTCAAGAAAATACCTTAGTAACATGAACAATACGCTAAGCATTATTCATATTGCTTCTCCGAGATAGTACTTGACTAAATGATCGATAGGCGATAATCAATAGGCGATAATCAATAATCAGACTTATGTATGTACATAATACAACAAAAAAGCTTGATCAATAGTTTTTTCAATTAAGAAGATAAGTAAAAAAGAGAGATCAAATCAAAGAAGGAAACAAAGAGATACAAGTCAAAAATACTCATTATATATTTATCGGATATAAGCAATAAAATAATAAAAGTTAACTTTAACACAGTTTAAAGGCGCAGCTAAAAGCGGACTTACGCTCTTCTTAACTAACAAAACAGTCGTGAAGCAGTTTGTGAGTAATTAAACACAAATTTACTATAGAATGCATATGCTTAATCACGAAAGAGTAAATTTTAGCTATATTTGTGTTTACATTTCCTCTGAGGATTGAAAAAATAGGCGGAGATAGTTACATAAAGGTGGAGGTACTTACAAGCTCTATCAAGGTGGCGCTTGGAGATTTATACCCTTTACACCTTGGTAGTCAAGACCTCATGCGATATTTTGAATACGCACAAAGTTGGAGAGGAAGGTTTTCAAAAAAAGCGCTAAACAAAGCTGAGACAGAAACATGTTTTAGGAAGAAAAACTAGACCATCTTTTGAGACGAGTTAGTGAAATTAATGCTGAGAAAAACGAGAGAGTGTCCTGCAGCACATCATTTTTTGTATTTTCGAATACCATTAGTATAACTATTCAAAAAGTTTAATGATTAACCATTATTCGTTTAATAACACAACATTGGCATGAATTTCATACAAAATAATTCAATTAAGGAGAAGAGATACAATCGAGAACACAATAGTACATATCGAGAACATATAATTGCCCCTATTTTAAGGTAAAGGTTGCAAAAGAAATGTTTGATTGTAAACATTGCAAGAAACTTCAAAAGTACAGATGGTAATTTTCAACGAGATATTTATATATTTTGCACTCTACCTATCCCTACCCTGAAATTTATATATCCTTTACGTTTTGTGAACAAAAGTACAGATGATAATTTAACTAACCGATGCACTAATAAAGAAGTATAGCTATCCCAACATATTCAATATGGAAAATAAAACTGCTATGGACTTCTTGAAATGATCTCTTTGTGTCGTTAGGCAGAACACAATCACCACTAAAATTAAAGATATTGGAAATCAAAATAGATGGAAGTGTCAAACATGGATTCATAATTAACTTCCATATAGATTAAAAATATTTCCACGACAGGGTATTGTCCCTCTTTGGATTATAACGGCGAACCCTAATTGAGTGATTGTCGCTGGGACTTGGATAAATTGGGTGGGGGAATCTTCTTCTTTGCTAAAAAATCGAGGATTCGGGGTTGTTTGCCTTTTTTGGGAGTTTATATATATATATATATATATATATATTTTAAATAATTGATCGGTTCGGTTCGATTCCGAACACGATCGGGTTACTCGGGGAAAACCGAACCGAATTATATTCGGTTATTTATTTTTCGAACGTAAATCGGTTCTTGGTTCCAATCGGTTCTCCAATTTTTGGTTATTTTCGGTTCGGTTTCGGTCGGTTCAGTTGTATTTTATTGGCGTACAGTATGTGGGTCAATGAGCAGCATGCAAAGAGGAGGTTATAACTGCCATTACATTTGCGTGATTCACGGTAGATGCGGTTTTTGTATATCGATGAGACTTTCAAACCACGAGTCCTTTAAGAAATTCAAGGAGTTCCAAGGAAAATGAAGTACAAAACCAATTGAACAAGACAATAAAGATTCTCGATGCGATAGAGGTGGTGAATATTTGAGTCACGAAGTTCAATACTAAATCTTAGAAGTGTAGTATTGTTTTATGACTCGCACCAGCATGAAACGCCCGACGCCAATACCGGCGTGTCTAAAGAGAAATCGAACCCTTCTTGATATGGTTCGATCTATGATGAACCTATCTGATCTACCGGTTAATTTATGGGGATATGCGCCCAAAAGCGACAACACCTTAAATAGATGTCCAACAAATTCGGCGAGGAAAACTCCCCCATGAAGCTGTGGTTTAGGAAGATTCCCAAGTTAGGTTTTTCTCGAGTTTGGGGTTGTGAAGCATGTTAAAGAAGAGATTAACAAAGGATTAAACTTGCGCCCAAATCGATAAATGTCTTTATTTCATAGGATATCGAAAGAGCTTGAGTTGGTTACTTCTCTTGCCTAAAGCATGAGAATAGAATCTTCATTGCAAAAAGCAGGGGCGTTATTGAAAATATTTGTCAAAAGGACCCAAGTAGTAATGGTGTTCATCATGATGAAGTCAATGTCGATGCATCTAATGCGAGAAGCATCGGCAGCGCCACAAGAATTGGTACGCTTCTTTCGTAATATCCGGTTCTTGATCCACGAGGGGAAGTTGTGGAAGAACCAGCCCTTAGGAGATCCATGAGGGATCCTCACGAACCCGGAACCGCTGGTATGGCTTTCATCATTGAAAGTGGCCGAGCCCACTTCTTACGAAGCAATGAATAGCAAAAGGATGCTAACAAATGTGAAATAGCCATGTCACGATCACGAGATGGATTCGATGTACAAAACAAGGTTTTGTCCTTGTTAGATTTACCAAATGGGGTTCGTCCCATTGAGTGTAATTGGGTATTTAAGAAGAAATATGACAAAGATGGAAACGTCCATGTTTTCCAAAGCTAGGCAAAGGTTTCAAACAAGTTCAACGGCGTGGACTGTGACGAAAACTTACTCGCAGGTGGGCGTACTTAAGTCACGTCAGGATAATCTTAGCTATTCTTTACATTTCGTGACTATGAAATATGACAAATGGATGTAAAGGCTGGCCCCTGCGAATGGAAAGTTAAGGAGGATGTGCATATAATACTGACCTCCCGGGCTTTACATGTCCTAAAGGACCTAAGAAGGTATACGAGTTGCAAGGTCCATTTATGGTCTTAAGCGGGCATCCAGCGGGTTAGAATCTACGTTTTGATGAATCGATCAAAGATTTTGGATTCATCAAGAACGAGAGAAAGAATCTTGTGTATACAAGGTAAGTGGGAGTTATGTATCATTCATAGTCACGTATATCGATGACATACTTATCATTGGAAACAACGCATAGGATTCTTGAACTCGGTCAGGCATTTGGAGGACTTAAAAGCGAAGCCTGATATATACTTGGAATAAAGATCCATCGAGATTTTGTCGAGAAGGCTAATTGGACTTTGTCGGGATACCTATGTAGATAAGGTGCGCAAGGTTCAACATGAAGTAATTCAAGAAGGGTAACCTCCCATGAGACATGGAGTTCAACTCGGCGGAGCCACAGGTGTCCTTCTTAGTCTTTGAGATGAACAAAATGAAGGATGTACCTTGCGGCTTGACTATAGGATCCGTCGTGTAATAGTATTTGCGCTGGGCGATGTGTCTTATACCTTGAAGTGTAACCGGTAGATACCCGGCTAATCTAGGTGAAAGCCACTAGATTGCATTGAAGTGCATCTTGAAGTATCTGAGAAGAACTAAAGATGTTTTCTTGGTATATGGTGGAGATGATGAGTTAGTAGTTATCGAATGCGCGATGCCGGTTTTCAAGCCCGACAAAGATAACTATAGGTTCCCGTCTGGGTACACATATTTGTCTCAACGGTGGAGGCGGTATCTTGGAGAGTCCCAAGCCGATCTTGTTGCGATTCTACCACGAATCACAGTACATCATAGCGTCTGAAGCGGCGTAAGAAGCATGTTGGATTAAGAAATTCATGGCGTACTTGGTGTGGTACCTAGCATTGAGGACCGATTAAGTTGCATTGTGACATCTTTGGGGCGATAGCTCAAAAGCTAAGGGACGAGCACATCACAAATCCAAGCCGTGCCAGAGAGTATCACCCTAATCGGTATACTTAATAGAAGTGATATCAAAGTATGTAAAGTAGCAGCAGAGAGGCCAATCCCAACCGACCCACTTTACCAAACCACTAAGTCGAGGGCAAAGCATAGTAGACATACGGCCGAACATAGGTCTTGGGCAGAGATGTCGCGGTGGTGTTAGGTAGAGTGGGGAGTCGGTATGTATCTATTATGTTATGTGAACAAATATTTGAATATTCTTTCTTGCTTTATATTAGTATATTTGTTTTGCTTCGATACATATGTTTTAAATTTACATATAATATACATGTATTGTATTTCTCGATGGGTGAAAAGTTTAAATCCCTAAGCTGGTCTATGTTTTCTAGAGAGGCAACATGAATTGTTGATTACACCTCTTCAAGCCTAGAAACATAGGATAGCCAAAGGCAGTCGGGATGCGTGGATTAGGGTGTGACGTCGTATGACTAACATGGTGATTGATTAGTGATCAAGTTTGATCACGTTAGCCTGTAGGACTAGATCAATACCATGAGTTGCCGATCTATATTTGAGGAGGCTGGTATGACGAGGAAACAAATTCATAGAAGATATGTATATCTGTGTCATATGATATTTGTTTAGAATTTTAAATTAAATTCTTAGACCTACGATATATAACTATCGTATTTATATAAGCTCGTACTTTGACTATGACCAAGCGTCTTAAGCGGGATTATAACGGCATATGTTGGGTCACGCAGTGAAGTATAACGATAGATATTGATATATTGGGGGGATTTATCCGTCATGATATCTGAGGAAGATCTCGGAGCCTCTACATGCTTGATTGAATGTGATTGGTTTATGGGACTCCGTGATGCTTGTCGATTCATACTCGGTAAAAAGTTGTGGAGTGTTTCATGACACACTTCTTATGATTTAGCCTACGACTAAGAGATCGCATGTTAAATGAATTGTATAGTAATCATCGAGGGCAAGTGGGAGTGTTGAAAATCAATGAAAATTGATTCCACTTTTATTATGCCCGTTGCGACAATTCAATGTCGATTCATTTTACCGGGTTGGTTAAATGTGATTACTGGAACTTAGTGTTCACCTTAGTAATTGTATATTACTAGTTTGGATTCTCATGATAATTTAAGGGGTTATGAGCGATTGCTAGATCTTACTCATTAATCGTTATAATAATAGTAATTGGTCAATTATTATTATTATACATTTCTACTAATATATACGAGCCTAGAAGGTCACACACATATAGTGATATTGAAATATATTTCATGCATGAAATTAAACGAGACTTATAAATTGAGAGATGTATCTCTCAACATATATATATTTGTCAAATATATATATTAATGAACATCAATTGGTTAAACTTGCAAGTTTAATCAATTAAGCAATTGAAATTGATGAATAACTTGATAAGTTATTCAATAGTAACTCGTTAGTATTTTAATTGACTTGCCAAGTTAATTAAAATGGGCAACTCCTTAGTGACTCATGATTTGATAAATGCATGCTTGATGCAGTAAGTAGCAAGGTTAAACTAGAATTCTTGCGAGTTGCTTGTGGTGGGAGTAGGCATTTGGTATTTAAAAAGAAAGAAACTGAGTTTTTCATTTTCATGAAAAAACTTTCCACCTCTCAAAGCCGCCGCCCCCCTCCCTAGAATTTGGAAGAGAGAATTTCTCTTCCATTTTGTTCCCTCATGACTCTAGAAATTTCATTTCTCGGATTCATTCCCTACTTGGTGGTAATGCGCTTCTAGAGGACATCGTTTGGTGTTGGACATGCAATTGGAGAGAGGTTTTCAGAGGGACATTCCACGCGGCTTGTTGGCTTGAGGAGTAGGTTTCATTTAAATGTTCATTTGATGTAAGAACTCTTTTATTCATATTGCTTAATTTATGTGTTTTTAGATTAATATACATTATTTTTGAGGATCAGGGATGTATGAATTTGGTGTTTTTATCAAGAGTAAAATTCATCACTAGATTCCTAACTTTTACCACCGGCCTACGCTTACATTTCAAAGGATTCGCTATCACCGGGGTGATAACTAATATCTAGGCCAGGGGCACTCTATCCGCCGGAATCACTACAGAAGGACAGTGCAGGCTTCGGGGCGTGCTCACGCGTTACCGTGTTAATGTCCAGCTTGGCATACGTGCTTAAGCGGCTCCCGGAATCTCGTCCCTCGCTCCACGCCCCGAGAGAGAATGTTAACCCGCCCCGGTATTTAGGAGGTCCCCTCCGCGGATCTCGACTTTGTTCTATCGAGCGTTGATTCGTACTCTGGAATATAAGCGTGGACATAATCGCTAAGTGCCCATTTGGTGACTTCTCTATCTACATCTTCGGTGTCGAAATTTGTCGGTATCATGCCCATGGACCTTGTGGTATTGGCAGAATTTACTCATATCCCTCTTGTTATGTGGGGGTCTTTCGCCGAGGTGCTGTGGTAGCAACCGCTATCCACCGATCTCAAGAACACATTCGGTGAGGTTTTCGAGGAGGCATCCAGTGATCTTCCCTCACTTTAACTCTTCCGCTTCCTCGAGGATCTCTAGAGGCGAGAGAAGACTACCCAGCAAGCCCAGTCGGAAACCGGTAAGCTGCAGCCAGGTTCCCGGATCACATGCAAGCGGCTTCCTGCGGCTTCGGGCTTGGCGCGGATTATCATCTGCGAGGTAAAGCCGCCTCCATTTTCTCACATCCCTTTTCTTCACCTCCTCAATCCAAATGTACTGGTAGGCCCGTTTGTTGACCTCTTTCAAATCCTGGGGCTACCTCTTGAGAAGCGACTCTTTGAACTTGCTTAGGCTACTTGAGCCACTCTCCATAAATGCAATTCTGAGGGAATCTTCGATTGGCCACTAGGTACTAAATTAAACTTAAAATGCGAAATAGTTCACGGAAGGAAGCGATTGACTCGGTATCCACTGTAGTAGTCATCGGGGAATTTTTCATGCTTTGTCTTTGTGTTACTTCCTGCGTAGGTGCTTGGTGAACATTTTTTGACCTCTTGAAGATGTGTCGTCCCTACGTGACCCGGTTGAACCATTTTAATGGGCCAGGAAATTAAGCTGGATGGAAAGGCCCTCGAGTAGACCACTTACATCCGGTGGTGAAAGGACATCTGGGAATGGAACTCCGTGATATGCTCCTCGGGTCAGCTCCGTGAATTTGGTAATGAGAATTTCATTCCGGCCGGCATGGCCTCAAATGTTAGGGAAAAGGTGCGGACACGGAGTTCGGTGTTGGTCCCGCCCCGTCAGGCCACTCAGTGGAGAGGGGCGTCCGCTGCCCGTTGCAAAGGGGGCGCTGCGTCGTAGGGGGTGCGGGGGGCTCGGCATCTCGTGCTGTGGCGTCATGGCGTGGCATCGCTGTCCTGCCACCGGCTCGTTTCCCCACCGTGCAGGGGAGTATGGGTGTAGATGCCACTCTACATCCTCCCGGGGCGGACGATCTTTCTCGTTCTCTCCCCCCCACTTATTTGGGCGAGTGGTTCCCAAAGCTCACACTGCATTGGTTATGATGGTCCCCGTAAGCCCTTGTAACAACCCTGCCATCTCCGGTGGGTGTGAATTTCCCACCTCAGGCATGGTTCCTCCGGACCTCAAGTTTATTGGTCCTTGAGTGTTGGCTGGGGCATTCTCCTGTTGCTGGTCAAGGAGATCATTAAAGTTGAGTCCATCATTCCCCGGATGGTGGTTGTCATTACTCCCATTTGCTTCCATAGTAACAGCTGAAATGAGTGGATGGTGGCTTTCTTAACGCAAGTCTCCCACTATGGTCGTCAATGATGATGTGGTCCGGTTACGGTGATGGGCCGGATCACAGCTCTCCCAAGTTGAGCATTTATACGCCTTGATCCAAATGAGAGTTCTACCAAAGCAAGGACACATTGCCCGCCCAATCTGACACCGATCAAGTTAGTAAAGGATCGAGAGAGAGAGTATAGTTTTGAAAGCGAGTTTGGGTATCAAAGTGAACACTTGATTTATTAAATTGAGTTTTACCTTTTTATAGTCTATTTGGACGTTACTTTGATCGGGCAGCAATGGCTCCTTCACCGTTTAATGATTTTGTTTCTCGTTAAGGGGAATTCGAGTATTACGATCTTAATTGCCACCATGAGTGAGCCGAACCCGATCCTTTAGTCTCGGCCAATTTCTTACGCTCCTTCCATTTGGGCTGCTGACCCCGTTTATCATGGGCTTTTCAGCTTTGGCCCACTCGTGTGGTCTAGATCCATTTATTCAGTTCTTTGTTCGTGATCAATTTGCGAAGGGCCTAATCTCGTTGGACCGATCCTGGATCAACCCATTTATTTATGGGATTATCACAACCTTTGGTTTGATATGGTGGTGGAAGAGTCCAAATCCACCACAGAGGCTTGTTGTATAGCCTGTCGAGCCATAGGACCCACTTGGGACTGTTGCCTCCTTCCACGAGTTCGAACCCGAGACTTCGGTGGTTTTGGCAGGGGCGGATGTCTTAGTTCGTTCGGAAGGGCAGTAGAAGCGGGGTATCTCCTTTTGCCGTCCTGCTTGACATAGAAGGGATTAAGATAGCAAGAATGCCAGTGGATAGAGGAGCAGCAGATGCAGGCAATGGGACTAGAGACTCCCTCGGCTTAGTTTTGGAGGTAATGACCACAGAGGGACCTTTTGTTGCGTACGTAACGAGTTCCTCTGCGAAGTAAAAAATAAAATATCAGGTTAAAACACCATATTTATAAACTAGACAAAACAGAATTAATGGTTAATAACCCAACATGGAGGCTCGCCAGTGTTCTTGGGGTCAAATTATTTATTGGGGACGAGGCCTCCCTTCACCATATGTGATTGAATCTTTATTGCAAAAGACATGCCAAGACAACTTATCGCTCGCCTTAGGGTGGGATGCTCGGTTGATGGTAATAAGGAGATCATTTACAAAAGAGGAAAATGGAAATCGCGTACGAAAAAAGAGCTACGTCTGGCGACATATAGCCGGGGTTAAATTAGAGTGCGAGTTATAAATGCGATTTGGGGAAGGTATAATGATTCTCCGTTGAAGGCGAGACGTATATCTACCTTATCGTGAGGGATAGAAAAGTATGATTGAAATCCATCTAACTGTTCATCAGTTAGATCGGGTGGGGTTGATTTTTTTATAAAAGTGGGTAAGGAAGCCATGATACCTTGATAGGCGGCTTCGGCCCTCGCGGCCTCCGCGAGATCTGCCGGTTGAATGGGTGCGGGATTTGGCGATACAGAAGTTTGCATAACTTTCATTCCTCCGATGGAGGCTTTTCTTTGTAGATCGCCTCAACGATTAGCGAATGATAAAGTTGTCAATATTGTTTTCCGAGGATTGAGACATTTTATCTGTCGAGTAAAAATAGTCAATCGGCGAATGAACAGAGAGACGGGAAGATATCTAAAATAGTAAACAAAGTCAAAATGCCCAATTCCCCCTAAAAAGGAAAAGTCAACAACCCACTAACTAAGTTGCGACTGAGTTGGGTGAAGATGAACAGTCATGACTTAGTTGAATCCCAACCGTCACCTTCAATCTCCCCAAAACCCAGATTTACAACAGATAAGAACGCTTAATCAAAGAATTTACAGGACACGATATGTCTTATTTGTTCCATCAACACAAAATACAACCCTACAACAAACCCCATTACCCAGAAAACTTCAAAAAACTTATGAGACCCAAAAAACGGTTCATCTCCTAAAACTCAAGAACACGGAAAACCCCATGGAAATTACTAAAAATACAGATGAAGAAATGATTACATTGCAAGAGATTCACTTACCTTGGAAGAAAGTATATTTTGAACAACAAAATTACGAGAGAAAGGAGTGAAGATGGTTTTTTGGGTAGGACGATTTGAGTTGGAGGTTATCGGTATTTGTGCTTGAGGATTAGAAGATAGAAATCTCATTTTGATTTAAGCCCATCATCCTAGCGTCATAACCAAAATAACTTGGTCATACTAAAAGTAACTTTCAAAATATGATTTACTACTTCAATAATAATTATATCATTAGATTATTTCTCAATTTATTATTTATAGTAATAAATAATAATTTTTGAGTCAGATAGAGTTTATGTTTCAAATAAATCGAGCATAAATTAATATTTATATCTCGATTTGAAATAGTAAATCGAGTTTTGAAGTCTAGTTATTCGAACTAAAACCTTATCGAATTATTGGAGTTTTCTATCCTGTCGATGAAGTGACATAAACTATTTCATCTTTGGAGAAACGATGTACCTAGAAAACAGCAATGTCAGAATATCAGTACTTTTTATAGAAACAGTAAAATAAATGTCTATGCTGCCTTATCAGAACAGTTTCCAAAACACACACAAGCATACACTAATTCACAAACGTCAAAACACTTCTGCATGACATTACGATACTCCACGTCATTATTACTCCCTACCCCCACATACGCCCACGTCAACATCATCACCTTCCAGCCTGTCAACTAGTTTGTTGGATTGAATGTTTTTCCTACTACCTCTATTAGAGGTGTATATAAATCCAACGCCTTGTTTTTATGATATAAATTTTGACCATTTATTTAGATGCGTATAGAGTGTGGGTGGAAATCATAACGAATACATTAAATATTTGTTGGGTATCAAGTGATATAGAGTGAATTTACATTTCCAACACATGAAACACGAGGTGAAAATGTATCTGAAGTAAGGCTAATTTCTTCCAAGTGTATAATGATCACTTCATAATTTTTCATAATTTGTCGAATAAATAGAGCATCATTGGATAATATGTGTAAGTATAATGTGTTTGTTGGATATGCAAATGTACCTGTCATGTATATATGCTCTTTTTTTCACTTTTACATTTTTTGTTAACATTGTCATCAGTTGTTTTTTATTTTTAAAATATTTGTTATGAGTTGACATTATTTTCTATTTTATCTTTCATAAATCTGAAATAGATGATCATTTAGATCGAAAGTGTTTCGGTAAAATAATTGAAAACATATTGAGATTATAAAACTACGTTGGAAATAAAGTTAAATTGGAAATGTAAAAGGACGATAAAGTCTGTGATAATGATACGAAAAATTAAAACTACCAAATGATCGTATATTTTAGAGGAGGGAGTAATAATTTTAAATTTTTTGTTCATGATGGATATATTAATATTAAATTTTTTTAAGAATGTTAAAGTTAATGTGTATCATGATGGGTATATTAATATTAAAATTAATATTTAACATGTTAAATCTTTTTGTTAATGTTTAAAATATTAAATTTTATATTAATATTGATAATATTAAATTATGTCAAAATGTGACATTATATAGGTTCGTTGCTAATTATTAATATATTAATGTTAAATTATGTCAAAATTATGTTAATACTAAATTATGTTAATGTGAATCATATTGTGTAAAAAATATTAAAATTATTATTATTATATTTTAATTTTTTGTTACTAATATGTATCATGATCCATTTTGTGTTAATATATATCAAAATAAATTTTAAATTAATTATGTTGAATAATTATAACAAAATATTAATATAAAAAAATCAGAACCCAACGCGTGGGACATTGGTTCATATCACGGTGGACTCACGTTTTGTAGGCTCATTTTATAAACCGGCAACACTGCGTGTTTGTTGAAAATACTAATGACCGTGTGTTTCGTGTGGTGGATGAAAAATGTTAAACATTCAAATTTTAAAAAGTATAAGATAATAATCGGTATGTTATATTTTTGTAGGTTGAAAATTATAATTTTGGATATTGTGATTCAGTATGTTATAATTTTATGTTTGTTTTAGGAATTGTGAATTTATATTTTTAATTTTTTTTAATATTTTGACAATGTTAAAGTTAGTAATTACAAATAACTATGTTAAGCTTGAACTAATAAACATATGAATGTGAGAAAGAACATTATGTAAAAATATTAAACTTATTCTTATTTTTTAATTTTAATAATATATCATGATCCATTTTGTGTTAATATATATCCTGATAAATTTTAAGTGGTAGCCGTGTTGAATAATTATAACAAATGTTAATATCAAAAATCGAGAACAGCATTGGGGTATTGGTTCCGCATCACAGGTAGACTCACGTTGTGTAGGCTCGTTTTATAAAGCGACCATACTGCGTGTTTGTTGAAAATACTAATGACCATGTGTTTCGTTTGGTGGATGAAAAATATTAAGCATTCAAATTTTCAAAAGTATAAGATAATGTCGGTATGTTATATTTTGTAAGTGAGAAATTTAAATTTGGATATTGTGATTCGGTATGTTATAATTTTATGTTTGTTTTAGGAATTGTGAATTTATATTTTAATTTTTTAAAAATGTTAAAGTTAGTAATTACAAATAACTATGTTAAAACGAACTAATAAACATATGAATGTGAAGAACATTGTATAAAATAAACTTATTATTATTATATTTTAATTTTTTAAATAATATGTATCATGATCCATTTTGTTTTAATATATATCACAATAAATCTTAAATTAATTAAGTATATTAATTATGTTAAATAATTATTTCAAAATCTTAATATCTAAAAATCGAACCAACACGTGGGTGTAACATGACTAAGCCCTAAATTCGTATACGAGGTTAAGATCATTAACAACACATGCGCGAGAGACACCCGATAGATGGATGCAGCAACAAATATGACTTCTTGACATTAACAAAACAAAACTCTATTCCGTAGGTAATTGTTCCAACAATACGTCCAAATAACGGAACAACATGTACAATCCACAGACAATACAAACGAGGATATGCAAGAAATCAAAAATACAATACCTGATACAGAAGCCCTCTGAAATCAATGAAATGGTGATGAGGACTTCTGTCACGCGCCTCGCCTGATGTAACGACCGCCCCGGTGGCATACGAAATCGAAGTCATTATGTCAAGACTGCCGGAATCCACCAAAAACCGATGGGCATTTCGGTTTAAAACTACTTTCGTTTAAATTTCAAAAATATGATTACATATAACATTTCCAAAGTATCCACAGTTTAAAATTTCTGATCCGTGATTTGATGCTCAACCAATAAAAGCTCTCCCATATATATACAACATATCCCAAATAAATATAGTAATGCGTGAGGCTACAAAGAAATGAAATGCGTACTCGGAGCCTAAAATGACAAGCTGCCCGACAAGGCCAAGCTTGAAAATAAGTACAACAATCAAAACATTTGACAGCCGCGTCAAAATCGGTATGAGGGATCCTCTGCCACCCGATGCTCACTGGCCACTCGGAACAAACTCTCAATGACCTCATGGCTCCTTCTTGAAATCTGTCAGCTTTGGCACAAATGAAATCTTGCTTAAAGAAAGGGGTATGGCCCATGAAACTTAGTGAAACTTAACACCGGGTGAAACTTAAACCATACTTCCACGACCTGACAAATTAACATAGGAGTCAAATCGCATATATATAGATATACAACGGGACTACCTAGCCGAGGAGCCATATTTATACTTACCAAGAAAATTCTCATACATCACATGGCATAACATAAAATCCTTGGGATCCACCGATAATGAATACAATTCACTAAATAAAAATCACACCAAACCACGGCCTTGAATTCTGATCCACGAGACCCAACAAAAACTATACTTTGGTATCAATCACTCATCAACTAAATACCATCAGTTCTAATCCACACGATGCACATAAGCTCAACCCGCCAATCTGGCCTTTCTTATACGAGAGTATAGGCGATAACCAACAGCACTTATGCAGTATAAGGCGATAACCAACACAGCTTCTTATACCGGCGTATAAAGTTGATAAACAACGGCTCTTATACCGGCGTATAAAACTGATACACAACGCTCTTATACCGGCATAAGGCGATACATGGCTTCTTATACCGGCGAAGTATAAAGGCCGATGCATGACAACTCTTACACTCTAGAAGCGTATAAAGGTGATGCCTAAACGCTCTTAAAGAGCCCACCTAACCCCTTAACCATCCCAATTCTAGGGTCACTTTATCCTAATACTCAAGTCACCTCAAGACATCACATGCTTCTGACTTGCATCGCCTCTCAATAACCATCTGCTACACTACAATGATATCCAAGCACACGGTAAAAACGTCTCACAATCGTAAGTCAAACACAATCGCCGACAAGACCGCTATAACAGGCCGCCTCGGAGTAAATGCGCCCTCGAGGTTAGACCGTCATCAACTTGTATATCAGTCACCAATCGATGGTTGTACAGAAAAAGCACATTTAAAAACCGGTAGAACCAACGGGTTTGATAAAAACAAGTAGTTCGGCCAAAAGCATTGACATACAAAGTTTAACCATGGTGGCATTTCCGACCAAACCCAAAACATAACACACCCGGCAACCAAATCGCAGAGAATATACCACAAAATATATTGGGTTTAACATCTCCAAAACCAAAAGTAATAAGCTTGTTTACATCAAAATGTGAAAAAAAAAAGGAGTATAGGGATCTAGCCACCAAAAGTATCTCACCTAATGAAGTCACAGGAACACTCGCGAACTCAAGCTGCTTCCAAAGGGCACACAATCGATCCCAGAAGGTGGGAAATGGGTGCTTCGACTGAAAAGCTTGGTGGAAAGCGGATCTGGGATGGTAACTTACCCATATCCGAATGTGTCTGTTAAGGAAAATATATATAGGTACTTAGCAACAAGATGAGTAAATACGGTTATACAAATATAGTCTGAATTATACTAACTATTCAAGACATCTAGCGGAATACTCATTAGGAATAAATGCACACTTGTGAAAACTCGACTTACATTAACTTTCGGAGGCCATATATCACATCACATAATCCAAACACGTAACCATTAGATTTCACCCCAACATGTTAACACCACAACCATAAATAATTGGTTACACAAAAACGGAACCTGACTAACATCATATATAACATTTCATCCTTTTCGCAGAGGCTCGCCCCTTGAACACCCAACAACAACATATCCTTTTCAGCGGGCTTTCATAGAACGCACCCAGCATCCACCATGTCCTTTTCTAGAAGCGGGAGCTCTTGCCGAACACCTACATCGTCTCAACATCCACAAAACACACACATACAATGTCAAGCACACACAACAAACACACAACAGTTTCAAGGTAACACCTATATCACATACAATAGAACCAAATTGTACAAAACACACTCCAAACAGAGAGATACACTCCCGAGATACTTCCTGGCTTCTAATTACTCAACATGAATAAGGAATAACTCTGACATAAACATACTCCTTTTTTATAAATACCACAATAAACACCAAAATGCATCTAATGCGACCACCACACAAGTTCAACAATTCACAGTCTCACAACTATACACACAGATAAGTTCATAATACAGATACATTGTCACAACCAATTTACCATACACAACACCCAAACATAAATAAGATAACAACCGAATGATAAATCCCCACCTTGGCTAGTACCACTAGCCCAGCGATCATCGATCCTCCATTCCCAGCGTCGTCCAGTCTGAACAGACACATTACAAAAATAAAATCACAACTCGTAATCATTCAACCCCCTTATCTTAATTTAAATACCAGGCTTTTTAACTCATTTCCGTTATAGATTTATAGTTTACGTAAAGATTACCAGTTATGTTTCAATAACAATTTCGATGACAACCCTCGCTACCCGGACTAAATTCGATAATCAGCCTATATCACAGTGAACTCGGCTTGTTTCAAATAATTCCAATCTCGACCTTTTCCAATCAATTTAACTGCAACTCTCAACTAATCCCTAAGTTAGTTTACTACCCAAAACCCACTACGATTAATTCCAACCTATTTGTTCCCAACACTTGCCAATTTCATATTTGTATCCCCAAGCAATCTGTGTAGCCCACTAACTTATTTACATTAACCACCATATTTTAGCGAAAGTCAACTCACGATCACCCGAAAGTCAATTCACTATAACAGCACTTTCTACCCCAAATATCGATCATTATCAATCCCACTATGTTACAATTGGAAGCCTGAGCAATGGTATTCTGTTGATAATATCTTCCCAAAATCCAAAGTCAACATAAAAGTTCAAAAAATTCAGCGATCTAAAACATCGAAATTTCATCAAACCCCATATTTTAATCAAGAATAACTAATCACAACCCGAAGAATCAATTTGGAGCAATACGCAATTAAAATATCAAAAGTTAACAAAGTCAAAGTTTGGAGATTTCACAAAATACTCAAAATATCGCACACTTTTACCTTGAAAGCGGCAGGATGATGAGGAGCTTCTCCGAAAATTTTAGCTCAAAGCTTGAGAATTAAGGAAGAAATTGAGAAAAGAATCAATGATGGGTGATACAATTTTGTTCTTTTCTCGGCGGAAGAAGAGAAAGAATGGCTTTGGTTTTAGACTTGGGCTCACTATGGTGTCTCTTAGAATGGTTTGGAGAGTTGGGGTTGGGCCCAGAAACCCAACATTGAAAATTAGAACTTGATTACTTTCGAATACCTTGGGTTTTAGCTTGTCAAATAAAACTAGCTTCCGAACATGTATTTTAGAGACATAAAATTTTCGTGGGGTCCCAAATTTACGGAAAATAAATTAAATATCACCATATTTTAGTTGTTTTTAATGTAAAAGTCGCTACAGGATTTATTAAACCACGAAATACATAAGTGCCGACAAGGCCCACGAGAAATACATAAGTGCCAGAGCAAGGCCCCACTGTCGAAATATAAGTTGGGAGTTGACTATTACTGCCTTGACTTGATCTTGGCGCCACAGATTATAATCGCATAATCATATCATGGCTCACACAAATGAATCACACACATAAAACGCCATATCATTCTCACGTAATCGCCTTACCGAGAACATGTACATCATTCTCACGTAATCATAACACAATAACATGTTAAATGTGATTTAAAGTAAGTACGTAAAATGCTTAGTGAGATAAGTACTCGCCTCACACTAGCTATCACAAAGTCATACGAGCAGCGATAGCAGGCGTGCCTCTTCCAGCGGTCGAGGCTAACAACACCGAAAGTATGCTTAGGAACTAATACCAAAATTACGTTGGCGTATAAGCATTACAACTCTAATCGGAATGATTCTAAGCGGTCTAACGTAGCGGTAAACTCTCGAATTATAATCATCGGACATAATGTCCGTCGATCCCCGCTAAAATTCCGTCTTATTACTTTATCATGCAAATTAACGCAAAGCCATTCTAGTTAATCGGCGAGGTCCACAATTAACGATACATCTTTCAAAATATCAATTATATCTCCAACTTGAAAATATTACTTTTCAACTAGCGCCTTTAATCAATTTTAAATCACCGATTTAACATCACAACAACTACAATAAGAACTTGGCATTTAAAATGTTATAAAAATATAAACTGAAAGTCAGCAGAAACAAAGAAATTCAACTCGACCATAACATCCTCAAGCGACTTTTTGTAATCATGAATTCATCAACATATACATCATAGAACCCATAACCGACTAAGATTCATCATAAAATTGAATTATGTAAAAAGTCAACCCTAAAAATCAACACAAAGCCTTTGTCTTTATACCTCAATCGTAGGGAAGAGGCGTTGGGAGCCTTAACGATCAACTCGAGGATGTTTATTAGCAACAAAGTGAAGAATCGGAAGAAAAATCTTGCTTGTGCTTCGTGAAATTACCGGCCATGAAGAAGAAGAGGAAAGAAGATATTTTATTTTTGGTTTGATAAGAATGAATGGAGAGACTTAACACACTTAAGTCTTGGAAATTTGCGAGGAGTTCGTGCCGAAATCACTTGTAGTCAAATTATCCGAGCCCATTAACGATCTAACTTAGCTTCCGGGTGTCCCGGTTACTACTACTAAAATTATAAATGTAATTTAGAAGCTCAAATAATTTTACAAAATAATATTATCCTCGAAATTGTTATATTATCCCAGAGATTACGTCGCCGACCGAAAAAATTAATTTTTTTCCGTGGCAATTTATTAAATCTACCACGCTACAACTAAAATTTCGACCCGAAATTTATTAACTCAGCATAGCGGTAACCACATAATGCACATATGAATGGAAAAAAAGCACTACTAGATGCCTACAAAGAAAGTTGCGATAGCGACTCCTGAGAACACGGCGGTTTACAACCCGCCATACATCCGCAAAGAAACCCGTTATCCGGCGGTTCACGCTTAACAAAATCTTGCTAATTCTTCCAACTGCGCTAGAGCCATGCTATTAAATCTCTGCTTTCTCGTTGTACCGTAAGCTTGCACGGTAGCTCCCGGAAAAACACCAATACCTTCTCAAATAATTAGGACATCCTAATCAATCTCTCTCCAAATCGGCCAGCGTACTCAAAATCCAGCAACACCGCCATCATCAATTCTTGAGTCCCGATGTTGAAGTAATATCCGACGGTAGAACCTTCCTATCTCCCATAAAGCTTCTAGTTTACCCATTTAAAAGTAACATCATATGGTGACAATCAATCTAGTGTGATGTTTTCCCCAACCAATCCATACCGGCATAAGATCAAAACCTATCGACTTCAAGCGGAGTAGGTCTACTACTGACAATTGGTCGTTCACATTCAAGGGCAATCGATATACTTAATGTCACAACCTCGATTGACCTCCCAGCGAGCGTAATAAAAGTGAAACAATGACTATACACATACGGATAGAATGTCGACAAAACTCCGAAATTAATTGAATTAGTAGCACGGTATAAAAGTATTCCCACCCTTTTAATCACATGAAGTAAAGTACACAGCCGAACTGCGGAGGGTCATTAAGCCTCCCTATTTGGGTCACGGCATTAATCTAGCCTGGTCCGGCCCGCTACATTTGTGCGCGCTGCACCTCCCTTGAGAGCCTCCAACTTCTCGACCACGATCTCCACGGTTTCCTAACAAGTCCACCTCGGTCCCACGATAACGAGTAAAAGCATTTTGAGCGTACAAAAGTTCCGGTACCTCTCAATCCACTGGAAGAAGCAGGGGACAATCCACCGCCAGTGCAGGCTGTGACAATTTGTAACATAATATCACCCTCTCCCGGCAATCCCGCTTCGTGTGCCCAAACTGGCCACATCGAAAATAGCGGATATCTCTGAACCCCCGAAAGCCCACTATGAAACTCCTTTGGATCCTTGGTACCCAGAAATGCGAAGGAGGCGTAGAATAGCTTAGGCGAGCGCGTATGCTTGGAAATAGCGTGTCGGGACTACTATTTGATACGTCACTCCTCTGAACTCTAGAACTGGTAGGCCTACTCCGGTCTTGCAGAGAGGAATCTCGGGTCGACTCCTCCTGCGATCCAGTACCGCCTGCGGCTCGGCTAACTCCATTTTGATCTTAAAGGGTTGCATTCACCATGACATGGGCGGTAAGTCATCGGTGATATCACGGTGGCGTACCTCCCACGTGAGCCATCCAGACCTCGTGATCTTCTTTGCCTCACCGGAAGAGCGTGGTAGTCGACACGTCTGTTGAGCGTTTCACCGTACTCTTCCAACAGACCTGGAAGTACACGAGTCGGTGAAATCGACTTCCCCTCTCCAAAATACACCCATATGATTACTCAAGCCGTGAAATTCTCCCCGGAAGAGCTCAGCAAACGCTCCCATGACACATAGTCTCCCCCTCTGATCGAAGGATGCCTTCTACAGTTCTCCCACTGATTAAGCGGGCACCCTGCATTGAGGTGATAAGTCGCAAACTTGATCTCATCACCGCATGATCCCATAGGCTCAAAATGGACTTCATATCGGATGAACTTCGATAGCACGCTACGCGAACCTCACGAAAACCGAGATCTGCTTGAGAAACCGGTGAGCAAACATACAAATTCGACCTCCTGTACTCTCGGCCACCGAGCATTCGCGCCTCTCTCCCTACGAGAGTCACAAACTGCCCGAGAAGAATGCACCTCCCGGACCGTCTTGGTCCTTTGTTGTACTCATCAGCGGCTATACCACCTGTTCGGCCTCCTCTGGGCCTACCGGTAACGCCTCTCGTTCTACCCACCACCCCGAGCTACGGGTGACATCCTCAACAGTCTACGCAACGAAAAGAAAATGACTCAGACTTTTACAAAAAGACACCACTCCTAGCGACTGATAGAAAACAAGTCGACACAGCCGCACAGATAACCCCCAATGTCGATACCTAGCTCGATACCAAAATTATGCTGACCAGAGCCGGTGGCAGGGGTTAAGATCATTAACAACACATTTTGAGTCGCAATCAATGGATACAATAACAAATATGACTGTGACATTAACAAAACAAAACTCTCTATTCCGTGGTAATTGTTCAACAATACATCCATGAAATAACGAGACAACATGTCTGATCCACCTAAATAATACAACTGAGGATATACAAGAAATCAAAATCTGATACAAGTCTAAGAAATATACAAATCGGCCTTGAAATGAATGATGAGGACTTTTACCATGCCACCACCGCCTCACCTATGATGTAACGACCCGCCCAGTCGGCCGCCACAGGTGAGAGTTAATTTTATAATCAGTTTTGCAGAATCACCAATAGATGGGCCGACTCGGTTTAAAACTACTCGTTCCGCTTCAAAAATATGATTACATACCAAACATTTCCAAAATTATCCACGGTTTAAAAATTTACAATCCATCGGTGATGCTCCCAACCAACCAACTCCATATATATACAAAAGAGTAAGTCTTGTACTGAATCTGAAATGACAATGCCGAGGTAAAAGCAAGAAGTACAAATCAAAACATTTGACCCAACCATCAATGTCAATTTGTGAGGATCCTCACGCCACCGATCTTTCGCTAGCCACTCGGAACAAATACTCAATGACCTCTGGCTCTATTGGCATAATCATGCAGCACGAATGAAATGCCGCCCAAGCGAAAAGAGGTGTAAACGCGAAGCTTAGTGAAACTTAACACCGGGGTGAAGAGCAACACCCGAGGTGAGCTTAAACCATGCGTCGCGACACGGCAAATTAACACTTAGGAGTCCATCACATATATATAGATATACAACAACCCCAGGACTACCTAGCAGAACCATATTTATACTTACCAAGAAAATTCTCATACATCACATGGCATAACATGAATATAGGATCTCAATAATGGAGCCCACAATTCACTAAAATAAAAATCACACCCAAACCACATGAATTTCTGATCACGGGGCCAACAAAACTATATACAGTCGCCAATCACTCATTGACTAAATACCGTCAGTTAATCACGATGCACATAAACCGCCATCTACAAGCAGCTCTTATACGAAGTATAAAGAAGCGTATATAACTCTTATACCGAAGAAGTATAAAGGCATTAATAACGCTCTTATACCGGCGTATAAAGTTGATAAGCAACAACTTCTTATCTTGACGTATAAAGGCGTCTGTGGCAACTCTTAAAGAGCCACTAACCCATAACCATCCCAATTCTAGAGTCATATCCCTATTTTCGAGTCACCTCAAGACATACATAACTCACAACCATCGCTCTCGATAGCCATCTACTCTACTCCCCAAAGCGATTTCGAAGCACACGGCTAAAGCGTCTCATGATAAGTAAGTCAAACACAATCGCCGACAAGGCCGCGAGAAATACATAAGTGCCGACAAGGTACGAGAAATACATAAGTGCCGACAAGGCCACAATCGAAATATAAGTTGGGAGTTGAGCTGTGCCTCGAAGCAATCTTAGCATACAAATTATAATCATATCATATTTCGCTTCGATAGATCACACATAAACATATCATTCTCACGTAATCATAACACCATGACATGTACATCATTCTCACATAATAATCATAACACACAATAACATGTTCACACAATTTAAAGTAAGTACGTAAAAGGTAACAGATAAGTACTCGCCTACATAGCTATCACAAAAGTCACTTACGAAGAAACGCGATAGCAGGCATTAATACTTCCTCGATTCGGAGAGGCCCTACTTGACACCCGAAGGTATACTCATGAACTAATACCAGAAATTACGTTCTAGTATAAACATTACCAACTCTAATCGGAATGATTTCTAAGCGATTACAACATGGCCAGATGTATCGAATTATAATCCTCGGACACAACCAAAATCGATCACTTCAAAATTCCATCTTATTACTTTATCAAGTACAAATTAACTTATGGCCAGATTACAGTTAATTAGCGGTCACTGATTAACGATACATCTTAAAATATCGATTATATCTCAACTTGAAAATATGCTTTTTCAACCTAACTTCTGCTAATCAATTTAAATCACCGATTTAGCATCCATATTTCTTCACAATAAGGTCTTTAATTAAACTCCTAAATTTTAAAGTCTTATAAAAATATCACGTAAAAGTCCTTGAGCTTTAGAAAGTCAAAAACACGGCCAATACTTTGCATCCTCAGCTTGACCTCAAATCGTGAATTAAATGACTTATATAAATAAAACGACATAACAAACTAAGATTTCATCATAAAATTGAATTGGAAAAAAGTCAACCAAAGTCAACCCTCAAAATCAACCAAACGCTATCTTCTTACCTCAAAATCGTAGGGAAAGAGCGTTGGGAAGCCTTACCAATCAACTTCGAGGATGTTTATTAGCAACAAAATGAAAATCGGAAAAGAAAAATCTTTGCTTGTGCTTCATGAGGAGTGCTTGCCCATGAAGAAGAAAGGAAAAGAGAGATATTTTATTTTGGTTTGATAGAATGAAGATGGAAGAGTTAACATAGAGTCTTGGAAATTTGCACGGGGATTCGTGCCGAATCACGAGAATCGGTTATCAAAGAGCTTGACTTAACTATCTAACCTTTCAATTTGTCCCCGGTTACTACTCTTAAATTATAAATGTAATTCGGCTCAAATAATTTAAAAATAATATTATCTCAATTATTTATATATTATTCCGTTTCCTTGATAGAAAAATTAAATTTTTTTCCGTGGGTTATTACCGTGGGGCATTGGTTCATATCACAGGTGGACTCACGTTGTGTAGGCTCGTTTTATAAAGCGACCACACTAATTGTTTGTTGAAAATACTAATGACCGTGTGTTTCATGTGGTGGGTGAAAAATGTTAAGCATTCAAATTTCAAAAAGCATAAGTTAATAATCGGTATGCTTTATTTTTGTAAGTTGAAAATTATAACTCTGGATATTGTGATTCGGTATCTTATAATTTTATGTTTGTTTTAGAAATAGTGAATTTATATTTTTAATTTTTTTTAAAGTTTTCTATATGTTAAAGTTAGTAATTACAAATAACTATGTTAAGCAGACTAATCGTTATGAATGTCAAGAATGATGATGTAAAAAAATTTAAACTTATTGTTATTATATTTTAATTTTTGTTAATAATATCTATCATGATCCATTTTTGTGATAATATATATCACAATAAATTTTAAATTAATTAAGTATATTGAGTATGTTTAGAATAATTATTTCAAAATGTTAATATCCAAAATAAAGACAACACGGTGGACTCAGGTTGTGTAGGCTTGTTTCATATCCATTGTGTGTTAGGTCGTTACGGAAACCAACCCACGAAATGTTTGTTCGTTGTACCAACCAACAAATGCACCATTTGTTCGTTATACAACCGAGCCCACGTTTGATGCGTTCGGTGATTAAATATTTGTGTATCAATTTTTCATTTATATTCTGTACATGCGGTGTAAGGGGTGGAAGTGTTTCAACCCAGCGCTCCATCAAGTGGTAGGGAATAGAGTAACAAAAACCGATGCTGGCTTCGTTAATTAATAAATTAAAATGTGAGATTATTAAGAACGGCTACGTAAAATTTGGAAACCACATATTATTTTGTATTATGCGATAGTAAATGTTAGGAGAGTTAGTTATGAATAAATTCATCTTGAGTATCGATCGAATAAATGTTGGTTTTTTTCGGTTGGACTATTAGACTAGCAACTACTCAATCATCAAATAGGCCCAACCCACCCCAAAAAGACCAATCTCTTTTCTTCTTCCTCCAGACACCACGGCGCCATACTTCTCCATTTTTTCGGTTAACAACCTGCGATTTTATACTTTCAAATCGAAACTTTTTGGGCTCAAGTTTTTTTGGAAACTTCGCTCATCGTCCTCGTCGTTTCAAGGTCTAAATGTCGATCTTGTTGAATATTTTGGGAGATCGCCCGGTGGCTTTTTGTTGACTTTTGTATTTAAATTTTATTGCTCCAATTGATTCTTGGGTTCTAAATTAGTTATTCTTGAGTTGAAATATAGGTGTTTGTGGTGTGGAATTTCGGACGTTTTAGGCCGTTGACTTTTGGAATTTTGGGTTGACTTCGTTTTAGATATTATTGAATATAATTATTGTCTAGGCCAAATTATAATATAGGAGTTGATAATGGTCGATGTTGGGGTGAAAGTGTTGTTATAGTTGGAGTTGACTCGGTGATTCTTGGTTGACTTTCTTTAAAATGTGGTTGATAGTATAAATATGTTATTGGACCGTTATTGTGATTGTTTTGAGATAGAATTATGAAATTTAAAGTGTTGGAAGAAAATAGATTGAAATTAATTTTAGTAGATTTTGAGTAGTGCAGGACTTTGTGATTAGAGGTTGATAGTAATGGCTTAATTAAGGTGGAAAAGTTGGGGAATTTGGGTTGATTGAAATTGATTGGAAATGTTAGTAATTTGGATAAGGTATTGGTGATTATGAGATTTAGTCAGGGTAGTGAAATTAGATCATCGTAGTTGTTATTGAAACATAATTAGCAATCATAAAGTTTGTGATTTATAACTTCAAAATGGGTTGAAAAGTCGGGGAATTAGAATTAGGATAAGGTTGAAATTGTGCAGTGTAATTATGTTTCGGTTGTTTATTCGGAGACTCGGGCGTCCAGAACGTGAGGATCGATTATTTGCTTATTGGCCCAGGCAAAGGCACTAGCCAAGGTGGGGATTTATCTTTCGGTTTGTTACCTTATGTATGTTTGAGTGAAGTATATGGTAGTGGTCTTGACTAGCTAATATACGTGTTATAAGCGATATGCGTGGGTATAGTGGTGAATTCTTGAGAATATTTGACTTATATGGTGATTTGTGTTAGATGCATTATAATTATATTTATTTTTTGTGGTATTTATGTTTGAGTACATGTATGTTTGGGTGTAGGTCCTTTGGTATGTATATGTTTGGGTGTATTCAGGATTCAGTATATTGGTGTTATGGGCCGAATACGTGATATATTTTTTGTTGAGTATGGGTTATCTGAAATTTCTTTGTATCGTGTATATTATGGATGCTACATTGAATGATGTGTGATGTTTGTATGTTTGGTATTATATATTGTTGATTTGTGAATCGTTTGGAATTTGAGGATATTTGTTGTGATGTGTAGAGGGTGTTGTTGAAGGGTGAACTTTGCGGGAAAAGGATATGTGATGTGGGTGTTAGAAGGGTGGCCTGTAGGAAAAGGATGAAATGTTGCCTGTGATGTTATTGGTTTCATTTTACGTAGGGTGTTTTGTTGTGGTAGTATGAATGTGTTGTGAAATTTGTTGTTTCTTTAAGTTTGGTTTTTGTGATAGGAGATGCAGGATATGACATGTGAGTTAATGTAAAGGTGAATCTTCTATAATGTGGGTATTGTTAATGATGACTATTTTACTGTTATGATGCCTTGATAATTGGTATATTTCCGTATTGTGTATATAAATGTATCTATATATCTTGTCATTGCGATATATATATCTTTTGTGTGTACCTCATTCGGATTTGGAGTGAGATTCTGTCCGTTGATTCGTTCCTTTAATTTGTCGGCTTACCGCTTCCAGCCGGATTGGCCAGTGCCATTAGCCGAGTACGGCAAAGTTCGTGATGGGTGTCCGTTGATTTTACCTAGGTGGGGGCAGTGGGATCCCTCGTGATCGACTTTATTATCTTGATGTACTAGGTTTTACTTTGTGTTTTGGGATGTTGAAATTGTAAAGCCCATTTTGTGGAATATTTGAGGCTTGTATGTGATGAAATTTTACACTTTGGTGGTGAGTTAGGCGATGCCGATGGTTAAACTATGTATTACAACATTTTCAGTTTCGAAAATATTTTTATCCAAAATTATCGAGGTTTATTTGTTAATTAGCAATTGATTTTAAATGTCAGCAAATCGTATGGTGGCTTCGAGATATATCTAGTTATTAAGCGACTCAGCGCCGAGGCGTCATTTCGAGGCGAATTCGTTCTAAAAATGGTCAAAATTTTGTGCCTTGGAAATAGGTTTTGCCCTCTATTAGACTATGTATACAATAAGGTAGAAAGAGGAAGCTTTATTTAGCACATTCTTTTATATTACTAGTGAGTAGTGCTCGTCAAATGACGGACTACAAAATAATACATTTAAAGATGGGTCTAACTGTAATAAATAAAAAATATAAATAATATCGATAATATTCTTAATTTTAATTCGATTGTTTTTTTCATATAGGAAAAAAGTCAAATATTAATTGAATCAACATCCATTAACAAATAAGAATTGAATACAAAGAAACTATCACGGATGATGAATCGCAATTCAATAATGAATAAAAAATGTGAAGTGAAGGAAAGAAAAGAAGTGCAATGAAAAGCAGTTTAATAAAATCGTAGAAATTTGAAGAGCGTAAGGTAATGGGTAATTGGGTATAAAAAGATGCAGAAAGACGGAGACAAAATTTAATTATGTTTTGATAGAATTTTGAAAGTCTGTTTCATTGCAAGTACAATTGTTCTCAAACTATAAAAAAATGAAGCAGCGACCACACGTGTTGCCCATGCACGCCGAGCGGCACTTTATCCTAACTATGGATATCAATTTTTTTTTTTTTGATAATTTAATATCACCAAATCTTTTATCGGTGCACAACAACTAGGCGTTATACTTTAAATACATATAACTTTTATTTTGAATTTTTTTGATATCCAAATTATATAAGTCCAACCTATATTTATAGATCTTGAAAAATAAAAAGCAAAAGATAATTTCATACTCCTTATAATTATTGGATTAGAAAAGTCATTTTAAAAACAGGAAGATAACTTTTTAGCATGGACTCCACTTAACATTGAATTGCATATAATTAAGTATTAATATGAGGAAAATTAGGGAAGGGATTTAGGATAAGGTTCATCACAATTGTATTGTCTGTTTATTGTACTTAGTAACATCTTAATTGGCTATTTGTTACAGTGTCTTAGTCTAACCGAAAATAAAATTATACTAGGTAGTACTCTATCATTCCTTTTTTAGTTAACCATGTACTCTCTTCGTTACTAAAAAATTATTATATTTTAATTTTTTGACTTTTTTAATAGTTGAGCTTTAATTATAGATATTTTATTTTATTTTATAATATTTTATGAAAAATTTATCAATAAAAAATACGTTTTCAAATTACTTTTTCAAGTGATATATTTTAGAAACAGAATATTATGTCTGAAAATATTTTTGATCAAATTTGAGCTATTAAGGTAAAATGTGACAATCTATTAGGGACGAAGGGAGTAATAAATTATTTTTGTTTCTTTTTATTTTATTGCATAATTTTATAAAATAAACTTTTTGCATTGAACTTTTAAAAAATCTTTAACAACATTGATTTGTGTGTTTTTATTTTTAAAATTTGATTTATAATTTCGTTAATCTTAAAATTAGAAAATTAATCGGCCTCTTAATAAAGTATTTTAAGTTATATGATCAAGTAAATAAGAATGAATGGAGTAAGAGATATCTTTAGGTAAAGACTATTTTATATATTTTGGAATTATTTACTAAATAGTTGAGGTAATTAATTCTAATAATAAAATCCAGGTGTATTAGTGTAAGGAATATTCAAAATACTAAGGTGTTATTTATTGGGCCAAACAAAAGTACACTTCTTCTCGTCTTTCATGTGAGACTTCAACGTAAAGATTCAAGGGATATTTCAACATATAACATAATGTTATTCAAGGTATATTTCAACACATATCATAATGTTATCATAATGTTATAGAGTATGACATAAATGATCATAATATTACCAACACATGTTTAGTTTAGTGGTAAGCATTAAAAGTTGTTATACAAAGGGTTGAACTCTATTAATAGAACCCACATTTGTGACAATGTTAATAACTTGTATATGAACCTATAATGTTAGGTAGTAAATTTGCATAAACTTACACCTAAATATAGGTGTTGATATTAAGATGATTAGTTTGATACTATATCTTATAAGATTTTTAGTCTACACGAATATATTTTCTTGATCAAATTAATTGAACAAAATCATAGGCGTTTAAGTTCCTAATTGACAACCATATTGAATTATTTCCAATACTCTTTGAAGGCTGTTTGGCTAAGCTTAATTTTTAACATAGGTGAAATCACATTTTATAAGTAGGTGGATTTTTCAAATTTGTTTGGAGCTTTATTTGTGCGTAAACATAATGTGGAGTTTTTACGTGTTTGGATAACAAAATTTTATAAGTTGTAGAAAAGGGTAAAATGACTTATAAAACATCTATTTATATATAATTTTTTTATCTTTATAATGTTAATTTATTTATAATTTAATATTTGATAGAATAAAATAATTTTAAATAAAAAAATATATTTATGTGTAAAAATATAATATTTATTTATTTTTATTTTTTAATAAAATGTAAAATGTTAAAGTTGAGGCTATAAGCTAAAAATTGTATGTTTGAAACTGTAAAAAATGATAAATAAGGTATAAGTTGAATATTGAAATGATAGAGTAGTGCGGTCAGGTCAGCTATAAGTTGAAGAAAAAAAAATTGGAAAAAAAGTTAGAATTTTGCTACTTTTTTTATTTTAACTATAAGTTGATTTTAACTTATATTTTACACTTTAAAATATTTCCCCGACACTTATTTTTATCAAATCAACTTATAAAATTGATTTTGATAAAAATAATCTTAATAACACACTCTTTTATATATATAAAAAAACAATCTTATAGGAGTAAAAATATTACTCTCCATCTAAAGAAATTATTATTCCGTTTATTTTTGCATCAATTTTAAAAAAACTTCAAATTTATATCACAAATTCAAATTTTCCTCATTTTCCTATTCTCACAATAAGTCAAAGTGAAACTAAAAAAGAGATTTTCAATTTTACCAAATGAGACCATAAATTAAATTTTATCCATCTTAATCGCCCAATAAAATATTTGCACCTGTCTGTGATCCTGATGTCGACACCTACTTCCTCACAGCTGTTCCCCTCATCCCCCTCCTCCTTCCTTCTGTCCTTCCACACACCTCTCTATAAATACCCACACATATGAATACAATTTCTCTCACTCATCTCCCTTCACAAAAATCAAACCTATCCAAAACCCTTCTTGAAAATGAAAATGTCAATATCTTCACTTGCTTCTACTCTACTGTTCATCATCCTTTCAAGCTTAGTTCCTGAACCCACCATGGGTGCTCTAGTTCAAGAACAACCCCTTTTGCTCAAGTACCATAATGGGTCTCTCCTAAAGGGCACCATCACCGTTAATATCATATGGTACGGCAAGTTTACGGCAACACAAAAGGCGATAATTATCGACTTTTTGCAATCTTTAAGTGCTCCTCATGCGATGGAGCCCTCCGCCACAAAGTGGTGGAAGACCACCGAGAAGTACAAAGGTGGTGGCTCAACGAAGTTGGTTATTGGGAAACAAATTGTTGATGAAAAGTTATCTCTAGGAAAATCGCTCAAGAATTCCCATATTATGTATTTGGCTATGAAGGGTGGGTTCGTTAGTGGAGGAGTTAACGTTGTTTTAACGGCCAAGGATGTTTACGTTGATGGGCTTTGTATGAGGTGCGGGTCACACGGGTCGACCCGAGGGAAGACCCGGTTCGCTTACGCCTGGGTCGGGAACTCGGAGACTCAGTGTCCGGGTCAATGCGCCTGGCCTTTCCACCAGCCCATTTACGGCCCACAAGGCCCGCCTCTCGTGGCGCCTAACGGAGATGTTGGAGTTGACGGAATGATCATAAACTTGGCCACCGTTTTAGCGGGAACCGTTACCAACCCGTTTAATAACGGGTATTTCCAAGGACCCGCCACCGCTCCGTTGGAAGCTGTTTCGGCTTGTCCGGGTGTGTTCGGGTCGGGTTCCTTCCCAGGGTATCCGGGTCGGGTTCTTGTGGATAAGTCGACCGGGGCGAGTTATAACGCCCACGGAGCTAACGGGCGCAAGTTCTTAGTACCGGGTATGTGGGACCCGCAAACGTCTAAATGCACTACACTTGTTTGATATTATGGAAGAGGAATAAGAAATGAAGAATAGGAAGGTGGTTGAAAAGATATGGTGTAGATTATTGTTGTATGTAATGTAAATTTGAGGTTGCGAGACTTTTGTTTTTTATTGTTGTTTTGGGTTGCCATGTAAATTAAATTTTATTATTTGACGAAAAAGTGGAAAATGGAATGTTTATTATGTAACCAGTTTTTGTACAATTTTTTCTGTTTGGGTACACTGGATTGTGGAATTCGCCCATATTTAGAGGTGTTTATGACTTGGACAGCAAATTAAAAAGGTGTTTGTGACTGATGATTGCTAGCAAGACCGAAGAGAGTTGTTGAAGTTTCATAGGGCAATGAAGAAGAGTAATGTCCGGAACGCAATTCAATCAACACGACATCAGAGCAAACAACAAACTATAATATACAAAGTGGTTTCCTTTTTCCTTTTTATTTATTTTTTTGCTTTTTAAGAGTAAATAATGCACACCATACAGTGGAGAGTATCATAGCTGAATTAAAATTATTCTGTTATGCCTTATCCACATTTGTGGCTAAACCTCATAATTGTTAAGGCCAGTTTCATCATTTGGTGGTGTCCCTCAAATGATGGATCAATATATTATTTATCAAAAGTTGTTTTAACTACAAATTAGGGAGTACTTTAATAATGAAATAAGACTACTTGACAGAAGCTCCATGCTCCTATTTAAATTTTATGGTGATGCAATCATTCCTAAGGAAGAGAATTTGACTTCAGCACAAGAAAAATGAGATATATCTCAAATCCATGGATTCCAGCTACTTAATATGATCTCAACAGAAATCTAAAATATTTAGTAGTGCACTATCCTACTCTGCGAAAGTATCTTTGAAAACTATTAGAATAAAACAAAAGAAGAAGAAGACGTGATAAATTTATAGGTCAAGTATATTCCCATTAAGCTATCAGAGCATAAAATTGTTACCTTAATTGTACCTCTGAATTGCTGAAGCAGTTGCAAGTGGAACTAGTTTCAAATAGTCATTGTCATACGAAGACATATCAACATTTATGTGGAAATAAAAAGGGCTTAAGGTTCTAGGAATAAAAACAACGAAAATATTAATTAAGCTATTTCGACGGTAACACGAAAATTATAAAAAATAAAATAAAATAAAACTTGTAATGCAAAGAAGAATTTTTATTATTTATAATAGAGGTACAAAATAAAATCAATTTAACCGAAAAATTATTCAGTGATACAAATTTTACCAATCGAAGAGGATCATTGTCTATTATAAATTCACTAAATGTTTTGTTGACGATTTGTGAGATGTAATAAAAGACTGGTTGAGCTTGATTTTGGTCTTAATAGGAGCTGTGATTTGAGCTTGATTTTAATTTGACTTGTACTTGATTTAGGTTGGATAGGAGGCGCATGGCCAACGGATATGCGTCTGAGTCTTGATGGGCTTGAGGCGATGCGGAGCGGATATTGTCAGGGCAGGGGAGCCTTAATGGCGTATTCCGTGTTGGTTGTATGGAGTCGATCTTTGGGTTTTGGGCTTGATCTTGATTATTCGGAGCGATGGACTTCACTGCGGCCGTTTGCGGTGTAGGACTTGGCTTTAGTCTTGTTAGTGGGCTTCACTTACGTAGTGGGATTTTTAAGAAATATGACGAGAATGGGGCGTGGCATTTGGATAAGCTACGCCTCTAGTGGGACTTAGTGAGACTAGCCTGGCTGAAATTTGATTTAAGGCAGTATAAGCCAGGCACATCTTCACAACAGCCTTGCTTGTTTGTTGTTGTAGTGATGATCGCGGTGGGGCCCGGTTTTAAGCTTTGAAGCGGCGTCGGCACCACAGCTTATACTACGGCGGCCTTAGCGACTTGTTGTTGTAGTGATGATCGATGAAGGTGAAGCGTTAACCTTGTATGATCGATTTAGGCAGGCGCCGCGGCGTGTTTCTACGGAATCATTATAGGGGCTGAGAGCACGTTGGTGTATTCACATATCACGTAAGCTAATGAATTAAACACGAGATTTTTGGTGTTCATACAAAGATTTTGAATATACGGCTTAGCTGTCTGCGAATATTCGAGCGTTCTTGAAATGCAAATCGATTACCATGGATTTTCTTGGCTTGAGAATTACTTGTCACGTGGTATTCCTCACTGGCGCCTCTTTTTGGGCGCTTGGAGGTGTTTTCCAGCCACCAAGTGGTGTTTCTCTGGTGGTTTAAAATATTTAACTTAGAAATTTCAGAGATCGTTCTCTGTATTTTCTCAAGTATTTTTTGTGTATTTTCTGATGTGAATCGTGATATTCTGAGATGTGTAATTTTTCAAAAATATAAGGGGGGAGGGGGATATTTTTAGGCTTTTGGGCTTCGAATATTTACTTCTGATTGGTTGGTTTAATTTAAGATGGATCATGATCTTAACCGTTAAATTTTGAAGCCGAATTTGAACCCTACGGATTTTTGAAATGTACTTTTGCCTCAAGTAATGAAATATCAACTATTTTGATGTAAAGAAGGTTTTCAAATTCTTTTTACATGTGAAAATCGTTTTCATATTGACCTGGACCTTCTAGAGTCTTTATTTTTGAACCCGTGACTTTTAGTCTTCGTTTGAGCCATTAGCTTTCCAGGAACTTCAATTAATTGAATAAAATTGGAGATTTTAGCCTCGAATCCTAAATGCAATGAACATTTAATTTTGGTCTATCTTTTTAGGAAGGAAACCACTTATTCGACCGGTTTTACATTAAGTGGGGTTCGATCGAGAACCACAGCCCCTGTGACATTTCTTTAGTTGCTTGATTTAATTAATTTGATTAAGTGGTCTTAATCATTTAGTTATTGTTAAATAATTTTCCTTTGTCTACAAAACTAAAAAGTAAAATAAAGAAATCAAAAACTTAGAAGAAAAGAAATAAGAAAAATTGGTCTTGAATCACTTTGTTTTTAGAGTTACAAAAGAATGGGTTTTTAAGGATGTAAGTGCGATAGGTGGATAAGATGGAAGTCGAGAAAGAGCTAGAATAGGCCATGCACGTGTTTAGCTGGTGTAGAGACAACATTTGTTAATTCAATATATAGACCAAGCACGTGATGTCTGACATTTATAGCGTAGAATACAATACCGCCAAAGCAGTCAGCGACCATTCGCATATAAAACCGCGCATTATTCTTTTATAATAACTACTGGATATTACATAAATTGTTAACTGGTGTTGAAGAAAATGATACTCCTTTGTCTACATTTAAGTTTTCTCTAACAAAAATTTCTTTCTTAAATTTCATCACAGGGCACTTGAACTATGGAAAACATTTCAATTAGGCGCTTTTGAGCTTGGCATTTAATTGGCATAGGGAGTCATTTTTGCACGAAATTTTGAAAAAAATACTATACATGAACTCTACTTTAATAGTTAAACCTAAGGGCAAAACATGAAAATTATATATTTATGAGTCATTTTTAAAATAACAAATACTTAATTAGATCAATTTTTAATAATCAAATTTAATTAATTGATTTAAAAGCCTTGTCATCTTATTCTTCTTCCCCACCCGCTAACCGTAACATAAGTGCCAAAAACATGATACACAGATGTCTCTTCTTGGTACAAAAATGTTTCATTATAACATACAAAGAGAAATAGGTATTTTTATTCTTCTTTGGTCTAAAATGATAAAAAAAAAATTGATTTTTATTTGTTTAAAAATGTAACATTACAGCCATGGTCCATGGACATACTTTATTTATTTCAAGGTAACAAATCTGAACTTTTAGCTTTTATTTTATTAATTTCAGATCTACAATTATTTTATGAAGAATAAACTTTACAGTACCAACCTGAGGTGAAAATTGATGTGCTCTGAATCCAGTAGTACAAATTATGAAAGTAGGATTCACATAAGTTACAATATTGGCTATCTTTGGAGCAGGAGGCTGCCGGTTGTAGTAAGGAAGATGGAGGGTGGGGGGAGGTTTTACGTGGTTGGTTTGAGGTGGCGGTAGAGGTGGGGTGGGGTGGTGGGTAATGTTGAAAATGATGTTTTTGTTTAATTGAATTAGTTAAAATTAATTATTAAAAATTGATCAATTAATTATTTGTTATTTTAAAAATGACAGCAAAATGTAATATTTATATATATAATTTCTGTTTATCCTTAGATTTTTTAAAGTAGAGTTGAAATCACGAAAATATTTTTCAAAATTCGGTGCCAAAAATTGCCACTCAAGTGTCACATTTGAAAGGATGAAATATTCGGTGTATTTATTTGAAATATTTGCGTAGTTCAGTGCGCATGAAATTTAGCCTTGTTTAGTATCGATGTAACTTTGTATTGAAGAGTTTGTTTTGTCATGTATTGTGTTTTGTCTCATAATATTACGATGATTGATAACTTTTCTTCTTGCGAAAATTGTATAATCGATGATTGTCTTAATAAAATCTTTTTATTCTAAATAATCAAATAATCTGAGACGGAAGAAATATTGCTAATTGTAGTTAATCAGAATGTTTCCTTGCATCATACATATATCATGAAATATATGTTTCAAATGGTAAATCTTGTCAACTGCTAATCATCATCAGTAGCAAGAAAAAAAATTAAAAGCACAAATTTAAGAACATATGTAACTAATAATGAGCAATTGATAATTTTCCAATAAATTTCCTACTACTAACTAGTAGCTAATGTTGTTATCGATTCGATTTGGTTCATGTCGGGAAAAAAAATTGGATCGGGCAACATCATGTGTCCAAATTAGGGATTCGGATATTGGGCAAAAATTTGGACCTTGACGGACGATAACTTATCGGGTAAATACTTAGTCTGGTTTTTATCCGGTCTCGAATGTGTCTCATTTATTCAAATATGGGTATTTCGTTTGAATTTTGGATATTTGTTACGGATTTGGGTATTTTCGACATATATCGAAATTTCGCATATATTATTAAGGTTATCGGTCAGTCTAATCGGATATCATTTAAAAAACTAATTCAAATTCTGGACAATTAGCTTACCGGTTTAGTATCGGTCGGATAAATAAAGTTGAGTGGGTTCTCGGGTGGTTTCGATTTACGGACAGCTAACAACTTCTACGATAGCACAACACGAGTTGTTGGCTTGTTTTCAGGTTATCTCCCTCGGGGTGCGTCGAGTTACGAGCGAAAATTATATGCATAATTTGAACAAAATCAAATAAGCATATAAGCTGGGCTTAACAAATTATATAAATCAAATCTATACTATATATTACAATATATAATCTGAAATCTTCTGATACTGACGGAATATAATCGTAATACGTCTTTTAGCATCCTTTGAATTCGATCTACTAGCATGATATGATAATGTATACAGTTAAACACACCGGGGAGGGGTTGAATCCATTACATGAGTTTGCTAGAACCATTGGAGATTGAATAATTGAATCAAATCAATAATTTTTTATTATAGAGACGATTTGAAACAAAGTGTAGTATAGGGGCAATTTGAAGCAATAATAGTATTAGAGCGATTTGAAACTAGCAGAATAGTTTAGGGGGCAAAAAGAGGTAAGCATATGATTAGCCGTGAAAGCGATCATTGTCCTCTTGTTCGCCAATGATGCAATACTTTAAGCGTTGACAACTAACAATCTAACACAATCAATATATTGTCTACGTCGACTTATCAGGTTATCTCGGCGGTAAGTGCGCTGACCTTACATGTTGTTTTAAAACCTCGATCGAGGTTTCACGAACTAAAGAACTTCCAATGAAAAAAAAAGATACGCATCGGTTGACCGATTAACACATTTTTCAATGTAATAAACTGTTTTATTTTGAGAATGTTAGAATAATCATTTGGCTTAAAATATGGAATATAGGTCAGATTGTGTCATTGCCTGGCGATACACATTTCATCTATCAAAATACTCGGGTACTATATATTACCTATCATGTTTTTCGTGAGTGAATAAGAAAATACAAATTGGCGATGACCCATGCATATATTAGCATACTTACTTCTACTCTTGAAACTACTTCTTTCCTGAAGCGAAGTAAAATGAAAGAGAATCATAAAATCCATGAATTAAAGGAACACAATTTCTTTTGCCCCTAAACTATCGCATTTATAGAGATCTTCTAACATCAAGAACGTCGACTAGAAATTATTTTTTTCAAAAATTTAAAGTTTAAGCCTTTTAATTAAAATACTTGTTTTAATTATCAGTAGAAACAACATTAAAAATTCCTTTTAACATGAAACAAATTATACCAATGTCAAAACATTCTCATATACATATGAACAATGACTTTAACATAGAATAAATATTTGCATATATTTAATTATACATAGACCGAATTTAATATATTCAATACATCAAATATTTAATCCGGTTGTTCATGAACAATTAAACGATGCATATTAAACATAATTTAATCTAAATATATAAGCC
Organism: Lithospermum erythrorhizon; assembly: GCA_019722365.1. Taxonomy (NCBI): domain Eukaryota; kingdom Viridiplantae; phylum Streptophyta; class Magnoliopsida; order Boraginales; family Boraginaceae; genus Lithospermum; species Lithospermum erythrorhizon. The sequence goes on from JADFUC010000403.1 coordinate 80,826, forward strand.
AAACGAGGGTCTTGAGTGCCCAGTCTGTGAAGGAAAATTACATATCACGTAGCTTTGAGCAAAGAAATCAAATAAGCATATAAATAGGAAGGTTTTAAATTATATAAATTAGATCAAAACTATATATTACAATATATAAAAACAAATTACTTACAATCGTAGTTATAAATACTTGTCTTTCACGTAGCCTCATATGAATCTACTAAGCGCCCACACATTTATGTGTCTTTCTAGTTGATCGCGCAAGGGAGGTTGAATCGAGGGGTTTGCTAGAAGACTTGGGAGATTGAATGATTGAATCAAAACAAGAATTTTATTATTGCACTTGATTCAATTTGGCTACCTATAGAGGGGGGCGGCGGGTGGTATTTTTGCTATCTGGGGTTTTACTTTGATTATTATGTCATGAAAACCTAATAAGTCCCACTTATATAGAGATTCTCTAATTAACTCAATAGCCTAAACTATTTAGTTAATGAACCGACTTGTTTAATTTAATTAAGTCTTTAAATAAATTAAATATTAACAAGTTATTAATAAGTAACTAACAAGCTCAATTAACTATTTAATTAATTAAACTAACTAGTTAATTAATTCGAGATTATTCAATTTATATTTTACATTATTAATGTAAAATTCACCGATTAAGAATATTAGATTGATTACAATCAAAGCTCAGTATAACAAATGCTTGTTAATTTCCTTTATGAAATATAATTCAACATCATACATGTGTGTGGGCCTAGCTCGAGATAATAAGCGGTATAATAATATAATTGACCATTATTATTATAACAATGATTATCGTGAATCCCAGCAATACGACATAATCTTTGGTGTTATCATGAGAATCCGTCTAGTAATTACACTTACTATTATTGAATGTTATGTTTATGTAATCACATTTAACTAAACAAGTAAATGAATTGTTACAACAATTATCGCAATATTGAAACCAATATTCATTAATTTCTAACAGGTTCGGCATTGAAAAAAATATTGTCGTCAAAATCTTTTCGGCATTCGAATGATTGCCTCCCAACTTGATCATCCATCAACCATCTTGAAACTCAGCCATTTCGACCACGGCGCCTTTCCCGCATCATCGGCCCGATATACTTTCTAGAGTTTTCCAGATAATCTTAGCAGATTTGTGAATCATGAACATATCTAGCAGTTTTATTGTCCTTTTCATATTTGACAACATCATCTTCATTCCTTTTAAGGAGGGCAACAATAAGAGGAGTTTCTTCGACATAACCCGTAACAAGTGGGTCGGGTGGATCATTAAATAGTACATAATCGATTTCGATTTGCTCAAAGAACATCAACACTTTTTGGGACCACCTCTTATAATCATTACCATCTAAAGGCTTTAACTTAGACAGGTCAGGGCGAGAACTATTACTACTAGATGACATTGTTATTCACTTGTAATAAAGCTTTCAAATTGTAATAAATAATAATGAAAAAAGTAATAACAATGGCCAAGCAGAAAATTAGACTCAATTTAGAAGGCGTAATAGGTATAAATGATCATTTGCCTTAAAAAGTTTTATCGACACGACGCCGGTGTATCGTACTTTCGTCGGAAGCTCCCCAAAGTTAGCACAACAGTTGTAAAACACGTCCACTCATAGCCTACAACTTTGGAACTAGCAGTGTTCTTTACCCAAAATTTATTCGAACGAAAACGACTTTATCGAGAGTTTTCTTTGTTGCGGTTTGCTCACAGAGAGCATTAGAAAAGAAGAGATTCAATTGTTAGTTAAAGAGCAACAAAAGAACGGCGCACGGGGATGTTATCATTAATAATCCATAGTCGTAAGTTAATTGAGCGAGGAATGAGGGGAAAGGTTAATAAACCAACCCCCACTAACCAATCCCCCATTCACCAATCCCACGATGTGGGAGAAGTTACTAAAGAAATTTGGCTTACAAGCCTTTCTTCCAACACCCTCATGATTTTTTTTTGTCATGTTCTCAAGCAGGCATATTCAAAAAATTCGAACGAGCAGCAGATGGACATGGCATTTTCTTTGTCACGTCCTCCCCCCGGCTCCGTTTTCCCCACCCAGAGCAACCATAATGTTCCCTTTAGAGACGGAAAGTGGTAGATGGCATTTTTTTTTTTGTTAAGGTCCAGTGTGACATGTCAAAGTTGTAGTTCTACTTTCTTCCTCAATAAACTAGGCTTCCTTGTTATGCTTAAGTAACTATTGCCTTCACATGCGAGAACCTAAACAACAAACGCTTTGAATATTGAATATGGTGTGGACTGATGTCGCACATATATTAAACTAAATGAATGAAAAATATCATATCAAAATACTTCACAAAAAAATAGAGGGATTACTTTATACTATTTGGCAAATAAGACCAACATAGAAGTACATAATACAGACAATGCATCTAGCAAAGGAGTAGTCATTCCAGCAATTTGGCAGGCCAGTACACTACAATAACTTCACATGATGGCATAAAAATATACAACTAGATACTGGAAACAGGCATTTTTAGCAACAATTATCCTTGAAAAAGAACAAAAAATCATATACCGTTTAGAACCTAAAGGACGACAAACTCTGTTGTGATGCGATCCTTCTCTTCCTAAACCGTTCAGCTATATTGAAGGCTAGTTCTAGGGATTGCGAAGCATTAAGCCTTGGGTAGCAGTGTGTGTGATGGTTCGTGAACCTCCTACACATTCAGTCACATTTTTCCCTGTCATTTCTAGATGCACACCGCCAGGATAGCTTCCTTCTTGATCATGTACATCAAAGAATGCTCGCAGTTCATTCTGCTCAAACATTCCAATAACAGGTTAGTTACCTCTTAATTGTTTGAAAGCCAATTTTATGTGCCCGAACCAGTAACGCAACCTCAATCACATAGTTACAGCCAGATACAGGAAGAATTCGAGTGTGAAGGTCAAAACAAGAATAGTAAAGGAGAAGTTTAACCAATATCTGAGAGTAGGAAATAACAAGGAAATCAATCAAGTTTATTATGTGTTAACTTCATGATGCCTGCTAATTTTTCGATACTATGATAACTAGATTCCATTTGTTCGATCCTAGACTTGATCCAAATGTGCCTAAATTAAACAGTAGACTCAGGAAGGCAGAATATAAAACATACTTCTTCTGTCATCAGGGAGTGTATAATAACAATCTCGACGGAGCAATGTCTTTCTCAAAGAAGTGCAGCTCAATGAGGCAGAACACATTCTTCAAGAGACAAACTCATAGTCACAGGAAATGAGATGGATAACAGCCGGTATCCAATTCGCCATTCCAAATTCGAGTACGAAACGCCCTTGGAACGGACTACACGGCCGTTCCAGGTAAGCCGAATTTACGACTATGAAATTTCTTTGTAGGTTGAATAATTTGTTGCTATGGAGCAACTTAAATAGTTTTATTATTAACTATTATCCATCCAACTAAATTTTGTACTATTAATAACACCATTTACATTAAAAAGGGGGAAAAAAATACATGATAAAACTCCTTAAATAAAATTATCCAACCAATGGTCCAGATCATTGTTCTGAGTTTATGAGTATACCACCATACCCCCTTCGTACTGGATTCAATTAAACCAGAGAATTCCATCCTCGATCCCCTATCCTGTCGCGGATCGTCCCCCTACCCAAAATGACTATGGAGCAACCCAATCGATCTGAGTCATCCGACTATAGTATTACATTGACTAGGTAACGGAAGATTCCCACGCTAGCAGATCAAAAAAGTCGGAACATTTGCCTCAAAAAAATTAGCTCAGCTGATCTAAATGAAGTCATTTTATGGACTAGCTAATCTTCACATAATCACTTTTAAAAGATTATTCACATTTGTGCTTTTAAATGGTCAAAGATCAACTGACTTTCTACGATCTTGATTGGCTGTCAAAAGCATTTGAATCGAAATTATCGAGGATTAATAGTAAGTATGTTGAAATACTACATATTGATATTTTTGAACAAATATATAACATTAAAAGTTATTTGGAGTTGAAATTGAAAAAAATCAACTAACAAAATCGGAAATGTGGCAATCTTTTAGAGACGAGAGAGAATTATCTGATTAATCCAAACCACCTTCGGTTACTACTACGTGGCCAAGGACAGAGACAAACCTTAGAACTATCTGGCAATCATACACAGCATCATAAATTCATAATACAATAAACTAGAAACATTGTACAAAACCCATGCTATCATTAATGATACACAAGTCACAATTTGTTCACATGATCCAATATGAAGTTAGAGAATGCTAGAAGCCAAAGGTACATAAAAAATAAAATTTTCTATATTGATTATAGCCACCTCAAGTCAATCTTTTTTGTCATTTCTAAACTCAATCTTAAAAAGTAGATGAAGTAGCTACCTCAATCTCGGAACCTAATTGATTGAACGTTCAGAAACATTTTTGTATATCTTTTTCCAGCTGAATTAGTTCTAGAGTGTTCGGTTATGTTATAATATTGATCACATTTCACTTGCATGCAACTACTATATAGACGAACGAAAAACCTCGATTTAGTGAAAGAAGAATGAAAATTCCAACAATGCAGCAAGGTTCAAGATTATGAGGCAAATATATATTCAACTTACCCTTATTGAATCAAATGAGCGGGTCTTCAGACCAGAAGGAGCTTTAATAGTGTTTCCATGCATGGGATCACCGACCCAAGTTACAATTTGGCCTGCCCTACGGACAGCCCTGATCAGATGGGGGAGCTTCACTCTCATGTTCTCAGCTCCCATTCTGGTGATTATAGTTATTCTTCCCACCACTTTATTTGTAGGATTCAGAATGTCGATGAGCTTTACCAACTCATTTGGATCCATCTTGTCACTCACCTACATAAACAATCCGCACATTTGTTTAGACCATAAATGATACCAGGCCTAAAAGTGGTTTACATGTTGAACGAGTAGAGACATACAACAAGCTTCACCCATAAGCTTAAGGTATAAATAGATAACAGACACTACAATTAATTTGAAACATTTATCTATCTGAACATTAAGCACGGACTTCTTTTTATGATAGTTGATTACAACAATTCACAACCCCCCTTACCTTGCATGACAATCCAAGCCAAGACCTCAAGGATACCTAGTTGCTAGTTCAACCACTAGACCAATCGATGTACTCAGCATGGACGTTTAATGTGATTAAAAACAGCATAACTCATGAAACTGGAGTGAATAATTTTGTCAAAAAACTTAGGCTAGATACCTTGTACCAAGCGGATTGGCAATTCCTCTTAAAAACTCAACATGTGCACCATCAAGGTGCCTTGTATGCTCCCCAACCCAAAGCATATGTGCAGAACAGTCATAAAACATTCCAGAAGTTGAATCTTCTCTAGTGAGTGCTTGTTCACAAGGCAAGAGCAAACACTCATGGGAAGTCCAGAATTCAGTTGTGGTCATTATTGGGTGGTCAACTGTCAGCCCTGCAGCAGACATGAAGCCTATAGCCTCATCAACCCTGTGTGCTAGTTCCCAGTACCTATTGCATCATGTCCAATGGCAATTAAAACTTCATCAAACATACTATAAGAATATTATGGCTACAAAATAGAAACTAGATTGCATTAGCTATGCAATGTCAAATACACACCTGTCTCCCTGTTCACTGTGCTCAGTAAAATCAAGATTCCACTGAGATACCCTCTGCATTGCAGTATACCCACCAGTAGCAAATGCCCTGAGCAGGTTCAATGTTGCAACAGATTGTGTGTAGGCCCTGATCATCCTGTCGGGATCCGGAATCCTCGATTTCTCATTGAAAGAATCCCCATTAACACTGTCTCCCCTGTAACTTGGCAGCTTCACTCCATCTTTCTCCTCAAATTGGTCCGATCTTGGCTTGGCAAATTGACCAGCCATTCTTCGAACCTAAGAAACAGATCCAGTTTTAACAATGAACTGAAACTTGACTATATAATACCACAATGAAAGGATTCAACTAAATATAATCATAGGGTCCAAGCAAATAAGTCCAAAGAAGCTAGACAATAGTAACATTTGCCTACATTCAAGTGTTATTCAATCATTACGCATAAAAGAGTCTCAAATAGATAATATCATTAACAAATTGGGAACATCAATTATACAAAAACGTACGCTTCTAACGGGTAGCTAACTACATTCTTGTCTACAAGGTAACCAGTCAGCATTTCTCAACAACTACTAAGTGGAAAGTACTTTCAATCCCATCTATATGTAAACCATCCAGTAATCAGTTCATACAAGGATGAGTAGCATTATCAACTAAACGTCTATAGCAAAAAAACACTCAACTGTAACTACAAAAGATGGTAGTCTCAAATTCTTAATAAGAGATTAATCCTGTGTCGACTCATATGATCCTTAAACTGTTACCGGAGTTTCATTCTATAGAAGTCGATCATGATCACTTCCTCATGGATTCCCATCAATTCATTCATACTAAAAATTGTCATTGAATTCAAACTATAATAAATAAAGATTACATTTTTTTATTAGACAAGCACATACCTTCAAATCATTCATACTATATTCTTTCTTAATTTACACTGCATATAACTTTACCAATAAAAAGTCAACTAGGTAATAGAAAAACACATATTCCTTAATAACATTCATTTGCCCACCAAACATGAGGACACCCAATTGAAGAATATGTTATTAGTCGCCCGGCAGGCATGTGCAGCCCTGTTGCCATGCCTCATCCTTGGGTTCAATAGCCCAATAGCTGATGTATCAGACTAGTGGACTTTTAGTTAGGGATGTTATATTTCGTTTTTGGACCAGTTTTTTTATAGTGGATTGGAGAGGCCATTATCTTTGATAAGTATCTTTTGTTTTTATTTGGATTGGTCCTATATCTTTTGCTTTTGTTTGGATTGGTACTTTTGAGTTTGTGCAAATGGTCTTTTATTATGATCGATTGGATTGTAATTTTTTTTAGGGAATTCCCCTGTTATTAATATATCATCGCTAATTTTTTTAGGGAATTTTATATTGAATTATACATAATTTTGATATATTAAATTTTTATAAATACTAACAATAGTGCATCCATTTATTTTTTATTAGGAGGAAGAATTGATTACAAATGTTCATTATTTGAAGAAATAATCTCAAGTTGTTTCTATCCATAAATCCATAATCTATCGTTTTGTCAACATTATCATTTAGTTATGACTCCGGATATGATGAAAAGCACAAGAAAAAAAAAGAGAATTGAAGAGTTAGAAAATTCTAAAAAAAGGAGCTCTTGAATGAATGTTCGGAATAGTCTATTGAATGAAACTGATTTTTAAATCAATATGATTATTTATTTTATATACAGGAAAAAATTATTTAATAGAGAGCCTCATTTAGTATCTAGGCACAGGGCCCCCGTTTTTTATGAGACGACCCTGGTTATTAGCATTGAATTCTTTAAAGCTCTCAGCACAATCCCCACCCTGAAGCAAGAAAGCATTGCCAAGAGCAGCCTGATCCAACTTCTCTTCAAGGCTTCGAGCCTCACCTACATTGGAAGTGGTGGAATCATGATTTTATGTAGGGTGACACAGTAATTGATAAAAAAAAAGGAAAATTATAAAAATTTATGGGAGCAAACTACATAATTTTTTGAAAAATGTAGAGTAAAATTGTATTCAAAATGCTATAAGTAGTAAAACAAAATCTCTAGTTATAGTCCACGAAATACTTGTGACCAAATCAACTTCATATTTTTACACCCCTCAAACTCTAATCACATTTTGAAGCATTTATATTTCATTACAATTAATTTCAAAATTAAAAATACTGATCATGATTCTCTATTTTCGTAGAAAGACAAATAAAAAGGAACGGAGAGAGTATTAACTTTGGTGCGTGTAGACATTTTTAATGGTATCTGATAGGATCCTAACTTTATTTTTCAATGACAAATATCGCCCATATGATTCCATGGATTCACGCTCTTGACTGAAATAATAGGTGGGAAAGATTAAAAGTGTCTTCTTCAAAAGCAGTTAGTGAGTTTGATCAAGATATTTTGGAAGATGAAAGGGCTGTTTGGTTGTGTTGAAATTGACTTGATCTCCCACGGAAGACTAGAAATAATATTTCTATGTCTTAGCCTATATATATGGCTTATGTATATATGTTATTTCCTGTATCCAAATAGCTTGAGGCTTTTGTAAGATTCTTAGTAGCATTACTTCAACTATTTCGATTAAATCTTGTGTCTACATTTTAACAAATTTATAGTGGGAAATTTAAATTAAAAGCTCACCTTTCGTGGATTAGTCCTAACGCATCGTTAGGAATACGGAGTTAAATATCTGGTATTTAATTTATGTCCATGGCTTAACTTTACGTGATTACGTGATACAAGATTCGCATGTTATAACAAAGCTGAGCTCAGGCTTCAAATCTGTTGTCAAGCCAGAATCGATGGAGTAGTAAAGGGTTTGGAAGTAGATAAGTTTAATGAGAGAAATAGTTTCGGTCTATGGCAAATCAAGGTGAGGAATTATTGGGCCGAGGAGGATTCATGGAGGAGAGAGCCGCGAGCAACATTATTTGTTGTCTCACAGAGGGCAGAGATTATTACGAAATTTCTTAGCGACGGACCCGGCTGGCTGGATTGTCAGGCTAAAATTTGGAATATCTATATATACCAGGAAGCTTAACCAACAAGTTATTGCTAAAACAAAAAAGCGTCACAATTCGGGTTAATATGCAGGAAGGTACATCCTTAAAAGACACTTAGATAGACTAAATACAATATTATTAGATTTGCGTAAATATTGATATTTATGTGGATTGATGAAAGGATGCCGCCTTAATTACACATTGAATTTCTTTACGGCATGTATAGAAAACTTTAAGAATCTATGACTAATGATAAGATTCTATAACTCTATAAGAGTTAGAGCGCTGCAGTTCTAGATACTTAAAACTGACTAGTAAGTTTTTAGATCCTCACAGTCGGTACATATGAGATGTAATGTGAGAGATAGTTTGGTTATGGGCAGGTATCTTCTCACCATCTAGTAGTATCCCATTCTTGAGATATACTTCCATAAAGGCTCTCGAGTCCTGAAAGTTTGCTGCATTACTTTTGTGATTACACTGTCCACACTAGGGAGGATCAGTGAGATCATCTTGCAACTTTATTCTTCCATGCTCATCCTCTTTTCTTAGGCAACCATGTCTTCAACTTCACCTTAGTCCCCAAATCCAAAGGTTCTTGAATCTGGTCCGGAGTTGCAATCTAGGAGCCTTAGCAACATAATCCTATCTTGAGGTTGCAACTCCACATGAACTAGCGATATAATCTGAGGTTATTTGTTGATGTAGACTTTTGTAGTGCCAATGCTAGACTGGTCAGTCTTGATCTCCAATAGAAAATGTGTGGATGTCTAGTTTTATTAGGATTGAATGTTTTACTCAAGGGCTTTAGTAGCCTCATCTTGATATGGTATCGTATATAGAGGCTGACTTCAGATGCTATATCCTTGAAACCTGCCGGTCCTACTTCTTGAAGCTTCCCATAGATGCTAATGGGTATCTTTGTTGACCGACTTTAGAGGCTTGTGGTCTGGATGAAATATATTCCTGACTGGCCTTAGCAGCTTATTAGTCAGGATATCCATGTCCGGCTTTAGAGGCTCATTGGACAGGATGAGATATATTCTATCCTTAGTAGCTTATTAGTCAGGATGACCTTGTCCGGCTTTAGAGGCTTATTGGACAGGATGAGATGTATTCTGACTGGCCTTCACAACTTATTAGTCGGGATTGCCATGTATTTCTGACTAGCCTTACCAGCTTATTAGTCAGGATGGAACTGTCCGACTTTAGAGGCTTATTGGACAAGATGAGATATGTTCCTGACTGGCTTTCAAAGCTTATTGGTCAGGATGTCCATGTATTTCTTACTAGCCTTAGCAGCTTATTAGTCGAGGATAGCCTTGTCCGACTTTAGAAACTATTGGTCGTGATAGAATATGTTCTGGTGACTTTTTCCAAAGCAGTGATCGGGAGAGAACTTGCTTGTATGAGTATTCATGTGTTAAATATTTAGAGATCCCAAGAGTTTGCTTGTTTCAGGTGGAAGGATCCTTGAATTTTGTAAGAGGATGTATTTCTTCTCAAACCTGGCAGTTCTATGGGTAACTTTCTTGATGTCCTCCATGTTTGAATAATATTTTGACTCTTGGACACCCAGTCCTTTGATCCACAGAGAATATATTCTACATAGAAGAGAAGGGAAGATAGCGCCTCTGCAGTGTGATGTTGCTTTTGCCCGATTCTTGACCTCTTTCTACGGTGCATCATATATGCATGCAGTCTTGTAGTCTTGATTTCATCGAGGATATTGCGATGTTCTTTTATGGAGTCTATTTTGTGCCCACTTTGTGGACTTTGCGGGAAAAACAAGATTTGTTTTGTTGTTATGTTGAACATGGGGCTTTAATTGCCGTACCCGTAGGGATCCAAAGCGTAGTTTAGGGGTTTGATCTTTTGGCCTCATATCAGGAGGATGGTTGAGCCGGGTTTATGCGATAGGAGTTCTATAGGTAAAGTTAACCTCACTGCCGAGAGGATTAGACTGATTTATCCTCGTGTTCGAAATACATGGAGTAAATTAACCTCGTACAGGAAAGTTAGGCAGTTTATACTCGTCTTGAGGGGTAAGGTGGGCGGTTTATGTAATAACCCATTATGCCTAAGCAATTTTTATTAAATTATATTTATCGGTCGGTGGTGGACCGGAGATGAAATTATCTATAATTCGTAATATCGATATATCGAGGCAGTATGAGATGAGTAATGTATATGTGTAGGGAATAACAAATTTGAAATCGCGGATTCATTGAGATTTAAGTACGGAAAGTGGAGAAATTAACTTGAGAGCGAGCGGAACTTAATGTTTCCCCTCTAAATATCACTTCTCGCCCACTAATGCGTCATAAATCATCAGAAACCGTCCCACTTTTCTCATATGCCGAGATTCCATGTCCCCTCCCCTTTGAAGTTTTTCTTTCATTTATACCAATTTTTTGTAACCGAGACATTAAAGTTGGTTTCATCTTCTCTCGACATTCCGCGTCTTCGAGGTAAAGAAAGTTTAAAGCTTTGTGATATTTTCTTAAGTTTTTGGAGGTTGACTTTTGGATTTGGGGTTTTAAGACTTTATATGGTAGGAATGTTACATCTAAGCTTGGATATTGTGAGTAGAAGTGGTTATGATTGATTTTAGTGGTTGAAATGTGTGGAAGTTTATAGTTGACTTTTAGGTTGACTTTTCCCAAATCAAATTTTAGTTGCAAAAGTATGTTAATGGACTTTGTTAGAGATGTTTTGGAGTTTGAGTTGTGACTTTTGTGTGGTTGGTGGAGATTATGTTAAGATTAGTTGGGTAAAGTGAGTAGTATTTTGGGTATTTGGAATTTAGGTGGTTAATGATGGATATATTGGTTTAGAAAAAGTCGATTTTGGGTTGAATAGAAGTTGTTTAAAGTGTTAGTGTTTGGAGGGAGTGATGGCCGATTGGGTTGGGGAAATGTGATGCTCGAATTTTGTCGTTTTATTAGTCGGTTTAACTCGCGTAGTAATCTTTTTACCTTAAGTTATAATTGGTAACTAAAACGGTTGTTAGTTGGATGAATAACTAAATAAGCGTTATTAATATGGTAGTAAGTAGTAATTATATCTCGGGTGTTTTGATTAGGCGTTGGCGTGGAAGAGGCCAGCGTGGACTAATAGGCGTAGTTTCATTGCTAATAAATGTGAGTATTTATCTCGCGGGTGTTGATCATGATTCTTGGATAATATGTGTATGTGTATGATTTGTGTTAATTGTATGTTGAATATGAATTGTTAGTTGATTTGTTCTTTGTCGTGTTTGTGGTTTCATAGTCGTATAGGTATTTTGAGGAGTGATGTAAAATTAAGTATTAGGATGAGTTTTTATATGAGTTGGCCGATGTATGTTGAGTTGTATTATTAAATTATTTACCTTATACTTCGGTATAAGGGGGGTGTATTTAGCCGTGCCTGGAATTTGCGATTAGGTGATAGCTTATGTCGACGGGCATAAGTTTCTCCCTGCAGGTTGAGGTTGATTATATGCGCATTAGTTGTAGAAATCCGGATTTATATTGAGTTGATTGAGTTGTTGAGTTGACTGAGTTGTTGAGTTGATAAAGTTGTTGAGTTGTTGAGTTGATTAGTGTGTTAGGCGTAGTTAGTAGTATTATAGTTGTTGTCAGAGTTGTGGACTTGGTCTGATTAGTTGTTGAGTTGTGATGTCGTCCTTATCAGTTGATAGGGTAGAGTCGAGTGGTTGTTACGTATTATTACAGTCTTTCTTGAAATGTACGTATGTTATTGTTGATTGCCGTTATTTGGAATGTTTATGAACATACGAAAATGATAATGAAATTGCTAATGACTTCGTATTAAGATCTTAAGTTGAATAATATTATGTACTACTTATTTATTGTATGCGATATCAACTACATTAATTTCTACCGTGCGTGTTTGAAGTTAATTTCATTCTTGAGATATATATTCACTAAGCTTCGGCTTACACCAAATTCGCTATGAGGCGGCAATTCATTGCTAGTTGGCAGTGGTGCTGTATCGTTTTCAGGCTTGTTCGGGTGATCGTGCCTTAGAGCCCTAGGTGAAGCCGTGAATTGGCGGTGTCCTCATGATCAGAGTTATTTTTGGATTGTAGTCGGTTGTTATATTGTTGTTGTTTTGGGATTTATGGCTATTGTATGTTGATATTTTAATACATAGGAGATTGTTGTATATTGGTTGTTGTGGTTGGGAAACACCACCACAATTGATTCTTTCTTAAAAATTATTGTTGTCCGTTGTATATTGTTTATTGGCTTGTTTAAAACGGTGTCTTTTAAATTTGAGTCATCCGTCGATTGGTGACTACGGTGTCAGTTTGGGCCGATTCTAACATCGGTGGGCACAGGCGGTCGTTCTGGTTTAATCCTCATTAGCCCAAGAGGTTTGGACAACTTATACTCGTATCAGGAGTGGTTGGGCGGGTTATCACCGTACTTTCGTTGGGGTGGGCCGGGTTATCCTACCATCTTGGGAAGAGTTGGGTAGTTTATCACCGTGCTTAGGAGGTTGGGCGGTTTATACTTTCGTGTCTAGAGTGGTTGAATGGGTTTATCCTCATGCTTTCGGGAGAGGGTAAAGCGGTTTATCCTCATGCTCGGGAGGTGTTGGAGTAGTTTATCCTCGTGCTTTCCGAAGTGTTTTAGACCGGTTATCCTAGGTACTTAGGATGAGTTCGGCGTTTTTTAGAAACATCGAGGACTTTGGGTTTTGATAGTCTCGTCTTGAGCTTGAGTCTCTGCCCATCAATTGTTTCATCAGAAGATAGGGTGTTGTTGACTTACGTATTTAGGCATGCGTCTTCGAGGTGGACATTCGTTCCGGAGCATTTCTTTGATAGGCATGCTTGTATATGGGGTCCTCAGCACCATGAAAAGAACTTCGTCTAGAATGCTACTTGGTTTGTCCTAGTCCAGTAGATTTTGTCTATAGACATAGCGTTGGACCCACAGTTCCTCACAGTTCTTTTAGGGAGCAGTCTATGCAGATTATGTATCCCAAGCTTGTATATTAGGCGTCTTGTCTCCCTAAATGCTGCCTTATTGATATGTATGGGAAGATAGATAGAAACTTTGCCTTCATTTAGCTCCCAAGGATGAGTTAATCACACTTGCTTGATCAGGCTAGGAAGGTATTCAATACAACTCTTGTATGCCTTTCTCTGGAAGCTTGACCCCTCCCGTTTTGTTAGGGTATTGATACCTTTCATGCGCATCTACCTCTACATGAAGTATGATCGTTCCACCGATGTCTACGCTCGTGGATGTATCTGTATAATGGATAGTCTTGTGTTGCTTAAGGGACTCGTCTTCCGGATACCATTTGAATTTGGTCGTGCACGAGTATTCCCATAGGGTTTGTTCATGAATGTGAACCTCTGGTTCATCTGCCTCCTGCAGGGAATATCCATGTCCGAGTGTGCGTCTTTTGGTCGGCGTATGCCTACGTATCCGTCTACGGGTCCTTTCTACCGTTGATATGCAGGAGTTGACATGAACTTTTCCTTCATTAATTTCCAAGGATGAGGACTTGATGTGAACAGCCGGCTGGGGAGGTGGTCACATCCCACAGTACGCCGTCTTATTTTTCTATGTTAAAAACATTTGAGCTTTCTTCTCCCACTTCATGTCCTTTAATAGGATTGAGGTTGGCTTTCTGAGTTTCGAAAACCGACTTCCTTTGGATTGGTTCTTTTCCTCGACGCTGCTGACTGTCGAAGACAAATCTCCATTGGGCCAGGGTAATGGATTTTGTTCTTGCCCCCAGTCTCAGAAAGATTGACTTTCGTTTATTAAATGCTCTGTCTTGGTGAGAGGATTGTACACATACGGATATATGGTGTTTACCCTGCTTATTAGGACCACTTAGGAGTTTGGGGATATATCCGAGTCGGTCGAAGGACTTACAGGCGTGCCCTTTTGTTCCAGCATTTTTCGTTTCCTTTAAATCGTGTACTTTGTCGCCGGTAACCTGCAGAGTCGTATCCGGCCTTGACCAAGAGTTCATAAGCTTTTGGTCTCATGGTTCCATGCTCGACTTTTGATCCACTTGCTGGTGGCACAAAACCTTTTAAAGGTGTTCGAAGCTACCTTTTCCAGCTGGGTCAGTGGTATAGTGAGCCCTTCTAATGCTTTTGTGAGTTCGTCGTCCTTTGGAAGGATCGAGGGTTTGACTTCAGAATTGTTTCAGGAAAACTATTTCTTCAGGACTGGGTGGTCTTAACTACGATGGTACTTGGCCTTTGCAAAGTGAGATTCTTATTTGTGAAGGGTTTTTCATCATCATTGATCGTTCTCTCCTACGCCACTTTTGCGTGCCCCGGACATTGATGTAGGGTCGAGGAGCGCATTATTGGTATGGATCCGTCCGGTAGCATATTGTATGTGACTCGGGGAATCGATCACGTGGAACCATGAGTAATCTCGGTTCTCCACTATTGTCAAATGTGGGGCTACTTTCCTAAGTCTCTTTGGCGTTTTGATTGAACCCTTGTATTAATATCTGAGGCTAACGTAGATCCGTGGATATTCGAGAGTTTCAATGTTTGCGGTAGTAAGATGTTCACAGTGAACTTCAATCTACCAACATCCACATTGATACTTCTTTCATATATGCATCGGACATATAAAGAGGTCGTTGTGGTCGGCATCCTCTTGAGGGAGTAAGTCTTTGTCGTGAAGGTGTGAAGCTTTGGGGATTACTCAGAGGCTGCTTTTAGAGCGCCTCTTGATGTACGCAGTGATGTACAACCCACATCTCGGTACATACATGGCATGACTTCGTGGTCGGAGTCACTTGAGTAATCTGCCCATGCTCCCGGGCTCTAGCTGCTCACCAAAGTCATCACAGTACGCGGCCTCGGTGATCGGGATGACTATGAGAATGGTGTGGTTATTTTGAGACTTTGTCTTCACTTCAGCCGAGATTGCCCGTGTCGGGCTAGGTCATCCCCGCTTCTCTTTAAATATGAAGCACTTCTATATATTATGACCTAGTACTACGTGGTACTTACCTTAAATCCATACAGTGCTTTTGTTTAGCCTCCTCGGGAATTAGAGTTCAAAATGACTCTATGTAGGTTTTCCGCTTTTCATGATTCTTGAACATCCGAGAATGTCGAGTTAAAGAATAGGTATTCCTTGGCACCGCATTTCTTTTAGGGAAGATGTTTCTTTTCACCGAGATCAAGACCTCCCTCTGTTCTTTTAGTTTTGAAGGAAAACTTGGTTGACTTCGAAGTCACCGCATGTGATTCCTTCTTATCAGTTATAGGGTTGTCTCTTGGTCTTTTGACCTCGTATTTGGCCTTAGAAGGTCTTTGCTACTCGGGCGAGTTGATCATACTCCCGCATTGCGGTATGGTTGGCTCCGTATCATGGGCTCACAGTCGATAGGCTGCTCAAATGCTACTGGGTAGTATACCTGCGGAGAATGTACTCTGAGGTCCCAATCGTGCCTTGTCTGCGTACTAATAGATAGCCGTTTCCAGGCATGCTATCTTTGCGTTGAGACATAATTCTCTCTATTTATGAAATGCACTACCGGCTCATCTTTATCTTTGCTTAGCAATTAGGTTCTATCATACTTGACCATTCATAGAAATCTTGGCGAGCTAGAAAATTCGCATTCGGTGTCCAATATTGATGTGGCGGTTGTAGTTGATATACCACTCAAATGCATTGCCTTTGAGTGATTGTACGAATTGTTTGACAATGTGATCCAGTGTTAGACAAATGTAGTTGGTATACCGCTCAATGCATTATCGGTGTTACATGTCTCCACAAAGTGGGCTATGTGTTGTTTGGGGTTTCCAACTCCATCAAATTGTTGGAACTTTGGGGGCTGATAGCCATGAGGCATCTTCAGCTGATCTATGCGGGATGTGTAGGGCTTGACATAGGAGTATGAGGGAGTGACCTCGTCTGATTGTCTTTTATTTCCCCCAGTACAAACTCCCTCAGTTGTCTTTGCCAAAAATGTCGTCGGTGATCTGGCCCAGTGCGTTGTAGCCCCTTTGTTGGGCATCTTTTTGAGGCGTAGAGAGGATTGTTATGGAGGCGTTTGAAGTGTCTCGATTGGAACTTTAGAAGGTAGGCATGCCTGCATTGGAATTTCAATTCCCCTAGGCTAGCTTCAGGCGCTTGTGTTCGATGTTAAGTGATCAAATAAACTGACTAAGTGGGATAGTGAGTCGTCCTGGCGTTGTACTTGTTTTGCCAAGTCTTGGATCACTTTTGTGAGAACTTAATGCCCACTCTTTCTAGGATCATAACTCTGCCCATCATTGCGGCACATAGCGTGGTAAGTCGGAGTGTAGGACTCTCTCATAGTGGAGTTGGGCGTGAACCACTTGGATTGAGATGAACACTGCAGTTGGGTGGGCCTACAGGCCTCCGGTATTCAAGCTCCATGTTGCACGGGCAAAGACATTAGGCAATTTCGGGGACCTGAGGAGTGCCGCCTTGTGGTGCCGTGTAGCTTCTAAGGCTTCTGGCAATATGTTTTAGAGACCTCGGCAGTGTTTATGTTTGGAAGAATGTCTCTGAGTCAGGAAGGACGAAGAGTAAGAATATCCCCACTTAGAAATGCATAAGATTTGTAACTACTAGATGGATTTTATTATTTATAATGTATGTGCACCAATACAATAAAACCCCTTTGGGGAAATCTATCTAGGTTCAAAGAAAATTTATCAAACGATAGAGGTTCAACTATTAGTCTATTGCTCTCTAAGCATACATTACTTGAGATCTTGAACTTGGATTTGATGTAGTCTGGACTTGAGAATTTGATTTGGGCGCCTATTTGAGGCTAGTTGTGCATGATTTATTACTCTTTAGATTTAGATTTGTGCTTAGATCATTGTATGATCTTAAACTGGATAGGATTTATGCCTCAATTTGAATGTGAAACTGGATAGGAGTCTGGATCAATGTGATCTGCAAATGGATAGAAGACTTGAGATGCGGACTTGATCTTTGACTTGGATATGGATTTAGAACCCCGTGGGCTTTGAAAAGCGTATACCGATATGGTTGTCTAGACGATCTTGGTCCATAGACTTGGATTGTGGGACTTAGACTTGGTTTGGCCATGTGTCTAGCAAGAGGGTCTTATCAGCTTGATCTCGTATTTACCGAAACATTCGACACTTGAGGGTGCTATTACTGTCAAGAGGATGCCTTAGCAGCGTACTCCGTGTTTTCAATGACTGAACGCCCAGGCTATATGGCGTATATCACGCCTATGATTTGTACAAGGGCTTTTGACTTAATCCTATAGTTCATTTGATTTATGAGATCTGAATGAGGTCGGATTTTCATCGACTTTGGAGTCTTGATCCGAGAGTGTGTGTTTGTGATGTAGCTTTCGGCACTTGTCCCCAGTGGGCGCCTGGTTGGTGCAGTGTTGAAGATTTTGTGTTCTTCCTTTCGGTTCTACAAATTATGGCACCTGTTTAGGTTTATAGGTTGAAGATTACAACGTTTTTGATGATTTTCACCTGATAAAGTAACAATCTTCAAAGGTTTTCTATGAAGAAATACCTTATGATTGGTTGATCCATGATCACCTGAATTTTGATCTTAACCGTTGATTTTGAGGCAAGATTTGAGCCGTTGATTTTATGGAAATTTCATTGTCCCTAATCCAAGCATAATAGCACCTCTTTTGATTAAGCAGGAAGGTTCCAGATTCTTTTTTTAGGTCAAACGCATTTTCATATTGGTCCCGACTCTTTTGGAGTGTTTATTTGTGACCCGTTCTTTCTAGAGTCTTCATTTTAAGCCCCGAAGCTTCCGGAACTCCCATTTCAGGCCAAATAGCCGAAATTGATGTAATAAATTTGGGTATTTTCGAGCCCTAGCGATTGACATTTAATTCGGGGCTATTTTCTCGGTAACCCTCGTTTGAGTTAAAATTTAGGGTTAATTAATGATAAAAACCCTAATTTCGACTTTATTTAATTTCAGGGGCTTAATTCCCGGGAACCTTCATTATTTGATTTTCGTTAGGACTCGGGTTGAACCCTAACCATCAGGTATAGTTCGTGTGACCGATTTTTTATTTAATCGATTTCACCAATTAAAATAAATCGAATTTAATTAAATAAATTTCGACTATTACAAAAGCTACCGTGAAAATTCGAATTCTTCTAAGTTTTATAATGGAATTCATGTTTTACGCCTCAAACGAATTACAATGAAACCTCACTTTTTGTGCCTCGAATCAATCCAAGTCAGGAATGATTGAATCTCAGTTAATGTTTATTAGAGTATTGGACGAGTCCGATTCAAGTATTTGGTAAGTATCTTGGAGGCTATTTTAGGTTTAGATTTAATATGTCTATAAATATGATACACTATTATAATTCATATCCAATAAATTTAATATAATATTTACATTATTCTAGCATAATATTTTTTTTGGAATTGGATTTAGTGTATGAGAAACTAGGAGAAAAAATATCTATTTTTCTGCCCAAGTTTTTTTGTTCATTGAGGTTCAAGAGGGAGATAGTTTTCTCTACCTTTAGGCATTTGCTTAAATGGTTCTAAAATGACATTAGGATTTTCCTTTGGCTAAGAACAATCATATATAGTATTTGTTCATAGGCCGACTCTATTTAACCATTTCTTATGAACTAACATCCGTCCATCAACTAGTTTAATTGGTCGTACCAATTAACTCAATATCATTGTATTGATTTTTTTGGGCTTTGATAATAAAAGTGTTGTAATAATAATTAATAGTGACAAAAAAATTAATACATACAACAAACATGAATATTTCATAAGGATTTAACAAAATTGCATAGAAATTGCAGAACGATTGTGATCTATAGTATTAAAGTGATTTTTAGTACTATAGTACTAAAGGGTGTTATAGTCAATTTCTCCTCCAAATGGCCCAACATTCCTTCAATTAAGTTCCCATTTTAAAAGTTTTTCAAAATCAAATCTCCAAATCCCTCAAAATCAATGATTTTGTTATTCAATCAAAACCAAAAATCTCAAGAGTAAGCTAATTAATATAAAAATAAAGTTCTAAAACCAGGTAATTTGTTTTCTTTGGTTAAAGGAAGCAGCTTACATCTAGAAGAAGGTAAATTATGGATTCCAAATTAGTTTTATTTTTTATATTGATATTTGGATTTCGATTCTACATTTTGGTACAAATGTTAAATTGTATGTTTGCAATTATCAAAAATTGTATGATTTTAGAATTTAATTATTCATTTGCATGTATGATATTGTCTAAAAATGCAAGATTGTTTTTAAATGGCAGAGTATTTTTGTGTATCTTGTTCATTTTGTGTGTTGATAATTCATAATTTAATCGATCAATTGCAATTTTTTATTTCGTTTTTATCATACCATTTAGATTAAATATTATTAACCATACATATTAGTTTTAATGTAAACTGAAATTAGCCATGACTAATAAATTTTGGGGCAATTAGTTATTGTTTAGATTTATAATGGTTTAATTAAGAATTTATAATTTAATCAAGGGTTTATTTGATTAGATTTTCAATAGTTTTTTTTAAGAATTAATAAAAAATGAAATTTGAATGATTGTTCATTGGTGATTAATACGTAGTTATTAACCAAACATTATAAGGTTTAATGAAAACTGAAATTAGCCATAGACCATATTTTGGGTGAAATAGTGAAAACAAATTAATAATTATATGCAACATTGAAATTAACCATAATGACAAGATGTTGAGGCAAATAGCATGATGAACAAATTGACATTATTAAACAATTAACATGATGACAATACATAATACTATTATAATGGACACATCTAAAGTATGGTTAATATTCCACGTGTATTGTCATATAAGACAAATGTAACCATTAGTGGGCTATGTATCATGTCAATAAGTGAAAACGGAGTTAACAAATTAACCATTAATATGGTGTACAGTGACAAATTTAATTTAACCATTCAAATGAACAATATATGTGAAAGCCATGCATATGTAATAATATGACAAATAAAAATTAACAATTGGATTATTCATATAAGGCAAATGTAATTCTATATGTTATGATTAGAAAATACTAAGTAGTTCTAAAATTTATTGACCCAACTCTAATAACATAGTCAAAATTTAAAAGTTACAATCGAATTAAAGTGACATGTATAGGATTGAGATATATTCATCTATGAAGAAATTAACCACAAAATGAGGCTGACAAATCTCTTCTGACCACAATAAATAATAATTGTGGTAAATCTGTACTAACCGCAACATGCGGTCATAATGACAAATCCATAATAACCATAACATGCAGCCACGATTGCAAATTCATACTAACCACAATTAATGAGAAATATGTTAGTAAGTTCTACGAGCCAAAATCAAAATAACAACCCTAACATGTTATTGTAATAAGTTAAAACTAACCAATCACTTTGCTTAATTGACGGGACAGAGTTTTTCATCATTTTCAATTCAAATTAGAATTCTAAAATTCCCCTACTTTGATGTATATAATAAAAGAGAAGGCACCAACAAATGGACAATATTTTGGAACGGAAAAATATCTTCTCTTCTTCTCCTAAATTACATTCCCATCTCCACAGCACAAAAATAGGGAATGTTGATGTCAAAAATAGAAAAAGTACGATAAAAGGAAGCTGCCGAAAATATAAGCTAAAATAATGGGAGATTAAAGTATATTGCAAATCATGTAAAAGTTGTCTAGAAATGGTTCTATGATTTTACGAATTAAAAAAAGGAATGTGAATCATTTTACAATTTGAAAAAATTTAAGAAGGAAATAGAAAGATGCAAATATAGAATTAGCAAAAATGATGGTGAAATTAAAGTGGTTGCCGTCTTTTTTGGAAATAATGACATCCACTGGAGCACTTTTTGGTTTTTGCTCAATGTTGTAATGCTTTTAAAATAAAATGAGTATAGACAAAACTGCCCTTTTTAATAATCAACCCTTAGATCTAAAATAGTTTTTTTTTTAAAGGTTAAATCCTCGCCTGGGACTTTCATGTTAATCAAAATAAAAATAATTGTCAATACATCATTTTGGGATAAACCCAAGCAAAATAAAATAAAAACCTTAAATCGTATGTAAAAGTAGTGTGGGTCTCAATCGCCAAAACATAAGTAAAAAAGAAGAGTAACAAGTAAATAAACAATCCATAAAAATAAGACAAAAAATACAAAACCATGTACTTGGCGGGTGACCTTGAACTTAACACACAAACAAACATCTTGACCCGGCATACGAAGTCAACTTGTGAACATAGAGAACACCCCACTCCGAGGCCCGAAGATAACGTGCGGGCTTTTCATCAGCAATGCAGGCGCGGGGAGAAAGATCGTTGTACGCGAAGTGCGACTTTAGCCTGTCCAATTTTGGTTTGTTCATACCAAACATGGATCAGCTCGACACACTTCTTTTGCAAAAAATAACTTTGGACCACCATATTATGCGAAGCCAATGGGCCTTAACTACTTTTGCACCGTGCGGAAAAGAAGTAAGGAATCGATTTCCACTCGGAATCCGTGAAACCTCGTGTAACACCACTCCAAAATATGATCTGTGACCGAAGCTCGGCATCAAAGTAAGTACTTGAGGCAAAGCGAAACCCACAACCATAACAATACACTGCCCTTGAGCATCCGGATGATGATGCCTCAAAGCCCCCCGGCGTCAGAAAAGAACCATCAATAATCGGAGTTTAAAGTGATCGCCGGAGGTTTGATCGACAACAACTTCATCGGCTTCCTCGAGCTGGTTTGAATTCGATGAGCAATTTGGAACAAAAGGAAGCCACCCTCGAGTCCCTTCGATGTTTATGATGCAGCATGCCCGAATGGACAATGATAGAAAGCAATGATTAGTGCGGCTTGATAATTCCATGAAAGCAATACCGTTGCTCTCATGTTTAGCCTTATTCACGAGCCTATAACGACCAAATTATTTTCCTGAGAATGAGCCAGCGAGATGCCAACCTTTTTGATTGTTGTGAGGCTCAGGCCTTGAAACAAGATGGGGGCGTATGAAAATGCAACCGTAATCCAAACATCCCAGCATAATGATCCCAGACCTGAATAGCAATTGGATTGGTGAGGAAGACATGGTTGAGGCTTTCGATACCTCTGTTTCATGGCCCGACATTTAGGCGGTGGATACCACTTTTTATGTAGAAGAGTATCAATAGGAAGCGGTGCTTGGCGTCCATCGGACCCCAAAAAGACTATTTTTAGGGTTAGTAGAGGCCCAGATAGCGGAATAAATAGGAGACGACTCAGTAGAAACCCGGATCTCATCAAAAGCCTTCTTGAAACTGAACTCGCCATTATTAGAAAGCTTCCACAAAGGAATATCATCAGCGTCGAGCAATGCGGGTTGGAGGATCTGCTTCTTGATCTGAGAAAGGCCAACCACCTGATCTAAATTCCAAGCCCCATCAGCCCAGAAATCTTTAACACAATCCTGGCTCGAACTCGCAGAGTTGATAGGACCCGATGGGAGCCAAGAGTCGACCCGAGAAATTCCTGAGCCCAGCGGCCAGTACTTGATGAGTGCTCTTATTTCTCCCGAATAGCCACTAATCGTTTCCAAATACGAGAGTGAGCGGGATGGACACGGGCGTGAATCGGGTGAGCATTTCTACAATATTTAGCAAGCATATATTGCTCCACAAGGTGTTACCAGGCCGCAACCTAAGCCACGACTTAAACATGCAAGCATCCGAGATGTCTTCCAAAGATCGAAAATTCAGCCCCCCTTCTTCAAAAGAGCAGCCTGTTTTGACCCCCAAACGACATCAGTGACATCACCCCAAAGGAATTTGTTCAACATAATTTTCACTTTCTCCTGAACCATAGAAGGCATTTTCATACCTTGTAAGAAATAGAGGGGGGAGGTAGAAAGAACCTACTGAATGAGAGTTATTCTACCATCAAATGAAAGATCATTATGCTGCCAGAAGTGACCGTATTCCAAATTTTATCCTGTAGGGAGTCAAACAAGAAACACTGCGTTTTGCCTTTGAAGATCGGAATCGCCCTGAGAACCTTCACGGGTGCACAGGCTCATGTGGATCCGGCTACGGTCGAGATTCTGACAGTAGGCGACATTAAAGAAGATGATGAAGCATTCATGCCAGCCGTTACTCAAAAAGAGGTGTAAAACCGTGTTGTTTACAAACCGTTTGGGCTGAGGATTCCGTTACCGTGAGGTTCATCCCCTCCCGTAATTTACTCAGTTTAATGGTAGTGGCGACCCAGTAAAACATTTGCAGGGATTTTTGGCCAAGATGCCTATTACCTCCAACAACCCTGATATTTACGCCAAGGCGTTCTCCAATAGTTTGTCCGACCGAGCCTTGGACTGGTACATGGCTTTGCCTCTTAATTCTATAGATTCATACCTTGAGCTTCGGATGCTTTAATGGCGAAATTTAAGGTCTTCTATCTGAAGCATAGGATGAAAAGAGCCACGTGGATATCCAGCAAGGACCTAATGAAACCCCGAAAGGCTATCATAAGCGCTACAATGACATCCTGCTCACAATTCCAGTCCCAGCAACAATGCCCAGCTTATGGCGTTCTACATGGGTTTATCATCACGGGAAACTTCCAGAAAGCTTTGGTTAAGACTCCGTTATCAAAGGGCGAAGTCACGTACCGAGTTAGCGGTATGTTGAGTTGGAGGAGGCGAAAAACAAGGAATCTAGGCCAAGGGACCTCCGGGACGCACTAAGGAAAAGAGGACGTTCTAAGTCACAGAAAATACCGCTCTGCAGGACGATTCTGGCAGGGGAAAAGGATCAAAAGAAAATTTTGAACCGATGCCTCAAAAGCTTAGTGCCTTTGCCGAAGGGTGCCCAAGCGGGTTTCACCCCGTTCTGATTTCCATAAATTAGGTTTACGCCCAAATTGAAGATAAAGCTTCTCCCCGAGCCGGTGCGGATGAGAAGTGCCGGGGCGAGAAGGGACAAAACACGTGTGTAGAATATCATCAGAACCGGCCATGACACTAATTAGTGCGGGGTTTGGGCCTTGAGGAAATAGAGAAATTGATAAAAAGAGGATACCTGAAAGAGTATACGGCAAATGGGACTATTGTGATGGCAGTGTCCAGCCATGAGCCCCGCCACCGCCCTTACGTCAAGCTTGAACCGGCGAGGCTCCAAGACTCACGGGGCGTATTGATACCATTTCGGGAGGAGCCTTGAGGAGGCCGGTCCAGTGGCCTCTAGAAAGGATTACGCAAGAAGATCGATATATTCAATCAACCAAGCATCGGCATTAAGAAGCGACCCCATTAGTTTCACGGATGATGAGTTAATCGGAATTGAATTCCCACATGATGACCCCGTGGTCATAGCTAATTATTGCGAATTTCACGGTTGAGCGGATCTTTGGTAGACACGGGGGAGCTCGATGGAGTATTTTTACATATACTCGGCACCTTTGACAAATTCTGACTCCCGAGGCATTATCCGACCATATCTACGCGTGGTTTCCGCAGTTCATTCCATAAATGCAATGGGGGTAGCCCCATTGGATCTAACGGTGGGGTCAGGGCTAAGGGTCACCACGATCAGAACACAATTCTGGTTGTGGATATCGGGGACCGATCGTCTGGCCCGATGCATGAGGCGCTTTGACTTTGACGACTTTAAGTATAGTCTCTCCAGTACATCTCAAGATGAAGTTCCCGACCCCGGGGGGCATAGGAGAGATGTCGGGCGATCAAAAAAAGGCTAGAAGATGTTACCAAACCTCTGTGCCCCCGTTAAATAGGAACCACTGTCTTACCAAGGGAGCGGGCTGAAAAAAAACCATATGGAGATAAATTCGGTCAAGACCGAGGTAGAAGAGAAAGATAACTCGCCCAAAGAAAGAGAAAGCACGAAGAAGGCTATGCCACATGAGGAGATCATGATAGTCACACTTTCAAGGAAAGGAATCTTGGTGAACCTTTAGAGGCCAGTTCGAGGTTGGGTGAAGAACATCAAAAACAGTTGATCTCATTGATAAGAGTTTGAGGGGATGTATTGTTTGCATGTGGGGACTGTGAGGACATCCCGGGTGTAGATCCAGCTCGCTTTGCACAAAGGCGTATGTTGACCCAATTCGAGCCGATTAAAACAAAAAAAAAGAGCGTTTTAATGATGAAGAGCCGTCCGGGAGGAATGCAGGCCTCGTAAGGCCCGTGCTATCGAGAGTTGGGAATTCACTGGGTGGTCAAGAGCCAGTGGGAAGTGGCGATATGTGCCGCGGACTTCTGCTTTGAATAAAATGTGCCCCGAAGTTTACATCGCTACCGCCTTGGTACTTTACAGTGGATCAGGAGGCCATGAAGTGCTTTTGATTTCATGGATGCTTCTCGAGGTATCACGGATCCATGGTACCCGAAGATGAAGAAACAGCGTTTATAACCAGTATAGCTTATATTCTTTGGCGACTATGCCATTTGGATTAAAGAATGCGGGACCTTTACGATGGATGAGTCAGTAAATATGTTACAAAAGCAGTTAGGCGAAATATGGAAATATATGTTGATGATATGTTGGTCAAGAGCAAGGTGAAGGCCGAGCATCTATTAAATCTTAGGGAGAGCCTTTTAATGGCTCGGGAAGAGAAGCAAGTTAAAAGTGAACCCGAGAAATGCTCTTTTTCGGCGTGTGTCAGGAAGAAGTTTTAAGGTTATATGATCAGCGCCCGGGGAATCGAGCCTAATCCGGATAAAATAAAAGCACTTATGGATAATGGAGCCACTAACGGCTACAAGGAGTTCAGTGACGGGATAATACGGCGCTAAATGGATTTCATAACAAGTCGGTGAAAAGAACTTACCATAGCGAGAGTTTAAGGTGCATGTCGAAGGAAAAGGATTCCGTGGGACCAGGAGTGCGGGGAGGCGTTCAAAAATTGAAAAATATTTGGGTTCTCTGGTGTTGTCGCGACCGGAACCCGGGGAGCGATTCTATTATCTTTATCCATTTTGATATTGCGGTCGGCGTGTTGATAAAGGGAGTGGAATTAGAATTACCAAAGACCCATATATTATATCAGCCATGTTCTTAGGGATGCAGGAGAAAGGTATCCCATTATAGATAAGGCCTTTGCCGGTGGTAATCTCTTGGGAAATTAAAGGCGTGCCGAGTCCCTTGGGTGCGAGGTAGTAATGGACGACCACCGCAGTCTTGACAGTCCGGCCTTATCTGGGCGATTAACAACCTGGGCTGTCGAGTTGAGCGAATTTGAAATATCATATGCGCCTAGAACCAGTGTAAAGGCTCAAGCATTAGCGGATTTTATAACCGAGTGCACGGCCCGAAACCGCGATTCCCAGAGGACCGAGGCATGGCGGTAGACCAGAGTGGCACCCCGATGGACGTTATTCGTAGATGGGGCTCGCGGCAGGCAAAGGCAGTGCCGGAGTAATAATATTGGGACCGCAAAGAGAAATCATGGAATATGCCACAGAGTTTGAAAGCACTACGTAGCGAATAATGAAGTAGAGTACGAAGCTATGATTAGCAGCATAAGGCCCAGTAAGGTCTATGGGGGTCGAAGAATTGCTAGTTAAAGCAGACTCGAAACTGGTCATTGACCAAATCAAAGGAACTTGCGGGGTGAAAAGCGACACATTGAAGAAATATCATTCAAGGTATTACAAGCAACTTCCAAGAATCAAAAGGATCTTATTCGAACATATTCCTAGAGCGGAAAATGAAAAGGCGGACCATCTTTCCAGACTTGCTACCACTTATTATAGCGAATTGCCTGAAGGAATATCTGTTGAGGTTTGTAATCAACCAGCTTACCAAGAGGGAAGCACAGCGGGTCATGTGTTCCGCCATAACCGATTGGCGGACACCAATAATCTCGTATCTTAGCGAAGGAAAATTACCCGAGGATAGGGTGGAATCCAGGAAGATCGAGTCATGATTTCCAAATATCGGCTATGCCCGGGGAATTATACGAATCACGGAGCGGCCCGCTATTGACTTGCGTGTCCACTGAGGATATCCCTCGAGTGTTGGCTGAGATACATGAGGGGTGGTGCGGAAGTCATATTGGAACTTACGATGCTACAACCATAGCCCACAATTTGGATAATGCGGCCGCATTGTCAAAGAGCGCAATAGCATCACGTGAAAAGGTCCGATGCGTGTCGGCGAATGGGAAATGCATCGGTTGCCCTTGCCGCCTCCCGGTGATAAGTCTGTTCCTTTCGCCGTAGAATTGACCTGGTGGAAAAATTATCCAAAGCAAGGGAAGCGAGGAATATACGTTATGAGTGGTGGATTACTTGAGGGAAGTGGGTGGAGCGCGCCTCTTAAAGAAAACTAGGAGTGAGGAGGTGGTACAATTCTTGTGGGAAGAACATACTCGCTCAGTTCGGCATCCCCAAGATTTTGGTATCTGACAATGGTCCCCGGTTGAGGGGTAGGTGGCAGCCGGACTTGTGAGAATTCGGGATTGAGCGTCGGTTTGCTCCAGTTTACTACCCACAAGCTAATGGACAGGTGGAGGTCATGAACCGGATTATATTTAAGGGCATTAAAAAGAACATAATGCAAAGCGGCAAAGGAGGAGGGAGTTGGATAGAAGAATTACCCACGGTTTTATGGTCATTACGGTCAACTCCTAATCAAGCAACAGGGGAGGCCCCTTTCAGCCTGGTCTACGGTGCCGAGGCGGTCCTGCCGGTGGAAGTAGGATTGCCCACTTCTTGGCAGTCGGGTTCGACCAGAAGGGCTTAACGATCAGAGGTTGAGGGAATATCTTAACTTTGTGGATGAACTGAGAGATGAGGCTCTTTATAGAACCACCAGTACTAACTGACTCATGGCGAGAACATGTCGAAGGGTTAAAAACCGCGGTTCCATGGGAGACTTGAATTATTCTGAGTTGCGTTCGACAAGTCAACCCAAAGGCAACAAATTGAGCCCCCAAATGGGAGGCCATATCGGTGAAGAAGCCGGATCGTAGGGCCGAGCATAGTGGAAGACTTAAATGGTAAAACAGTCCCTAGGACCTGGCATGCCTCTAAGATATGTCGATATTATGTGTAATCCGAGATGGACCTTGTAACCGCCCTAAGAAGGGATCACTCTTTCTAGAGTTTAACTATTAAATAAAGGTGGTTCTGTTTTCATACCACAGGTTAAATTATCACAGCTTCTTGCTCGGCGGGTATGCTAATCCAAATATAGTTTTAGACGGAAAGGCAGCCCGATCACTCGTCGGTCTTTAAAACAAGAGCCCTCACTAATCGCTAGTAAGCGATTAACATAGGAATTAAAGCTCTTGTGTACCTATAATTAAGCTCTCGCTAAGCGATCGCATATTATGTGCAATGTATCGGCCGATTGGCCTCGAATCCTTGGCTCGCTAATGCAGGAGGTGAGGGAGCAATACCAAAATCGCTAAAACCGACCTTTACTAGGCGGTTACATAAAGCAGATGAGCTCTTAGGAGGCCGGCTCACAGTACCTCTATGAAATGCAGGGTGAAAATGAAAAAACGAAAGGCAAAAGATATGACTAAACACAGGAGATGAACACTATTAATTTTCATAGTTAAAAGAATTATTACAAAATAGTGTAAGAATAAGAAACTAAGAGGATCGATCATCGCCTGGGGGAGCGGCTTCCTCATCATCCTCCTCATCAGGGGTTAGTGGGGCATCGAGGTTACAGTTGGCAAACCAGTCCGCATTACACCCTTGGATAAAATCGTAATTAGTTATCCCACGATTCTTTGGAGATTCTATATTTGTACATCTGGTAAACGGCATAAGCAATAAGCCGCGTCCTTGCCTGTCTCGTTCCTCAAATCCTTAGAGAAGCGTGCGCGAACATTTCTTGCATCCGGATGGGTATCGCTCTTGACCTCATGAGTTTTACGTACCGCTCAGCTCGCCTTCTTCTTTGAGATTTCGGACATGATTTGGGCCATCTTGTATTGGCCAGTCAGCCTTTCAGCCTCCCCCTCCAAGCGGGAGTAGCGACTGTTCAACAGATCATACCGCTCGGCCGTTTGGACACACTGCTCTTGGGCCTCCTTCTTCTCCCGTTGCATCGATAGGAGCAGGGCCTTCAGCTTATCAGCTTCACCCTTCAGCTTGTCATTCTCGCCCTTTAGACCCTCATTCTGTTGGGAGATATCCTGTAGCTGGCAGCAGAAAGGCTCGCTCCACCGGCCACGCTTTGGGTTGGACAGCATCCCGGGGGCCTTGATCACAGTGGCCAGGGAATAACTCGCATTTAAAGACTGCACAGGGAAGAGAGGAGGATGGAGTCATACCAAAGTGAAATTAGGGAAGTAAGTTAAAGAGAGGATGAAAGTTACCTTTATCATATACCTAGCTATGGTAGCCAGCACTTCCATCGGGTCCTGGGCTTTATCAAAATCTCTTTTCACCCGCTCCAATATAAGGGGTTTAGATGCTTCGAAGGCTTCTGATTTCTTCAGTGTAGAGCCTTCAGCAACCAATAGTGTGGCGAGTGTAGGGAGCTCGGGAAGGTCGGAGAAAATATTCGCAAAGTGCGGGCCTAAAATCGCCCCATCTTCGGGAAGCGGGCTTAGAGAATACATTGGCCTTAGAACTAGAGGCCAATGGGGAAAAGTAAAGTCCCCGCCCCGAGGCAGGAGGTGCGAGGAGAAGAGGTGGAAGGTGGGTCTTCGAGGAGAGGTTACTCTTCCCCGATCCTCTTGGGCCGTAGGCGGCATGTTTTGAGGGCCGAAGGCCTTGGGCTCTCTTCCTCCCGGGCGGTCTTTTTCCAGCGGAAAGGTGGAGGTTGTAGTAAGGTGGGAAGCCGCGGGGAAGCCTTATCTCCGGCGCCCAGTGGGCAGGGGACCTTTTTTACCTTAACCTGCGAAGGCCGGCCATTTCACTTTGACATGGTCGAGAAAGGGACGTCTCTGGGTTCCACCCATCTCTCGGCCGCACGAAGGATGTCATCTGCACAAAAATAGGGGTGGTAAATACAGTGACAAATCAAGAATGATATGAACGAAATAAACATATGTATTGTATTGTATACTCCAAAAGAACGGAGACCCCGAGGTGGTATCATATTCTTTAGACTGGACGATACCCGCTTGAATTAGGACATCCTCTTCGCAAAACACCTTGTAAATGCGGGTAGACGTCGAATACCAATAATGTCTCGATTGAGTTGTGATCCCGTACAGAGGCGTCTTCTTTAGGCATGGCGGGCGGGTGGCATCCCGTAAAGAACCCCTTTTGCCAGAACCGCTTCGTCCATACCTCCCTTCACGAAACACCACTTGGAATGCCAGCGGGTTTCGGAGACCTTGTCTACTTTGGGGTATGCGAAGATGTCCCAGTTCCGCTTCGCCGGGAAGGAAGTAAGCCACCCTGAGTGGGAGGTATTGTGGCAACTAAAAAATAGCTCTACAGAGGGTTCTATATGAACTATCCTACAAACCACTATGAACATGGTAATCTCTAGCCACCAGAGGCATATTTTATACAGACACGGTTTCTGACTAATTACATGTCATTTACAAAAGGTGAAAGGAACTTCTGACACGTAGAGAAAGGGATTCTATGTACATGGCCGTCCAACCCGTAGAAAAGGGACCTTCTGTTTGATGTGGATCGACCCGCGGTTCAAAAACTTTATCCCCTTCTGTTGGGAGTCGCAGCTCCACAAAAGGGGGAATAGAAAAATACTGCCTAAAGTTATCTAGGTCCAGGGGAAAATGGAACGGGTAAGGAATCGCGAAAGATGGTAGGAATGGCGGGTGGAAGATCACCTGGGTTTGTTGTAGCGAATTCGGGGAAGGCTGCATTGCTTTGTTCAGAGGAGGAAGGAGGGGCAACGGTTGAAAGCAGTATTAGGAAATTCGGGATCGTAGGCGGTAGCGGGTTGCCGAATCGCCAGAGGTTGTGGCACCTGCGTAGGTTCTTCCCTGCAGGTTGTAAATGCATGGCCAGCCCTTGTGTCCTCCACGCCACCTCTGAGGAATTTCCATATTAGCAAAGGGGTCATGGAAAGGAGTAAAACTCAAATGGCCCATGAAGTAATCTCGGCGCCTAAAGTGAATAAAGTCTACAAAGGGATTAGGGGTCCATTACCCGCGATAGGCGGAGTCCGGCCTCGAAGAATTTTCGGACGATTTCGGGTTAGAACATGCTCTCCGTTGGTATACGATAGAGGTTAAACACAAGTTGAGAAAATTATGGGAGTCATAAGCAAAACATAAGTGTTCTTGGGAAAAGGGAAAGAGGGGCTTGGCTTACGTTCAAGAATCAGCCAGAATCTACAACAAGCATTTCATATTCACCTTCCCCAGATCTTACGTTTCCAGCGCCCCGAGATATTAAATAAAACCGAGGATTAATCTTCCTACTTCATAAATGCTATCAAAATCCCCAAAACAACCAACCTAAAACCCTAAAAGACACGCGAGATCTTGGCGAGGCGAAAGGTCACTAGATAGACACCACCGCTGCAGACACTTTTCCTTGGTGACCCCCAGTGGGGCCAGTTTGGCTGAGGTGCCTCAAACCCTCGTACTCATACTTGGGGAGGTAATAATAATAAAAAAAACAACACAATAAATATACAGGGCTAAATACATACCTTTCGTTAAGGAGGAGGAAGATTGAAAAAACAGAAATGAGAAGTAAAAGTTGAGAGTATGAATAAGAGAGGCGGTTGCGGAGGGGAAATGAAGAGAAAATGAACAGTTGGGTTAATGAACAAAAGACTAAAGTACAATAATGTCAGGAAAGTACCTTTTATAGGGCTTATAACCCAATGAGCTGGATCACGATCTGCGAGGTAGGGACACGTGTACATGACCAATTTATTGTTCCATAAAGATGGAGTCAATTGCTTACCGAATCGCGGTTCCAAAGGTTGCTTTAGGTCAAAACCGCGGTACTTATCAAAACCGCGGTATTCTTCCAACACTCTATACTTATCCGAAGGGGCATTATTCAATGAACAGTTTTCGGCCATCCAAGGGATCGATGATCATTTCCTTCCACTCTAACCATTCATTGAAGGGGCAATGATATATATACTATTATTTGGCTCACATCTATTAGGTAATGTGCCCATATGGGTAAGGTCTCATGACTCTAAAGGTACACAAGATATTGACAAGTGGCATGATCCTATGGAGAGAGAGTGTACTATGACACTCATAGTACTGGCCTATAAATACCTAAATCCTTTAGTACATTTCCCTCTTTAATTCCAAATTCATATTCTCTAGTACCTTCGTTATTTAGTATATTCATATACTTCCAAATCTTGAAGCTTGATCGTCGAATTAATGCGTGATGTGGCATGATGGCGCTTTAAGTCAGCCAATTTGAAGTCAAACCCATTTGGACATTAACATGAGATCTTCGAACTTCTTGTAAGAAGGGCCAGCGATCTCGGAGACCCGTGTCAAAGGAGAGACAATTTCAACCCGGGTTAACTCCAAGTTCGAAAGCTAGTCCATCCTAGAAGTCCAGTTGTGGAAAGTCCATCCAAAACTTGTAATAATATATCCATAGCGAGTGGTAAGAATCACAGGGTCAAAGATTGAGATAGGGGATCTTATGTAGTTGATGCTGATGTTGGTATCTATTCAATACTTCGTGTAATACTACGTAGTTGCTAATTTTTTAACTCTCCCAGACATAAGCCATTTATCAAATGGTTATTTGGAGACAACCATCGATTGGCTCCCAGGACTGCATGAAATCAAACTGAAGGACTTCCCAGATATTATCAGAATCAATGATCCAAAATTCCAAATGACATAGGGCTCAATTTCTTGATAAATGAAATGTCGAATATGACCAAAGCTTCGGCTGTCATATTGAATTCCCTTGAAGCCCTTG
The DNA here is from genome assembly GCA_019722365.1 of Lithospermum erythrorhizon. Classification (NCBI taxonomy): domain Eukaryota; kingdom Viridiplantae; phylum Streptophyta; class Magnoliopsida; order Boraginales; family Boraginaceae; genus Lithospermum; species Lithospermum erythrorhizon. The sequence continues at coordinate 114,357 of JADFUC010000403.1, forward strand.
AACAAGATGCTTTGGAAGCTCTCACTTCAATCAATCCAAATGTCTACACCATTGGTCCTTTCTCAAATCTAGTTGATCAACTCAGAGATAAAAATCTTCTGCCATTTCAACCAAATTTGTGGAAAGAATATCCAAAATGCATAGAGTGATTGGACACTAGAGAGTGTAATTCTGTAATATATGTGAACTTTGGCAGCATTACTGTGATGACTGCTAATCAAGCAACAGAATTCGCATGGGGACTTGCAAACAGCAAGAAGTCATTTTTATGGATCATCAGGCCGGACTTGGTATCGGGTAACTCTGCAATGTTGCCAGAGGACTTTGTTAGGGAGACTAGTGAAAGGGGGCATGTTGGCTAGTTGGTGTCACCAAAAATAGGTTTTGAAGAATCCTGCAATTGCAGGATTCTTGACTCATTGTGGATGGAATTCGACGTTGTAAAGTATATGTAATGGTGTGCCTAATCTCTGTTGGCCTTTCTTTTTCGATCAACTAACTAATTGTAAGTATAGTTGTGATCATTGGGGCATAGGGATGGAGATACAGTGAAGGAATTAGGAGGAGGCATGGGGAAGTTAATCATTCCCTAAAATTTCAAAAATTATACTTATTATTAAAATAAAATTTTTCATTCATTTATTCAAATTAAGCTGTTTCGTCTCTTCTAAATTTTCAGATATATTTTCTTTTCATTTATATATTATACATTACCAAATAAAAATTTTGCCCGCCACTGCAGATAGACACAATTTTAAAAGAGATGAAGTTGAGATTCTTGTAAGAGAGTTGACAGATGGAAAGAAAGGCAAAAAAAATGATCGGGAGAGGCAGCTACTAAGTCAGGGGTTCTTCTTTCAAGAATTTGGACAAACTATTGAAGGATGTGCTTCCTTTGGAAAATGGTAATAGGAAGTAAGTAGATTTGAAAGGGCGGTTTGATCGCATAAGTATCTTTTTTTGTCACTTTTTATCGTGTTTTCTAATTTGTTCAATTATACATCATGTAATATATTACTGGTAATAATAATATAACCACCTAATATATTACGAAAAATCTTGTTAAGCAAAGAGACGTATGTACAAATTAAAAGAAGACCAATAATCATTTTTGTTGAATCCTTGAATACTATCCACAAATAAAATTTAAAAATGTGATGTTTTAAGAAGTTTGGTATCATTCCATAATTCCATAAATGTGTGTTACCTAATCTAGAAGGCAAGAAATTAAGTGATCCAAATTAGAAACGTCTAAATAAAGGAACTACACGATAAAAATTGGCGCACATGGATTTCTGCATAATAATTATGTTCATATGTCAGTTGTCATGGAAGAAAGCAAGCCACTCAATTTCTGTTTTCCTTATCCTTCAATTTGGCCACATTGCTGTAAATATATTAGGGTAGCTTAATGTTTTTTTCCCCCTTAAATTATCGCCGAATCTTCATATTACCTCATAATTTTATTATCTGGTCAACTTATCATTAACTATTCGCTTCGCGCACGCTCAACTCATACAACCTTATTATCATTTTTATAAGAAATTTTTCATTTAAAGATATTGTGATCAAATTAAATATTATATATAAAAATGAAAGAATCAAAATTTAATATCAGAGATGATCAAAATAAATTTAAATAAAACTAATTGGAAGAAAACTAAATGTAAAAATAAACAATTATATTATAAAATCAATGACATGAAGTTGGACAATCAATACAAATTTCCAACTAGCTTTGATGTGAAGTGAATTTGGAGTAATAGTTACTATAAACTTCTTCTAAAATCAAGGAGTGCCTAAGATCATAAGTGCTTCATTTCAGAATCCTAGCTCCCTTCCCCAATTATATATGGCATGATAATTTCATCATCTCATTAAATCGCTTAACTTAAAAATACTTTTTTTTCAATAAAATTAATAAAAACCTATCATTTAACAAGAGATCGAATAAAGAGAAAAAGATATATATTAAAGCCTATACGGTACATTTGTATCAATATCAAAATAAATAAAACTAAAATTAAAATATCCTTACCCCCCACCCACATAGTCACTACCCCATCACCACCAAAACACCACCACAGCACCGCCCACTACTACAAAAAAGACTTAATGGACACTTACGTGAGAGCACTTAAGGAAATGTTCTTAAAGAAGACTTCGAAAGCAGCTAGCCTCCAAGCAACATATTTAAAAGCAAAAAAGAAAATAAATCTTAAACCACTTACCCAGATCACCTAATTCACGTGATCACCGTGAATCATCACCGAAAAACTCCCATCCACCTCCATCACCGACGCCTCCCCGAGCCTCCTCCACCTCCAATTATCTCGGTAAGTAATTTGTTTATATATATATATATATATATTTAATTTCTATTTGTTATATTTCCTAATTTTGGATTAAAAAAATAATTTTATTTATTTATAATTTCATTTTATTTAATTTTTATTTAGTGAAATGAAGTTTCAAGTAGTATATATACGAAGGTTTAATTATAATTTTATTCTTTGAGCTGAATACATAACCGATTAAATCTTGGGCCTAAACGCATACCAACTTTCAATTACTAGTATGAATTTTAAATTAAATTGTTAATTTATGATTTATTTGTTTTATTAGATTTTGTGTTGAATGTATTATTTTTGTTGAAATTACATGTTTAATTTATGATTTGTGCGACACTTTTTGATGTTATTTATTTGATTATTCATTTTTGTATAAAAGTTTATTCGTATATGATTGTTCGTCATTCTTTGTAAAAAGTTTGTTGGTTTATGATTATATAATTTTAGTAAATTACATAGTTTCAAGTACTAGTATGTATATGGTTTATAAGCTTATAAAATCTATAGTTTCAAGTAGTATATGAATTTTAAATTATAACTTTATTATTCTTTGAATAAATAAATTGATCAAAGATAGTTGAAATGCATAGTTTCAAGTATTAGTATATGAATTTTAAATTGATCAAAGGTATAGTTGAAATGCATAGTTGTTCAAGCCGGTAGTAAAAGGAAACGAGGAAAAAAATAAATGTGGGTGTTTATTTTTTTCATATTTTCATGTTTTATTTATGTCACTAATCGATGTTTTTTATATTATATTTTTTATTTTTTACTTTTTAGTGATTTTTGTTTGCAGGACATGCGGTACTCGCATTTCTAATATCGATGCTACCATGTCCGCTAGCTTACGACGACATGCTGCTTTCTGGGCCCAGATACTATCTCAAAAAACGGAAGTCAATAGTGAGGTGACGTGGCGTTGGTCTCGAGTTCCCAAGCGACCGCTCGCTAAATTCGATTCATTGCTTTGAGCCTGTCTGACAAGCTGTTAAAGCCTGTCCGCTTCGCCCACTTAATGGGCGCGTAAAATTGAGGTTTTAGCCAAAAACGCTCGGCCGCGCACACGTTTTACGGATTCGTGGACGCTCGAATTGGCGAAGTCGCAGAGCACGCCTGTTAGTCAAAACCTGACGTCCTATAGCCAAAGATTCAATGGATTCCCTTAGTCTTTATTAGCGGATGTCCGCTTCTTCACCGGATTATCCGTAAGTAGTCATATGTAAACAATACGTACCAAGCCAAAGATATCCGTTTAATAATGACGTCCTGCCGTAAAAATAGCCAAGTTTCCTCCTATAAATAAAGAATTCAACTTTCATTCATTACTCACATCAAATACTATCATTATTCATATTACTTCAATTATACAAGCCTATTTCATTCCAATACATTAAATATATCATATTGGCTTAGTTTTACTACTTCAATTATAAACGTTTCTATATTCATCTTTGGAGAATAAATAATTTGATCAAGAATTTCCAGCAATTTAGCATCATCTTTAATCGACATTTAGCTTGCATCAAATTTAGACACCTTTTCCATCCTACTCATTTTACGGTATTTGTTTACTTGGTATAATCTTGTTAATTTCAACTATTTAAGATTGTAAAGTTTTTTTTATTACAATGGCTCCTAAAAGCAACTGAATATTAGAATCGAGGCTGGGAACCACAATTTGACATAACCCCAACACAAACCTCTTCACCGTAATTCAAACTTTAGTCACATAATTTTAATAATATGATCATGATATGATATATTTAGCCTGGGGGTGCCGCAAAAAATAAGGTAAGTATTTAAAACCCAATATCTAATTAAGAATCATCCCGAAGCAAGACCGTAAAAGCTTAGTTCAAAGAAAAAAAGACATCATGGGTTCGAAATACTTTGTGTCCGATCGAGAAATATGTTTGCTATTGTATACTTTGTAAAAACATATATAGTTATAAGACTGGAGGGTGTAACTTTGACATTTTATTGTGACATTTACTGGGTTAACAAACTCTACGTAAGATAAGAAAGAAGACGCGCGAGGTGTTCAAACAACTATTAACCCTACGACCGGCCAAAATTTTATTTATGTATAAGTTAAATTATAGACTCGAATCCAATGAAATTTTGTGGTAGGTAAAGGCTTTGCCTTTCAATCATCAGTGAAGTCGAGATATACCGATTGATTCAAGGAGCTAAATAATCCTTCGCCGGACACATCCTCGTATTTCCATTAAAGTATTTGTCTTAAAATATTTTTAAACCAAAAAGATCTTCTTACAACTTTCATTGCCTCGAATGTTTAGTTTAACAATGATATCATACCGTGACTTTGACATAACGCTGCTACTCATTATAGACATTGATCGATCATGACATTATTTATTTCCCCGTAGTGTCATAAACATGATAATATTCAAACAACCGATGGAATATTGCAATGTTGTTTCAATATAGATGTTTAGCATAAAGTTGGTCTCTATTTCACTTGATAACGATCGGCTAATAAAGGTGTCTATTGAAACTCTTTAAATTAAATGTAAGCCGAAATTTGAAGAACTATTTCATACTAGGTGTTTATGTCATGTTCTTCAACTAGTAGCTAAAGATGGAATTGCTATCATTTGGGATGAATTTATCAAGCCTATTAGAAATGGAGTTCATTTAATTATTACTTCCCCAAATAAAAGAAAAGAGTACAAGACATCAGTTTTGGCAGTTTGCAAAAATATGTAAAATTAATATTGATGTAGAGATTGGGATGAATTCTACATAGATCTTCTTGCTTGTGCATGGTAAATGTAGATTTAGATTACATCATTTTATAATATTCACAAGCCTACTAAATTTGGTGAAAGCCACATCCTAAGATCACCTATTCAAATTGACCTACGTTTGTAGCGTCATTCCATTTTCGCACCTTTGAAAGACTACACTAAAGATTTTCAACTCAATATACCCCAATATTCATCAAGATTTTGAATGTATCATTTAATTCGCTATGCATAAGTGGCCGATAATGGTGGATAAGTTTGTTGCTGAGACACGATTCCTAATACGGAAGAGAAATTTTGAAATATTATCTTCCCATTCACATTTATAGCTATCGGTGCAATAATGTGTCCAACCATTAAACTAGATATATTATTCAAGATGATGTGATTTCTTTTTATGAACGCTTGGAGCCTTTCAATCCATGCATTTTGTTAATTTCCTAAGAATTATACAAAACACAAATTGAAGTATTATACAACATGTATTCCAAATTTTCTTAAAACATTCTCCGAGTAATAAAGTGCAGCATGTACTACTTCTTACGGATTTCATTATCTCTTAAAGTAAGTGAGAATCACCTTAAAAAGCGCACATGAGCGAAAATTTGCCTTCATATACTTTACCCATTCTCAAGACTTAAACGAGTTGATCTAATACTTGAAAACACCTTTTGACACGAAAGCATGTACAAATTCATGAAAAATCCACCGATGTTCTCAAAACGCGGAAAGTTAAAGTGAAGGTATTTTTCCTATATCAGTAAAATGGCTAAGGAAATTTTTGCACCCTATGTCTACGAGAAGCAAATTTAGTCCCAAGATTTAGTACGGCAAACTCGAATATACAAATAAGGTCAAGACCACTCCACGGCAATAGAAGTTTGCGTGGCAATCACGATCGGACGGCCATGAAAAAAAGCGATGCAAGATAAAGATGCACTTATGGAATCGCGACCAAAAGATACGCTTTGATGACTTCAATGAGCGATCACAAAGACATCAACGACGGGGAATGAAGAAACCAGCAGTTAAGATAACAACAATGATTTGCCTCTATCTCGTAAGACGAAGTTGGGATCAAGAAACGGTAACTTATACTTCTTTAATTTATTATGTTACGACGTAAACTCCTGCCCGCACAGTATAAATGCGAATGGCTTAATAAAAAATAAGTTTATATTTTCATTTCATATTTTATGATTATCTTTATTATAAAGCTTTCAACGCAATAAAACGACGCCCTCTATACTCGAACGGACGCCCCTATAGTTCCAACGGACATCCTCTATATTTCGAACGGATGTCCTTTACATACACTTCGAACCGGACGTCCTGTAAGTGAAACGGATGTCCGGGTATGTAGAGTCAGCCGCGCATTTTGTGAAGCGGACGTCCGATACCCGAAACGAACGCCCGCTTAATTATTAATATTTCAGAAGCGGACGTCCGGAGCAAATGAAACGGACGTCCTGCATGTAGGTCAAGAGACAAGAGCTGCTTTTGACGTCCGATAATCGAAACGACATCCGCCACCACCATTTCTCTTGTTTTATAAATTGCTCCAAACCCTAATCGAGATTCATTTCCTCAATTGTAACGATTCCAACACCAAAATTTCATATTTTCTCTCTACTTCTACTATAAAACTTCATCTTTTTCCTAAATTTAAGTGTACAAAGTGTTCTATAACACTTAAAGAACACATTTTTCACATTTTCTAATTTGCTAATTTGCCCTGGCAATTAGATGTAAATGCACTAATGCTCTTGTTATATCACTGTGGACTATGAAGTTAAGTATAACTCAAGTATTTCAGTACTAAAGACGCTTCAAATCATTAAGTCATGCTTATAATAATTTTTCTTTAAGGCAGAAGTCTTTAAGTGACATGTTCGTGGGATTCATTCGCCCTAAGGTTGGGTCATGATTAGTATTTGATAAAGAGGGGCGTAAAATTCACAATATCCAATTGTTTCTGCCATGAGAGTTTGTTTTAAGAGATCGTCTCTGTTAGCGAAGGTACATCTTTACCATATGTCTTATTGTCGGTGTAATGAAAGCATGACGGGGTACATTTGTTGCATGACTATCGAGAATGCTGTGAGTAATAATAATATATTGAATGACTATTGACAACGTGGAGTTAGGCATTATACGCGACGCATAGTCAGCTACCACTATATGCATTTATTATAATGTAATGATAACAATATATTCTAAATGTTTCATAGATCTATTTACAATATATAGTTATTAATATATTTTCTATCAAGGTACTTGACGTATTTGGCTGGATGCAGGCAACAATCAAGGCTGCCGAAAGAGGTTCTCATTTATCTCTCCACATAAAATTTCGCGTATACTCATCCGTGGATATACTACAAAAGCAATGAAAAATTGGATTATCTCATCATAAGCATCATATAATACGTGGTCAGTACAATATAATTTATTTTAACTTCTAACTAAGAAGCTTAATTTTCATAATGTTAAGAATTTTGGCTACCAAATAATGTAATTCGAATAATGTAAATGATTACACATTGTCATCAACACCAAGACTGATTACATATACTATATGAACTGGCTATTTGTGCACATCACTCTCTCCAACACGTGATATGTGCAAAAATTAACAAATATTCATTTGATTATATATATATATATATATATATATATATATTTATTATTTTCAATTATCATAGCATCAAAAAGCCAAAAAGAGCGTAGTAGAAAATTTTATTTTAATCATCAAGTTGGGCCAGTAGAGGATTTACATTTCTCGCAACAATAATTAAGCCATCAAGTACATTCAAAAGTTATAACTTCTGGCTGGGAATGATCAGATCCAGCTGTCCAAGCAGTTTAATACAAAGATATTACGGATTCTATGTTTTTATTTATTGATTTATATCTAGAATCCGACAGCATTTCTTTAGACGTAAGTACTTTTTTACTGGATTAGATAAACATTGAAGTCATAATCAAGCTCAGATGATAACTTTTCTTTCAAAGAGATTCCTCAAAAAAGTCACGCTGGTTTATTACTCATGATGACGTAATTACTCTCGAGTTCGCATGATTACAAGCATGCATGCATTAATAATGTATATTCCTAACATTCTAGAGCAGTAGAATCTATGAGTTTCAATACGTTGCTCCAAACCTCGAAGCATTTGTCTTTCAAAACAATTTAATGCCTCAGAATTAATGCGCTTCAAACACCTGTATTACTGGATATACATTTGACTCACGTTTATTTAAGCATGCTTAACGAAATGTCAGAATTATAATTTATAAAATATTTTGAATTTGGTTTTTATATTAGTTTTTTGTTGTCTTTGTGTTTGTTTATGCAATATCTATAATAACAAACAAGTGCTATAAATTATTGACTTAGCTGAAGTCAGCTCTCTGCTAATCACTTGTATGAATCTCTAAGAACGCTCTCTAAGTTAATCACTTAGATTACGCTCAAGAAGCACCTCTACGCTAGAGGGCACTACACAACACCCTAGCTTAAAATACTTGTGAGTCAGCGCCTCTATTATAACGCCATTTTTCAGGCCCTCAGGTTTTCAAGGTCCTCTAAGATTTTTCAAAGTAGCCGAATTCCCACTGGTCACCACCACCACCAAACACCACTCCTTAATCGCCTCCTAAATCATTCACATGAAATATATGTTAAATGAGTTTTCATCAATTTTATTGACAACAAAATATTTTAGGAGACAATTTCATAAGATGATAATATTACAGGGCAACAAGAAAATTCGTCATAGTTTAAGGACCAACAAAAATTTAAGCCATTAGGAAACTATACTAGCAACTTAAAATATACTATCCATAATCTTACCTACCCAAATTGTCGGTGTTCAATCATAGAAATTCACCAAAAAATGAGCAGCCAAAAGAAAACACCCCATGTTGTGTGCATACCTTTCCCGGCTCAAGGCCATATCAATCCGATGCTTAAGTTAGCCAAACTCCTTCATTATAAGGGTGTTCAAATAACTTTTGTAAACACGGAGTACAATCACAAGCGCTTGGTACGTGCTAGAGGTCCTGATTCCGTTGGTGGGTTGCCTGAATTTCAATTCGAAGCGATCCCGGACGGTCTCCCGCCCTCCGATGCCGATGCTACACAAGACATACCATCACTTATTGAGTCCACTTCCAAGAATTGCTTGGCTTCTTTCAGTAGTCTCATTTCAAAGCTTAATAGTGATGGTCCTAATGTAACATGTATAGTTGCTGATGTGTGCATGGGTTTTAGTGTCGAAGTTGCTCAACAATTTGGGATTTCTATTGCTGTTTTCTTGCCACCTAGTGGATGTGCAATCCTGGTTGTCACACACTTTGAACAACTCATTGAACGAGGTTGTATTCCTTTGAAAGGTATGTATCATGCTCTTGTGTGCTCGTCTCTTATGGGTCTCTAGCTAGTAGAAACAATAAAAATAATGGAGGAATTGGCTTATTTCCAACCAATAAAAATATATATTTGGAGCTATATTACTTTACCTTCCTTCATTATAAGGGTGTTCAAATAACTTTGTAAACACGGAGTACAATCACAAGCGCTTGGTACGCGCAGAGGTCCTGATTCCGTTGTGGTTGCCTGAATTTCAATTCGAAGTGATCTCGACGGTCTCCTGCCTCCGATGCCGATGCTATTATTAAGACATACCATCACTTATTGAGTCCACTTCCAAGAATTGTTGGCTTTCAGTAGTCTCATTTCAAAGCTTACAGTGATGGTCCTATCGCAACATGTATAGTTGCTGATGTGTGAAGGAAGTTTTAGTGTCGAAGTTGCTCAACAATTTGGGATTTCTATTGCTGTTTTCTTGCCACCTAGTGGATGTGCAATCCTGGTTGTCACACACTTTGAACAACTCATTGAACGAGGTTGTATTCCTTTGAAAGGTATGTATCATGCTCTTGTGTGCTCGTCTCTTATGGGTCTCTAGCTAGTAGAAACAATAAAAATAATGAAAATTATTATTTCCAACTAATAAAAATATATATATGTTTAGAGCTATTACTTACCTTTTAGCATAAAACATATACAATGAAAGACATTTCAAAAAATATTGGTTCACAATTGACAAAAGAATTACTTTGTACTACATTTTTTATGATTTTTTTTCATGGTTAAATCATAAATATTTTGCCAACAAAATGAACCATCTCTTAACATATTTTTATGTACAAGTAAAGGAAAGGAGACGCGTACGAAATCGATTTCTCAAATATCTGACATATTTTACGTTTTAATTAAATCATTCTAAATTTAGGTAACTTACACTCTTTCGAAATTTTTTTTCTAATTAACAATTTGCATGTTAATTAAATGTATTGAACGAATCGACTATTAATATCAGACATCAATTATTATGTTTGGCAATTCAATCCCAATATATAAAATTCAATTTAACCTATTATTATAAATTAATATATAATAATTATTATTATTATTATACAAAAAATATGATTATTTAACTAACACTTATCATAATAATAATGTAAAGACTCGCCTCGAAAGTCGCACGCCTCATGGTTGTAGTCGCGACAACCTCATAGATTCAGCCACCATAATGCATTGTCGGGGACACAAAAATAACTCCAGTTAAACTCAATAAACCTCGAGTAGTTTGATAAAAAATGAAATGGTTCAAGGGCCCAATGTTACCTACAAAAGTTTGAACCATCGGGGTGCATCACCTAATCCAAAACCAAAATACGTATCGTCATAACGTTGCTGCAGCTCAAAATGCACCATAAACAATTAATGAGTTTTCAACGTGAAACAAATGAAATACAGAGTTTGAGTACACCAATAGAAATTAGTAGAAAGCATGATCACAAGCATCTTAACATCCGTCTCACCTAAGCAACAAGCAACAAGACTCACGAACTCAACGCTTCCCTCGTCGCACTCGTCAATCAAGGCCGGGCGTAGCCGACACCTTTAGCGAAAACGCATCACCCGCCAGAATCTCTATCCACATCCGAACGGCATTACAACAAAGATATAGACAGAATATATATATATATATATATATATATATAATAGAGCAAAGAACATGCTAATATATATCATAATACACAACTGTCAACATACGTACAATTTAGATGTCTCGGTCCATCGTCATTCAACATATTATTTCGTAAGGCAACATGTCACATATGTTCAATAAAAGAATCATAAATTCTCACCATTTAAATTTGAGTTACACTTAAAACCATAACATTATCAACCTTTCAACTCACGACATCCTCCAATGTCAACACAATGCAAGACAATGCACAACAATAACTGTACCCGACATTTATATAATGTCATTGTTCTTCTCCGACAGGCCAATCTACGTAATGAATATAATATATTATATTATAACATGATATCCTTTTTCCGATGCGCCACCCTCGCTCCCCATAATATCATATCATTTTCCGGGCAAGCCCACCTCCTCTCGATCACCCATAATATCATAAACATCCTCATTCAGACAGACGACTTACATGCGACTCAACATGACTACATCTTATGGCACACTACCCTCTATATGAAACCAAGCATGACCAACAACCAACATCACACCAAACATACCAATCATGACAAAACATAACCACACACAACTCAATTAACATCACAACAACTACAACAATCCCATATAAAACAACCATGCAACAATCACACAACAATCTTAATATGGCACCCATAATATACATAATACAACAATCTCATATAAAACATATCCATCATGTACAACTTAACATTTCCTCACAACTTCACAATTACACTATCATATAAATTCATAAGACAATTATGTAATCACATATCTATTTATCAAGCACTTCACTCAAACGTAGGGGAACAATATTATCACACCCAGTGATAAATCCTCTACCTTTGGCTAGCACTCTAGCCTCCCGAGAAATCAATCGATCCGCAAGCCTTTCCCCGCATTCCTAGTCTAAAACAAATACCGAAGTATCGATTACTACAAACTTCATATATAAATTCTCTTTTAATAAATTTTAGTACCAATTGACCACTTTGTGAAAATATTACTGAAGCAAACTTAAACGATAACCTAAACGACACAATTTTAAACAACCCACACTCCAACTATTTCTGCCCCTCTAAATGCTATTTTCTAACACTTTAAACAATTTTAGTCAACCCAAAATATCAACCTTTCCAACTAACTAAACTCATTTCTAACAACCCTTAACCTCAAAACCCATTTACTACCCAAATCCAATAAAACTAATTTCAACATATATTCATCCAACAACTTATAAATCACAATTTCCACCTCAAACAACTATAATAAAGCGTCCAAGAACATAATACTTATACCATTAAAACGCTTTTGAAAAGTCAACCTGAAGTCAACTCGAAAGTCAACACAACTACACCAATATTTTTCTACCCCAAAAATCGGTTATTATCACCTCCTATAATTATAATCTGGGGGCGACTGACCGGGATTTAATTTAGTCTTTCTGGGGCAAAAATTTAAACCGATTTCGAATTTTATGAAAAACTAATAAACATTAATAAACAAATTCGAAATAATCTTTATACTAAAAATTAATAAACAACTAAAATTCAAAATAATAACTAAAATAATAACAAAATTAATAAACAAAATAAACAAATTAATAAACTAAATTAATAAACAAATTCAAATAATAAATTTGAAAATAATAACTAAAATAATAAACAACTAAAATTAATAAACAACTAAAATTTGAAATAATAACTAAAGTAATAATAAAATTAATAAACAAAATAAACAAATTAATAAACTAAAAATTAATAAACAAATCTCGAAATAAGAAACAAATTAATAAACAAATTCAAAATAATAACTAAAATACCAAACATTCGAAATAATAACTTAAAAATTCGGAGATTAGTAACACCTTGTGCGGCCTCGAAAGGTTTGAATCACAATGTGTGGGGGAATTGTGTTTTTGTTTTTAGTCTTCATGAAGTGAAGGCTGGCTGTGATTTAGTTCATTAGCTCATTTTGTTGCGGTGACTTGTGTTTATTTAGCTGAACTGACCGATTCTATAATCCGGCCCGTTTCTATCGATAACGATCCTGGGTCCGTTTTTGTCAAAATACCTATTTCAAAAACTGGTCCGTCCGACCGGTTTTTTTATCCGAAAATCGGGCCTTTAATTGCACTGATCGAACTGATCGATTTTTATCTCAGCCCAACCGAACCCCTACCATAATTCAAGCTTAGATAATAATTATATGACAGAACCTCAAAACCTCAAGTCAAACTAATTCACAAAGTTTCAACATCCTCAAAAACATCAAGAAATACTCATCCAAATTCTTAACTTTAACTTAAGAATAACTAATTTAAGGCTCAGTAATAGCAACTAAATACAAAAGTCACCAAAGTCAACCCATTCAAACCCGCTTTAAATACCAAAAGATTCGGCCTTTTACCTGGAATCGAAGAGACGACGTAGGAAACTCTCCAAATTCCTCTGCACTAAAGTTTGCGAGATGGAGGAGAAATCAAAGAAAAATCGCTTTATATATGTGGGGTTCAAGCGGTTGTAGGGGAAGGAGATGGGATTTTTGTTTCTAAGGCCCTATTCTCGCATGCTGGAAGTTACGAAGTGGAAAAAGAAAGTTTATGCGGTGAAAATCGACGATTTAGTTTGCTGTATACCTCCCCGGGTTTGGCTTTATCTCAACTATTAACTTCCAAACATCACATTTATAAAGTCTATAGAAATATAAAGTGGGTCCAATTCATGCTAATTAAAATTAATAACTCCACATTTGAATTTATTAATCGATTTAATCGTTATCACATATAATAATAATAACAATACTTCTACATAAAAAATATTATTATTTAGTAACACAAATTATTAAAGATCAAACGATATACGATTTAAAATCATATTAATGAAAGTGAAAGAATAAATTAATAATATATAATATATGAATCTTATTCTTGTGACTCAATCACAAAGTTATACACGCAAAATCGTTAAAAATAATCGTTGCTATTCAACGACAATTAATCATTAAACACGCACTGAGATAAATAAAACAGTTATCGAAAAGCTGATGCACTAATTATAAAGTTAGATATATGTCAAATGAGATGTATTTATCATCCCCAAACAGATGTGATTCTCTTCCAATTGATAATCTTACATATATACAAATATAAAGTATGATGAATACTTAAAACCATCCGATTTTTATTCATTTTTATTTATCGACGCAAACTTTGATCATTACATTTATTATTTTAATAAAATATAAAAGATTATTAGATCCGTTTTCAAAATAGTTTCATAATATTATACCATAACTTTTTACAAAGAGTAATTCTAAGAATAATTGATAGTCAAAAGCTGCACCCCTCGATATACAAAAAACGCCAAATAAAAATGAAGGAATAAAAGAACTCTAACTTTAGATTTTTAGATAGAAGGGTAATTTAATAATTAATAGTGTGAAAATGAAAGAAACACAATCTTTATCAATACTTTTATAGATGTTAGTGATAAAATCAAAAAATGTCAATCTAAAGGGGGAAGATTGGCCCCTTATGTAAGATAAATATACTTATATTTAACTTCTTATCACCTAAACATGATGTGAGTTATGACGATTAGAAACTGAGGTCTGAATCCCTGTTTTACACGGATGCCTAGATGTCAGTTGTTCAACAAACGCAGAAACAAAAACAATAATTGGACTCTGAATGAAGAAATCAAATTGAAGGATCTACCAACTTTCATCAGAATCACTGATCCAAATGATGTCACATTTAATATCTTGGAGAATCAATTTAAGAACATGCTTAATGGTAATGCTATTGTTTTGAACACGTTTGATGCCCTTGAACGAGACGTTATGAAAGCCCTTTCGACAATGCACCCCCATGTTTATAGCGTTGGTCCTCTACACATGCTACTCGACAAGATAATCAAAGATGATGATCGTCTTCAATCTATTCAATCAACTTATGAAGGAAGATCTTTTATTTGCATCGAAAGTGGTTGAAAACACGAAGACTAAGCGTGAACTTCGGGAGCATCACAATGATGAACATTGATCAACTAACTGAATTTGCATTTGGTCTAGCTAATAGCAAGAAATCATTTTTGTGGATCATTAGGAATGATCTGGTCACGGGCGAGTTGGCGATGTTGCCTGAACAATTTTGTACCGAGACTAAAGAAAGGGGCATGTTAGCAAATTGGTGTCCACAAGAAGATGTTTTAAAACATCCAGCAATGATTTTGACTCATTGTATTTTGAATTCGAATTTCTGAAAGCATATCTTTGTGGTAAAAAGACATTTTCAGTTGTCTTATTGAATGTCAAACGAATTGTTTGTTAAGTGGATAGCATTGGATGAGATAACAATGAAATAGAGATAAGTAGAACTGCTTGTGAGAAAGCCACAGATGGTGAAAGGTATGTTAACATGAAGAGGAGAGTCATGAGGTCGAAAAGAAAGCCAGAGGAAGCTAACTGGTTAAATCATCATTCATGAACCTCTATAAAGTTGCCAAAAGAAGAAGTGCCAGGCAGTTTAGAGTTAATTTCCTAATAAATCCCATCCCCATGATTAACAGAATGGCTGGTTAAGAGTCTGCTATCTAGGCTTTATCCAACTGTACAAAATTAAAGAAGATGTTAAAGGCAAAGAAGCCACCTATCCATATCTAATAATAAATATGAATAAAGGTCCCTATCTAAATTTAAATTGGCCTCTATCCAAAATAAAGTGATTTTGAATTTGGCGACACTCAAAATAACTTCCATCCTCAAAAGAAAATCTTATATTCAAAGATCTAAAAATCATGAAATACTAAAATATAAAAAGTAAAATAGTTATCATAAATAAAAATAAAAAATATACATTGTTATAATAAAATATAAAAGAAAACACACATAAAAAATATATTAAAAATAAATATAAACTGAACAACCATCCATCAGCAAAACCAAATAAAATCACCACAAAATATATTAAACTGGAATCTCATTAACTAATGACAGAATTTTACAAAATAATGATTAATGTGACACAGAAACATTGTCATTAAATTAATAATTTAAACATTAACCACTCATTAAAAACACCCAGAATACAAATAAAAGTTATGAGAAAATAAAATTAAGAACAAAAGTTGAATTTTATACAAGAAACTATAAATCAGTCCAATAATTGATTGAAATATATAAACTAGAAAATCTGTTGAATCTGAACAATCTTAATTACCATTTTAATCTTCAAAATATTTTCAAAACTTGTCCATGTCAAAACAAAAACAGCAGTCCATAACAAACCGCAAACCAAGAATATCATTAATATTTAATTAACATTCAATAAATGAGAATGAAACTTACAAAAAATGAATGATGAGTGTTCCAGTCTGAAAACATTTTAAAGTAATTAAAATAACAGAGATCCTTGTTAGCTTCCACATGTCTTATATATGAATGAAATTGATTTAAAATAAAGATATCCCAATAATGATTGTCTAACAGATATCTAGAAGGTTAATTCCAATTTAATCAGTTCTAAAAAGTCTATTTATAGAGAACCACTTGAATATTAAAACATAATTTGAACATAAAAAGAGAGATGAAGAGCAACATGATACTAATGAATTACTTCGAATGTCCATCAATGATACAATGAGTCATTCATCCATTAGTCTATGTCACTCTATGTGTCTAATGTCAATGCCCACAGGCATTTGAATCCATTAAACACTCTATAAACACTCTCCTTTAAATTAATGTTTCCTAAAAGTCCCAACTGATAAAAAACCGCACAAGGAGCAGCCTCCAATCAATCATAGCAACACGTCTAGAACGCTATGACGACGAACAATGAACATCAAGTCTGAGCCAGATCCCATAACCTATAACCACAAACGCCTTCATTTAGAATAAACAAACAGCCTTCAAAATGCCTCAGAGCATGCAGCTCTTGAACAGCCTTAGTATTTAGCCTTAACCAAGAACCTCTTTTTTGGGGTAAAACACTTCACAAAGGTTTCTTTCACTATCAGCAAATTAGAAGATTGTTCATAAACCTTCATGAAACACTGAAACCAAGACAGAACTTGTCAAATCTTCATTTCCAAGTTCTTCTTGGCAATTCATATTTATTTATATTAGTTCCAGTCGAATCGCTTGCAACCAGCCATTTTTCTTCAACAACATTGATCATCCAGCCGATTCAACGAATATTTTGAAACCATTTCATTGAATTTCAGCAACATTAGTTGATCCATATAACATGTTGCACCAACATCCATAGGGCATATAGTTGAAAAGATATCGACAAATAACCATGTTACCATAATCTATTTCGCGCTTTATAGGGTCCTGAAGACAGTTTACAGTTCTGTAATCTCAAGTTCATTTATGGAAGTCAATAAAAGACCCCATTGTTCCTCCTAGGGTCATCATTATTTCGAATTTTCTTTTTCACTTATCTCACAGTTTGTTCTTTTTCATGCATTTTTCTACCATAGCACTACATATGACATGTCCCTTTCAGCAAACTTACCTAACCTTTCATCTCTTTGTAATTTGAGATTTTATTTTGGAAACCCATCAGGATGACCATCCGTCACCACCATTTGATTCAGAGTTTGAGATCTCGAGAAGAAATTATATGTGACCGTCAATTTCAAGAATCAATAATTTTTCTGCTGAGAGGACCAAGACACACAACATATCCCATTGTCAAAAAAATTATTTCCATCATGTCGACAACAAGGAAATTTTATAATCATAATTTCAACCCATGGTGTTACACCAGACATATACTAAAGATTTTGATAGAACATCTGCTCATGTTATTGTTGTGATTTGGTCTTAATTGAATTAATGATGAACATAATATCTATGAACCATGAACTCCAGTTTTGTTTACTACAACGGTCTAGCAATATCAAGAATTAATTAATGACTGGCTAAATCGTTTTGTGTATATGAACACGTGGAACATAATTTTCAATCAGATCTAATTGACACGCAATCATTAAAAGCCCAACATTATCGTCATAGCATAACTAACCCAGTTCAGTTTATCACCACTGATGAAATTCATTTATTGATGATGACTCCACCCGAAGAGATGCACCAATTTAATGATTGTGAACACCCCACATATATCACCATTCTTTCAAAGAAATGTGTAGACCTATCTCAAGCTTAGTAAGTTTTGTTAATGCCTTATCATCTCCAAAAGAACAAGCTTCCAGCATTATATCTTTTTCATCCAATACAAAGTTTAAGGTTTATATCCTCCATTTAAAACATTACTTCTTCAGTAAACATATGTATAATGGCATCCTAAGGAACTTTGTGGTTTTTAAAATATTTGTTTCTTTTCCAAACACTTCAAATAATCGCTTTATAACCTGATTATATTCATCAAAGAAACAAGTTTCATTAGTCGATAAATTTGTTCCATCATAATATAAATCATGTTCCTTCAATCAAGTCCAGGACCAAAATAGTATTTATTACTTCATGATCGAGTTCCCAACCTCGGTATTTGTAAAATTTGATGAAATGTCTCAATGATGGATTCGACAAGGACATTCTTCAAGATATAAGACTAAGAGAATAAAACATAAGATAACCGCATACAAACATCACTGCATATGCTTGAGTGAATTGCTCAGATGATTGTTTTCATTCTTGTAGACTTAGTTCTTGGCTTATAATTTATTTATATCCACATATTCTTTTATAAATCAGTTTATATTCTTATATCATGCCTACACTAACTCCTTTTCCATCCTCCCATTCCTAAAAAGAGCTATTCTTATTCTTTCTATATCGACCATTTTTGAGGCCTACAGTAATTATTCATGTTACTTCCTAGAAACCATAACCAACCACGCTGTCAACTTAAATTACTACACCCACGGCCTGTCTCTATCCCACTCCCACCTTCAACCATTATTACCACCACGCCATTTATTGAATGTCAGAACATTTATTTCAGAAATGTTGTTGTCTAAGAGTTCATTATTCTTTCATTCAGCGTAAGATAACGGATCAATTAGAGAACCTCGTGAACCCCGTGTCATTGCGAACACTATCTCAGATGCATAAAATATCAGAGTATGTTTTCTCCATCTTCAAGCATTGTTTCATCAGAATACTCCAATTGTGGCACACAATTTGAACACAATAGCTTAAAGTTCTGAACCCCGCCACATTCCATTCATCAACGGTCAAGGGTAACAAAACTTCTTTTGATAACCAAATCTTTTGAGATTATCCCATAAATCTTTGGGATCTTCCACATTTAAAGTCCTCTAGACTAAATCAGACGGTCCATCATTAATCTGGCGAATTTGGCCTTTTCATGAAACTCTTCCTTAAACCTTTGTCATTTCATCAATCAATTTTCCCCTGACGCCCCTACATTTTCACTCAGAGAATTTTCCTCGCCGAGCCCTTTGCATCCTAGGGATACCTTATTTGTCCAGAGCGCTAGTTTAAAGTTAGACATCGACATGTCTAAACTGGCTAAAGATCATATAACCAATATATAATCCATTATAACAAATCAATTATATATTCCATAAATGAATACAAGAACAACATCCAATAATATAAAGCTAAATTATCAGAATAAACCAAAAGTTTAAGCCTGAAGATGGTAAAGTAGTAAAAAGTTTATATTCTTTCCCACCCTTCATTTTATTAAAGTACAAATATTATAAATGACATTGTCAAACATTTGCTATTGCAACATTGAATATTTGAAATATAGATACTAAAAAGATATAGATTATGGTGAGTATAATCATTTTATTACCAAGTAGAATACGAGTGAAAACAGTCTAGTGGTAATTACTAACTAGTCATAGAAAAATGTCAGAGATTGAGTTTTGAAATTTAGTCAGCAATCATAAAGAATTTGTATAATTGTATAGAAGCAAGTCAAATATAACTTTCTATAAACCGCAACTTGAACACACTAATGATCATATTAAAAATTATTTTTTCTTAACTGTCCATGTCCTGATGTTAATAGAATATCTGAATTGCCAAATTATATAGAGCGAGCAAAAGTCTGATTTACAGTTTAATATTTTAAGAAAAGTCATCATATCAGTACTTAATCCAGATTGAAATGAATTATACAAATATCCAATCAGTAAAGAATGGCATCCAGTAAATATTCAGTTCAGGCCCAGCAATGAGATCCACTTCGCTGGCTCAGGAGCCACCTGAAAAGTGAGAACCCATAAAGAACCAAGAAACCAAGGCAGAGAAGTCTAATAATAACTTTAGCAAGTTTAATAAAATTTATAAACTGCATTTTTACCATTAACCCTGAAGAACCAATTCTTACGGTGCAAAAATTTGCGAATATTTTAAATTAATCTATACCAGCAAAACCCAGATAGAGTCATTAAGGTATTTAAGAAGCTTAAATTAATACACCCTTCACTTTTTTAGTTGTCATTTTAGTCATTTATACATAAATTAAAGAAAAGAAAAAGTATTAAAATTATATTGAAAATATAAAATGACAACCAATTGAAGCTATATCATGTTGACAGATATCTAAAATAGCACATTTAAACATAAATCTTGATTTTTCTTATGCTAACGATAACTATTTTGAAACAAAAAAATTATAACTATTTTGAAACTAGTTGTTCATAATGTTTGGAGGGAGTAGCAACCATCCCATGGTTAAAAATCAAAGAAATTAAAAATAGATAAACCTAATTGAAAAACATCGGGATCTAAGAATAATTCATTATATTTTCCACCCCTCCACTGATGGCCATCACCGATGTTGTCATATAAAAAGCCGAAATCGCTTAAGACCCGCTTCAAAAACTGACCCAAAGATCCATCCAACAAGGAACCGAATACTGCCTTTTTTCTTATACCGAACTGATTTTGACCCTGACCAAACCTCAAGAACGAGCCTCCCCCCCCAACTAAACTATTGTATTAATCAAAGTAAAGTGGTTCATGTGGCTAGTTTCCCGGTTATTACATAGATTAATATTACAAGAAATTAAATTAAATGTATTAATGACAATGCCTTTCATATTCAAAAATATCCAATATCTGTAGGTACCAAACTACTTGGCTAATTCTTTCCTTGATCCTTCAAAAGATTCCACCCTACTGTTTTAACATGAGTACTTGTGAAAATAATCCATCAGTTATGATATTCACTGTGTGAAAATTAAGATCTTTGGCAAGAAGAAGGGTTGTAGATATTACTTCTCTAAAGGAGACAGGGGAGAATGAAGTTTTCATATTGCTATCGTTACTGCTTTTGTGATCAATAAGGGGAGATACTTCTATGGTTGTTCTTCCTCCTTTAATAAAGATCTCAATAAGCCATTTAGGATTCTTGTCATTTGAAATGTCGAGGTAGATCTTGGTATCACTCTTCCGACAAAAGAGATCACACCTATTTGAAGATAAAATAAATTTTTTTTGAAACCAGAAAAAGTGAGGTCTTTGGATATTCCCTTACGGAGCTAGGGATCAGCTAAGAGAGGTAAGGTTCGATTTCCTTGCGTGTTGAAGCCATTCAAGAGCAAGCTTTTTTATTCGACCAATATTATTTGAATAGAGTGGATCATCATGATTAAAGACAGTTTTATTCTTGGTAAGCCAAGTAACCCAAAAAGTACTTCCAAAAAGATGGAGCTCGTAAATATTGCTATGATTCCAATTTTTTGTAAAGAGGGAAGACAAAAAAATTTGATTTCCCGGGGAAAGGGATAAATTTAAGGAATTTCAGAGATTTTGAATGAAGAATCAATAAAAAAAAATGTTGAGTACTCTCATTATTAACAAGACAAAGACTACAACAAGGATTAACGATATTTTTAGTTTTACAAGAAAGAAGGTCAGTAGTGGGCAACCTATTGAGTAACATTTTCCAGAGAAAATTTTTTACTTTTTGGGGGAAAGGGATTTTCCAAAATTTGCTCCAAACTTGGGTGGGTATGTCCAAGTAAGAGGATGGGAGTTTCATATTATTAATGGCATGAGCAGTGAGGTTGATGTAGATGTCCTTGGAATGAAAGCAATTATTAGGCCAAGTTTTAGAATCAAGCTCACCCGTAGGACTAATTTTGAGGAAGTGAGGCGGAAAGAGAGGTGATGAGTGGTGTGTTCTAGTGTGGTATTAATGAGAAGTTCTGAGACAAGGGTAGGGTATTGGGGACGAGCTGAGGGGTTATAGAAGGCTTCATGTTTTGGGGGGTTGTGACCAAGCAGCCACCTATCATTTCAGATATTAATAGAAGAACCATTTCCAACAGTCCAAGTCATGTTATTTGAGATACTCATAATACCTGAATGAAGACTTTTCTAGATCCATGAAGAGTTTGATTTGATAGTGGCTAAGAGGGGTGTGGTGGTGGGAAATTATTTCGATTTGAGTGTTTTACACATGAGACTAGATGGAAAATTAATCAGCCTCCAACCATTATGGGCAAGAAGTGTAAGGTTAAAATGGTGTAGGTGCTTAAAACCAAGTCATCCTTTACTTGTTTTAAGATAGAGAAATTCCCAATTAATCCAGTAAATCGTAGAACATTGGGTGCTATCCCAAAGAAAATTTACAAAAATGTTGTCAATGTCATGAAGGACGGCAAGCGGGAATTTGTAAACTCCCAAGGGGTAGACTAAGATTGCCCGGAGAACAGATTTAATAAGAGTGACTCGTCCAGCAAAATTCAGAAATTTGGCCTTCCATGAGATAATTTTTCTTGATATTTTCAATGTTGTTGGTAAAAATTTGATTTCTATCTGTGGTAATGTCCAGTGGGATGCCAAGGTAGCTTCCAAAGTTGGTCGATTCCGGAATTCCTAGGATATTGAGGGTGATGATTTTGATTGAATTGGGTGTGTAGGGGCTGAATGTTATTATAGATTTGTGTAAGTTGATGACTTGTCCAGAATTCCTGCAGAAAGTAGAGAGGTTTTCTTGAAAGGTGTTGAGACTTTTGTTGTCGAGTTGAATAAAGAAGTAGCTATCATCAGCAAACAAAAGATATGATATTTGAGGTCCATTTCTTGCAATAGCTACTCCTTTAAGGTTTTTGATGTTTTGGTGATGATGAAGTGAAGAAAAGAGGACTTCGGTGCAGAGCGCAAAGAGAATGAGTAAGAGGGGGTCTCCTTGTCTCAGACCATAGTGCGACTTGAAGGGCTCGGATGTTTGACCATTTACAATCATAGAGTATTGTATTGTGGTCACACATTTTTTAATTAATTGAATCCAGTAATGCGAGAATCTGAACGTTTCCAAGAGTTTGAGTAAAAAGTTCCATCTGGTCCTGTTAAAGGCTTTACTCATTTCAATCTTAATTGCAGCTATACCCGTCTTCTTGCATTTAGAGGTTCTGCTAGTATGAGTTATCTCTCGTGCCATGATGATATTGTCCTAAACGCCTCTTCCATGAACAAATCCATTTTGAAAGGGAGAGACAAGGGAATTCATATGGGGTTTCAGGCGGTTAACCAAAACCTTTGAGGCAATTTTATAGATAATATTGCAAGGACTGATTGGCCTATAGTCACCTATTGAGCTTGGAGATTCCACCTTAGGGATCAATGTGATAAATGTGTTGTTAATTCCTTACGAATGTGTCCACCATTCAGAATTCCAAAGTTGCTTACGGGCGACATCCATTCTAACAATGTCCCAATTTTTTTGATAAAAACTCGGTTGGAAAACCATCAGCCGAAGATTTGTAATGCAAAGATTCGCGCAGAGTACTCTTTGACCTCCTCGTGAGTAAAGTGGACAATTTAGATCACACCTGGTGGAGGGCGAGAAAGGTTGAGACATGGAGAAAGACCGATCAGCGATCACTACGCTTGGGAGTGAGCTGGCCCAAGTTGGGTGTTCATGAGAAATTTTTGTAGTGATCTCTAATATCTTCTTCATTGGTAATGAGATAACTAAAATTTTCTTGGAGTTCTATGATACTATTTATTTTCATTTTATGTCTCGACATTTAATGAAAGAATTTTAAAATTTTATTTCCATCGTTGATCAAGCCATGAAGCTCGATCTTTGACGCCGGTGAGTCTCTTCTTCTACTCGGTTAAAAAGATCAAGCCGACACGGAGGTTGCGTCGGAGGAAATGTTACGGCCTGAGGACGTAGTTTCCAATACGATCATCATCGTGCTCCTGATAACATTCCCTTTACATGTTTTATTACGCAAAAGGCAGTTATATTTAATCGATTGATTTTCTCTGAGTAAGATTGTCGAGTCATCAACGAGTCGGTTAATCGGCAGAGGCTGGGCATGATTCAAGCTTAAAGGGTCTTGAGAAAGAAGACTTATTATTTTTAGTGGATATAAGGACAGGATCGTGATCCGATCTTTTGAATAGTGTAATCGCGCAAGACGGTGAGGGGAAGCGTAGCTGACCAATCGAAGTTACTCATAACTCTGTCCAATATTTCAACAAATAGTTTTTCGCCGCCTAATTCCTGACCATGAAAATTTGCAACCTTTATGGGAGAGATCTTCAATATTCAAATCATTGAGAAAATTGAGTAAGTGCAAAGATCCAGGAATGATATTATTGGGAGATGAATATTTTTCTCGAACTCTGACAGTTTCACCACAGCGAGGTGCGAGATTGAAAGCAGGCTGGTGTTCTTTGTTTTAATCTATTATTAAGATTAGGGTGGCCATAAAAACATGCAAGAAACCAAGGAGAGGTTCTTTCCATGATTAGTTCAAAAAGAAGAAAATATTTAGAGAGGAGGAAGGTTTAATTTTAATGTTAGAGGAAAATCCCACATATAACCCCCATGACCATAAGCATCAAAACCAAAAGATAACCGGAAAAGGAATTTAGATAATCTAGAATTTGCAGTATTAACAGACCATATAGTTTCACTAAGAAACACAATATCCGATTTATGTTGCACCACAAGGGATGCGAGTAAATGAACTGTAGAAGTCTGACCCAGACCCCTATAGTTCCATGAAAGGAGTTTCATGATGGTATTTGAGGTTTGTTGAGTAACAATCACTCAAATACTTTTTGGTGTGAGAAAAAAATTGGTCAAACGATTACGAATAAATAACGAGCAAACCTTGATTTTGGAGTAGCTAAGGAATAAAGGCATACCAGACTCATTGTCTTAAAGGACCATACTTACTCATTGTCTTTAAGGACCATACCTGGCTTACTAGTAATGGGAACCATACCAGCATCCGGTCCTCAATGGACAGATCTGATTAAACCATTTGAGCTCCTATCACTTGATTCTTGGAGATCCCAATTTGTTGGCACATCATAACTGGCAAGACCCAAAAATTCCTTATTTGCAAAAGGACCAGATGCAAATCCCAAATCATCTGTTAATCCTATTCCTCTTGCTCCCTCAAAGGATATCAATTTCCTCTCCAGTAGTATGACTCGTAACTAAATTCTCTCTCTTTCGCCCTGAAATCCAGATGTTTGCGCTCGTGATTTTGCAAATGTTCCGTTCTCCCCTGATTTTCCTTCTTCGATGGCATAAAATGTCAACTAAACCATCACTAACAATTCGACAATTTCTGTCCCAAACTTGCCATTGAGAAATAATGTTGAAAATTTGCAAGTACCAAATAAATTCAGTTAACAGTTTATCTAATTCAAGGGTAACCAACTGTCTTCGAATTCCAATCATCCGAGCAGCTGACACAAAATGAGGTACGTGCCCTACAATAAGAACAACATCAAGAAATTTTTTTGAAACACCAGTACTTGCACAACTCTCTAGTTTCACAAGATGCAAAGGTTGGACATTTAATGCCCTTAAATTCTCCATATTATGAAAAAGAAAGTTGTCAGATTGTCTGGAAAGCTCCCTCAAATCATTATCCAATGAGCACTTCTTTGCAAGAGAGTAAATATCAAAATCCTTGCATCAACATTAATCATATATCTAGAAATCATGTTTCTATAACAAACAAGTGTAGGAGCATCAATAGAGAAATCAATGTCATATTGAGATATTGGATTATGAGAGATCTTGATATTGGAATCCTCCCCCCCTTTTCTATCTTCACACCAACAAGATCTTTAGTCGAAAACAACATCAAGAACAAGAAAGAAAGTACAAAATGTGTACCAGGGTTGTTTTGGTTTTTTATAAGATCCACCCGGAACCAACCCGAAAAACCGGGATCGAGTATCCATCCGGTTCAAAAACTTTATCCGGTTAGAATCGGTAACTAACGGTCCGGTCCTTGAAACTGCTATTATCGAGACCGAATCGGATCGGTAACAACACTAACTACCAATGACACCTACTAAAGAAACCGATTAAAATACTCCAAATTAAGATTGTCCAATTTAATATTTCATAGTCACAAATTAACAAACATTATAATGTTGATTGAAATTCAAAATTTTGATTTGAATCAAAATTATCAAACATTATAATGTTGATTAAACATTATTTGTGTTTAAAATTGAAAAAAAAACAATCAACTCATTAAAATCAAAATGTGACAATCTTTTACAAACGGAAGGAGTAATTATTAATCATGAAACTATTTCATGGATATTGCTAGTTAATGGTGAAAATGAAAAATATCAAAATATCAAAAAGTGTCCTACTTGATCCTGTTGTGAAATTTTATGTTAATTAATCAATATTCGATTGATTGGTCTGAGGTTATCGACAAAAAAGATTTGTCTAAGCCACTTCGTTTCTTTTTGTCCAAGTCACTTTTTTTGGTCTAAGCTGCTTGTTTCCAACTCACTTTTTTCTCACAAGGCTACTTTTATTATCCCATTCATGCGCCCGAGATCCACATCTATGAATTGAAAGGTCCGAATGATCAATTCTGCAATCAGTTGTTACATTAAAGTTGGTCACAGATGCTTACGCAACTTTTTGTAAGGGCATTTTCGTCAGATCACAATAGAATTTCTTTATTAAAAAAAAACTAATAATACTACTCTGTATTAATTATTAATAAAAAAAAACTAGTTAATAAAGCCCAACAACTGCCGGGAGAAAAGTATAGTAATTTAAATCCAGTACTAATTGTAATGTATAAGAAGAAAAAGTATTTAGGTACTAACTGTAATGTATAACAAAAATAAGTATGAATCTCAACAATAAATGCAAAACTTGTTTGCAACCTTAATATAAAAAGATAGAGCTAATGACTTGTTCGAGCACACATGTTTCAAATGTTTCAAAACGTACATAATTTGGTCACACATATTTCAAAAAGTCTCTCATTTGATCATTCCGTTAATACTTTTATCTTTTATTTCGTCGCGAGAAGTGGGATGAATTGAAAATAAAATTCCTAACACATAGAAAAGATGGTAAACTTGTTGGACAAAATGAATTCAAACCACACTATTGGTCGGCTATTGAGATGCTAGGAAGAAGCAGTTATCTGTTATAAGTAGACGAACATACATGGTTAAAGCAATGTCAACAACTAAGCCAAAAGATCTGCAACATACAACTCCAACTCTGAGTAGAAGTACTATTTTTAAAATAAAAGACTTTATAATAAAATAAGTTATAAGTTAGTCCTTTGTTTATAATTTCCACACTTTAAATGCAACCTGAAGGTCATTGGTTTCCATTTTAGCATAAACCGAATCGAATCGCGTCGACGCCGCCGTGGCACAACCATGTTACTTCTCCCCATCCAAAATCATTCTCATAGAAACCAGCATTGCACAAACTGCTGGCAACTACATAATCAGCTTCAACATCAGCATAAGCAGTTTTCATATTTTCCAAATGTTTCATCATAGTAACATGCCCTTTTGTACTTTCTGGTTCATATTAACTCCTCAACAAAATTAATATCTATTTCTGATATTGCATTTTGTAAACACCCCACAACAGAACTTAATTCAATAGCCTTGTTTGTACTTTCTGGTTCATATTTTGCAACTGCAAACCATATCATATTTCAAATGGAAAACGATGGGGGAGAAATTTTCCCCCTTAAGTTCACTGAAATTGTAAAAACAGATGGCTTTTGAACACCTGACCTTGATCTTGATGCAGCCATGAGATGAGACGTTTCCAAATGAATCCAATCAGAACCACAACTCTACTTGGCTTTTTACTCAAATTTGTTGAAGCTAATGCAGCCTCTGCTCTTAATGCAGAAATGGCTTTGGAATCAAAAACAATTCTTCTAGCAACACATTTGCATTTTCCCATTAAACCAGGCCACATACAAAGCAGTCGCACAAAGATTGAACTAATGCGAGACAAAAAGATGCCAACACGTCTAGAATGATCATCTTGTAGCATAGGATACATTTGACATCAAGTCCATACATATATAAACATCATATAATACATCGATCATGAACGAAGTACTAAAGCAGTTACAGGCTCGACCATAACATATGTAAACCCCAATCAGTCGCTAACTTACTATTGCATACAACTTCTCTTCCCAATTTAGTTGTCTTTCATTTCAGTGAGCTATTCCATTTCTCTCTTAACAAACTACTAACCAACAGTGAACAAACAACAAAACTATAATTTTTGGCAATCAATTTAATAATGTGAGCTTCTCCAGTTCTCTCTTAGCAAACTCCTGAGTATTCTTCTAAAAGTAAATCGATAACCGAGTAACATGAACTCAATAAATTGTGATATGTCGGACAGTCCGATTTCATGTCCCAATTTAATTGTCCTATTTCATTTCTTCAGGTATCCCGTTTCCCACATAACAAACTATTTTCTAACCTGAACAAGTATCCTGGAACCAATAATTGAGTAACGAGAACTCAATAAACCACAAAGCTCAGTCTCCTGTCCAAATTTAATTGTCCTAATTCATTTCTCTCTTACAAAACTACTAACCAGCTATTAAAAAACAACAAAATTATTTAACAATTGTTAACTGAATTGATATAAAAAAAATTCTAACCTAAAAAAGTCTCCTGGAACCATCAATCGAGTAATATGACCACAATAAACTGTGATATATCACACAACTCAGTCTCCTGTCCCAATTTAATTGTCCAATTTCATTTCTCTCTTCATAAACAACTAATTAGCTATTAAAAAATAACAAAATTACTAATTAATTAAACAACTCTTAACAAGAAATTGATATTAAAAATATTTCTAACCTAAAAAAGTTTGAACTGTAAGCTGAACGGAGGAAGCTGGAGGTGGTGGCGCCGATCTGACGCGGCAGGATTGATGAAAATCGGGGGGGGGGGATCGATATAGGTTTTAGCAATTTTGGTCGTTTCACCGGCCACGTCAGTTTCCGGCAACCTCACATCCACCGGAGAAGGCAACGGCGACCTTGACTCGGTTGCTCCACAATTTTGGAGATGGAGAATCTTGTATGGGTGGAGGTGGAGAAAAGTACTAACATTGTGATTTGTGACAATAATTGTAGTTCATTTGTTAGACTAACATTGCATATATGAATTATCCATTCTGTCTCATCAGATTGTCCAATTTGATTTTTAATAACCTGACATATATAAATTTCGTCCCAGAAAATTGTCCACTTGATTTTAAATTGTTAGAATAACCTTGAATATGTTCATCTCATCCCACAAAATTATACAATTAGATTTTCAATACTAACATATGATATCACTATTGATCGGTATTACACAAAAAAACAAAACTAATACACTATAGTTATCTTGAATTAACATTTGAATTCGGGCACACATTGTGTGTGTCCCAGTTGCTAGTTTCTACAATGAAATCCTCACAAGGATATTTCAACCAAATGAATATGAATAGGCCAGAGAACAGGACGTTGGGTGAAAATGATTATAGCTAAATAACAGTCAAGAGAATAGAAGGGATGACTATAATCTACGGAGGTGTTAAGAAGATGACTGTTATCGGCGTTCACAATCTGAAGCTCGGAAAACTTTGCCAGAAGTGACTTGTTGAATATCTGGATGGCCAAGATAACAAAGAGTTGAAAGAAAGTACACAGGAGGACTTGATACTGGATCTTTTTCTATCTTTAAATGGGTTTGAGCTATTTTTTTTCTCTAAGCTGAATAGAAGAACACCAGTTACAGAAAGACCTATAACAAGACATAAAGAAATATACAAAAGGTATAAAGAGAAAAGCATTTACGCTTCTCGAGCTAAGTTCTTCTTAGTTTTGCCATCAGTACCTTTCAATGGAGGTTTCCCTTTGCTCCATCTAAATCAACTTCCAATTCCCCCAAAATATTCTAGAGGATGAACCCAGACTCAATGGAATAGGTATATAGTAAAAGCGTAACCAATAAGTAGTCATCACGGAGATTATTATCTCAAGGGCGGATTAATAGAACTTGTATGCACCAGTAAGGACTTCGAGACAGTACGTTGATGGTTACAGATGATAGCAACCTGAAGGGAAAGAGCATCCATTGTCAGTGTTCACAGGACCAAATTTTAAAGTCATAACTCATAACCTATTACAAAATTTAAGAAAATATTTATCCTTTGTTTGCACACTGATAAACAATGATGTTTTCAGCAACATCTCCGACATTTGTCTCTGCACTTAACTGTAAATTACACGAACCATTTTTAAAAAGCATTCAACTGAAGAGCAGAAACCTTTGTATTACAGTTTAAACAAAAAATGAATTGGTTTTGCTGCCTATCATCGATAATAGTTACAGAATATACATACTAGAACTGTAGATATTATCATTTGTCTCTGAGCTTAAATGTAAATTACATGAATCATTTCATAAAGCATTTACCTGAAGAGCAGAAACCTATGTGTTATAGTTTAAACAAAAAATGAATTGCTTTTGTTGCCCAACATCTTTAATAATATTTACAGGATATGGATATCATCTTTCGTGGTCGCTCTAAAACAAACAAATTCTAAATTAAAATGTAGACGTTCATTACTAGATCACATTCTAAATTGAGCAGGAGGCTGAATTTTCTAGTAAACTTATGCTCCACATATAAAAACACTTCACCACGACTGAATGTTCTGGTACATTTATGCTCTATATACAAAAACACTTCCCTAAAGACTTGGGAGAGTTTCTCAGATTGTGCATAGTTAGACACGTAAGTAAAAGATCGCAAACATGTAACAAATCTCTTCCTGCACCACAGGTTAGTTCTTACCAGGTCATCCAATGTCTTAGATGCATTGTAAGTACGGAAAACCTTTGCTGTGAGACCAGGCACCAACTCCTTCAGATGAGCATTCAGTTTACTCGTGTCAAGCATGTCGAAAAGGTTGTCCCTACCTTTCTTGCCTGATAAAATATGTTTACCGCTTTGCGAATGACTACATTGAATTAAAAAAAGAAACACTACATTGAGTAAAAAAAGAAGAAAATGCTCTTGCCTTTGCGAAACTTTTGAATAGCCTCAAAGACGGGAAGTTCAACCTCAACTACATTATGATATCCGATTGAATCCTTACCAAGAAAGTTAAACTGTAGAAAACAAAGTAAATTATAAATAGAATAATCACACTCACATTATCAGGAGATAGTTTTAAAAACTTCGCACAATTTAAAACTCCGTATGGTCCATGGCTTCTGCGTGTTCCTCAAAGCCAAAAGGTGTATTCACGTCTTTATGATAATGCATATATGGCTTCTGTATGTTCCTCAAAGCCAAAAGGTGTATTCACGTCTTTAAGATAATGCATATTCTTTCAGTTTCAGTTAAGAATAGTATGCCCAATATTTTATTCATATCATCCAAACCAATGCTTCATATGACAAAAGAGACAAAAAATTAATAGTATCTCCAATGTATTTGGAGGCACTGGTTTCACGTTTTCTACTTTTACAGTACAGCAACCAACGTGTCTGCTTCATCATCATCCTGAAAAATGCCAAAATATGAAAGAGTAAACCTTGCCCATATTCTCCCACCTGTAGGCTGTAGCTTTTTATCATATGTGCCAGGAGAAGGAACTACATGTCATGAACGTTAACAGTCTAACTTGGCAGCCAAAGAAAATCTTCTAGATATACTTAAACCCGAGGGTAAAGTTAAGCTAGAATGATAGTTTAATAGGTGAATTGCCCCAGTAATACAGTCTACTGAAATTTACCTAGAATGATAAATTCTCAGCAGCTTTAACCAATATGAGACTTAAAATTACCAAAAAACAACTATGAAGGTAAAGAGTTTCATACCTTCTCGTTGCCTGTCCTGAGAGCTAGTTTATCAATAAGATAGGTCGCAACTGCCAGATGGCCTCGAAGCAGGGCTTGCAGAAGCCTTGGGGGGATTAGAGAGCCTCCTCGGTGGCTTATTTGCTGATTTCTCCTTCACAGAAAGATCAATCACACTAACACTCTTACTCACATTTGAAGCAGATCTTCCCCTGGACATATTATGTAAAGCATTATTGTCACTACACAAGTCAACCACACATAATAAATTCAAGAGAAATTAAGCAATCATTATCAACATCAATGCTGCATCCATAAAAAGGTAAAAACTATATACATTTTTCCATTTTCTAGATTGTTCATGATGGTACACGAACCAATTTCAGTGGAACACATACATTAATAAAGTTAAAAGTAACCACATTTCACAATCAAATCATCCATTAATCCTCAAAACATGCAAAACTTCGTCTAAAAAATTAAGCATTTGTGACGACCAGACCTGATCACGAACAATTCATTGCCACAGATACACACGCTATCTTTTCAAGCTTTTATGTGCTGGCCCCCCTATTTTACGGAACACGATATTAAAAAATAACACTCTGAATATCTTATTCTCGCATGCTGCATTGCATACGAACCGATACAAAGGATCTAGTATGCTAAAACCAATTTAAAACCTATAATTCTCAAATGAAACAAAATCTAGGTACATATTATAGAACATATATGAAAATAGAGTTCATTCTTTCAACAACATACAAGTCCACACACACATGGTGGAAACTCACACTACAAAGATAACGGATACCTTCTAGCCGCCACAGAAGCCGAATCAACCTCAACAACAGGAGGCTTCCCCTCCTTCTTTGAACCCGACCGGAGAGGATATCGGAGAAGCCTTGAACCTGATTTTTCTGCGTATAATTCACATACCCAAAAAGCTAAATCAAATCCAAAATTAAAAACTCCCTAAAATAAAAAATAAAAAGCATCACCTCACATAAACTGTAACAACATCCATTCCCAAAAAGTGCTGTCCACTCTGATTAATCGTAAAATTAATAAACAAAATAAATTTGAAAATAAAACCATAAATCCTAAATCGTGATAAATAATGAGTCCGAAGTGCGATGGAGGCAAGAAAAGAAGTTTGTATCGGGACTTAAACAATGCTAAACCACACCAATCACAAACAAATAAACTAAAAAAAATGAAAAAATTAATTCTTAAAACGATTTCAAATGCCCATTTCGGTTTTCTAAATATTAAGTTGAAAAGTCCGAACTTCAACAAAATTGGAAGAAAAACCCATTTCAAATTACATAAATATTTATTGAAAAATTCAAACTTGAACAAATTTTGAACCAAGAAACCCTAAATCAAAAATCCATATGAAATTACATAATTATTATATAAGTGGTAAAGCTCTTAGGCTCAGATATGCCAGATGGCGATCAATCGATCGTATGAAGACCGAAAAAAGAAAGCAGATGAAGTTGCTGCTTGAAACGCGTGCGGCGTACGCAATTGCCTCTTTTATTACTAGAATCGATACTCCGTAACATCATTTGTCCCAAAATCGTTGTCCAAAACAACAAACCTTAATCACTAACCACCATATCCCCCAACGGGCCTCCATCCTTGCATTCTTTTTCAACCTATTTATTCACTAAGGTACTATTCATTATAATTTTCTGAATTTAATTTCATTTGAGTAGAACACTAAAATTAGGTTTATATATTATACATGATGAGAGTAATGGACAGTGGAGGGCAGATGCAGAAGCCCAACTCTTGCGTAAGTAACTCAACAGTCGCTATTGTCTTACTTCACATCTTGTGTTATAATATGCTGAGATTTATGTACGATTTCTTTAGGGGGATATTGGACTACGTTTGCTCTGGAATATTTTACATTGGGTTCTCAACATCTTCTTCATCATTGTCAGCTTAGCTCAAATGCTTCAAAGCTTTCTAATCTCCAATGCCAGTTACCAAACTCTGAATATACATAAACTAAAGTATCTAGGTGTTGCCATTGATAGTCAAGAAGCAAAGCAGACCGAAAAAGTTGTTAGGTTATTGGAGTGGCTCACAGCGATTGGCGTGAAAAATGTTTGCCTCTATGACACAGAAGGTGAGGTTACAGTGACTCTTATCACCATAATTCTCTCACTAAATAAAAGCTTAATTTAGATAAAACCTTATCTTTTGTGGCAGGAATACTAAAGAAGTCAAAGGACACCATTACGGAATGTGTAAGTTGTAATTGCTTAAAGATGGTCTCTGTCAACTCTGCAAAAACAGTATTTTGGATTATAAACAACTGCTTTAAAAGTTTGTTGGTGTTAAGCTCTCATCTTGTTAGTTACTGAGTGAGTACGAAAACTATTATTTGTCTCTTAATATGAGCGGAAGAATATTCTATGTGATTCTTGATTGTTGCTTACTGTATTAACATGTCTTCACATGTTCTTACCCTTTGTTCCACATAACTTTAATGTCTCAATATATAAGATCCCATCTTATATGATGCAGCAAGATGTGAGGAATTCACTTAGCCACCAAAATGTAGAAGTCGAGTTTACTTCATTCCACGATGGGAAAGAAGCGGTCACTAAAGCTGCTAACTTCCTGTTTAAAAAATATTACTTGCACTCGAATCAAGAAAAGTCAACCCTTGCAGAACTTCATATGGGAGAGGCTCTTGAAGCCACTGGTTTGTTCCTCTCCTGTTCACCTCTTAACAGTGATTCGTTTATTTCTTTCAATCTTTTCTTATTTTAAAAAAGACTTATTTATTTCAAATATTTCACTAGACAATCTGTGTTGGGAAACACTTCCATTTTATGTTTTTTCCTAAAAGTAGCAAATAGGATATAAAGACACATTGGAGAAACCTAGGTTTGCTGGCTTATTATTTTTTTTCAAAATAAATAGATAGAACGGTTTTAAAACACAAAACATTAGAAAATTTGTTTTGACATTCTGGAAACACAATAGTGGAAGGTATCAAAAATACAAAAACAAAAAAGCATAACGAAAACGTTTCATTTTCCACAAGCCAGTCAAAGCATGCTTTTTGAAAATAGAACCAGATTGTTTTTACACTGACCATAACAATCCCGCAGACCAACTTACATAATTTACCATCTATCTGATCTTATAGGTTGTGGAGGACCAGAACCAGACTTGTTATTGATTTATGCACCTACAAGAATCCATCTCGGGTTTCCTGCATGGAGAATTCGATACACAGAGATTGTGTGAGTACATGAATCTACTGTCTTTGAACTAACAGTAATTGATGTATTCTTAAAAGAACCTTCATCAAGAAGCATTGCCTGAGTTTGAAGTAATCCATGGAGAATAGAATCTAGTTGCTAAGTGCAATTTGTTTCAAATACTATTTCTTTCTATCCACTTCTTATCAGCTGATCATCCTTTACTACCAACTTTGATGTCTGTGCAACTGGTCAGGATGTCTCAAATAAAATATTCAGAGGTTTATTGAACCAGTTTAATCGATTTATCCGTTTTCTGTATTGCAGACATATGGGTTCATTGAACTCTATGAAATTCGGTCTCCTGATTAAAGCCATTCATAAGTTCACAATGGTTCGTCAAAACTATGGTAATAACTCGTATTAGTTCTGATTATCTTTTTGTTATCCTTACTTATCATATCTTGTTTAAGTCTACTACCAATGACATATACCTGCTAGTTTATCTTTTCGATGCTCCATCTTTCAGACTTTTAGTTTTCTATTTATATGTCTAGTTGGTCTCTCACAGGCTGAGCATAGAACTTGTTTCATTTGAAATGCCATCATTTTTGCTGTGATTAGCCTTGATATTGCTGGGTCTCGAATGTCCTTCTTTTTCATTTAAAGTTGCATGTTTCTACGTAAAATTAGTCCTTTAAAAGAGCCTAATGAAGCAGAGCCCTCCGAGTGGACTCGTATGTTTGGTTTGAGAAGGATCATATACTGATATCCGCCCCATGTTAGCTTTGCAGTGCTCAGCTCTGTCTGATTGACTTTCAAAAATATATTTTAAAACGTAAATTCTACCTTATATACTACATTACTACTTTGTCCATCTCAAAAAGAATGACTAATTTTGAATTGATATAAGTTTGAAGTTTGAACTCAAATATTTTTATATATGTTCTATAATATTTGGTGAAAAGTTTTTTCAGCAACTTGATAATTTTGATTCAAATCAAAGTTTTGTGACAACTATGACCAATATTTTTGAGACGGGTGTATTATTTTTTCTTCGGAGTACCTTGACTAAGGTTTGAATAGAGCTTTAACTAGACAATTGATCTATAAGAAACACATCTAATGTGTTTGATTCATGTTAAGTACTTATCATCAGGTCTTGATAAACTGGCTAGTTTGTTTTGAATATTAGTCTGGTGATTCATCTCGTTTGTTCATTGGTTGCAGGTACGTGAGCAATAACATTCGGACTTGTTTTATCAAGCCGAATGCGCCCGGGATGGCAAAATCATTACTACTTGCAGACACTTAATACACCATAAAGTTTGCTATGCTTTCCTTTTTCTCTGTCCTTGGGTCTAAGTATCTAGCAGACGTAGAACATAGTCACCTGTAACTCTGAGGATTTGGAATTGTTTTTTGGGACAAAACAAGTACGGAGGGCTTAGTATAATTATTACAAGAAATGATGTAGTAGAACATTTGTTTCTTTGATGTAAAAAGGTGTAAAGCTAGCGCTATAAATTTGAATCATGGATCAACTATTTTTTATAGTACGTTTGGATTTAGGTGAATCAAGGAGATTATAATCTTTTAAAATTAACCTATGAAAGGGGAATTGAGGTGAATCAAGATGAATGCATTAAATTGTCGTTTGGATAACATTAACCTTGACCATGTGAGTACGTTATTTTCCATTTTGAGCGTAAATGGTTTTAAGTTGAATGTAGGCTAATCAAGGTAAATCAATTTCACTAATGGTACGTTTGTATTGAGGTGAATTAAGGAGAGGATAATATTTTAAAATTAATCTAGGAAAGTGGAATCGAAGTGAATTTAGGTGAATGCATTAAAATGTCGTTTGGATAATATTAATCTTGATCAGTTTAATACATTATATTTCGTTTTGATGGTGAATTATTTTAAGTTAAATGTAGTCTATCCAAGGTAAATTCATTTTTCTAGGTAAAATAATTTTTCAGAACTCCAAATGAGGTAAATAAAAATATTATTATCCTTGATTTACCTCAAAACAAACGTATGTCTAATTAAATAGTTGATAATTTAGTTAAATATTAGGTGAATCTAGGTAAATTTATTTCATCGCGCATGTCTAATTAGACGTTCCACTAAATCCCCACACCAACATATGATTTTCTTAACCTTCCATCAATAAATATTCTAAATGGAAGCAAACGAATCTTAAACAAAATTACACAACAATACAAGCTCGCACGATTATATTACATGTCAGAAAATCAGAATTTGCAAATATTATTCCAGAGTGAAGATTAAGGAATCTAAATCAATTTCAGCAGGGGTGAAAGACAAACAATAGATTCTCCAGACCTTCAACCATTAACACCCGGAAAGCAATATGATTAGGATCCAAATTCCAATTTAAAAAATGAATGAAAAGTTCAGCATTATTCTTTCTTTTTGCTTAATTTTATGATGATTATCTATTAAAAAAAGGAATTATCAAATTTTGAACTTGTCCATCCAATCAAAGTCCTTCAATAATGAAAAAGAAAAGTGGTCATTTTCTCAAAACCAGATAAAGTTAGCAGCTGGAATTCTTTTTAAGCTAACCTAATACAATAAAATACCATATGGCTAATAAGAGAATATTCATACAAATAGTACCATGTTGAGTAGTAAGGTCAATCAACTGTTAATATTGAAATATGTGGAAAACAACTATCAACTGCTGCAACATTGTGGATGATAATAATAGGGTATCTCTGAAAGAAAGAAAGAAGTGGAGCATATAAACATGTACTGTATACAGTTAGTACAATGGCCTTCAAGCCATCATACTGTAACATAATTCTTTTAAAAAAATGAAACAGTGCACTGGAACTGAATCCATGCTGAATTTGGCATTAACGCGTTTCATCTAATTTCTTGATACATAACTACTAACTCTCGTCTTGCAAGTTGTACAAATATCAATGACACTGAATTCGGTATTCTGGTTCTGACTCTTAAGAGGGAATCTTTGATTCGTTTGAAGAAGTTTGGCTGAAGTTTCACCCAAATTGCAGAAACAGTTGGTGGCGTCGCATAGAAACCTGAGAAAAGTATGTTCTAATAGTAGAGCATCGGTGATCATATCAACCGAAAGCTATGTCTGGTATCTAACATATTCACCCAGCCAAACATTAGGAGAATACCAAATAAAGTTGAGAACTGAGGAAGCTGATCCTTCCCTTTACAGCCTCCACCTCTTCCCCTTTCATCTCCTTTTACTTCACATAGGTACCAAACTAAGCCTAGATTAGAGATAGTACTTAGAGCCTGATTCTTTGTGCACCTCATAAGGGAATGGAGTTCTGATTCGGAAATGATATAATCGTTTTATTCATGCTAAGTAAAAGCATCACACCTTTTAAGAAAAAATGAGCATTATCATATTCGATTTGTAGAGTTTAAAAACCTCTTGCATGGCAAATGTTTTGATTCGGAGACATCAGAAAAGGCCAAAAGCATAAAGAAAAGGGCAATAACTATGGCAACAAGACAAGAGAAATGCAAATGGTGCAATGCAATGATGTTCATACCAGTCAATTCTAACACTTTGGAGTGCCACCAATGTCGAATTGTCACAATTCTCCCTCCTGCCATCAATGCTAACAGCAACATCAATACTGTTCGCCCTTCTGCCAATACAACTAACAGAAACATCAATGGCAGTCGCTTTTCTGCTATTTTTTCTAACAGCAACATCATTGCAAGTGGTCCTTCCGACACGACTCCTAACAGCAAAATCAATGCAGCCCCAAACATCAGGGCGAATATGATCAACACTATTTCAGCTCACCGCAATTCACTCTGGAAAAGTGTAGCTAGAGTGCATCAAACAGTGAACAGAATCCAGCAGGTGCAGTCACTCTTGAGAACGCAGGCAGTTTTAATGTCTCCTGCACCTGTACAGAGAAGGGCTGTGCTATGTGGAGTGACATACAAAAGAACCCCAAAGGCCTTGGAAGGCAGCATCAATGACGTATTGAACATGAAGCGGTTCTTGATTGAGAATATGGGATTTCCATATGCAACTATCGTTGTCTTGACAGGTATGGTTCTTTTCCTATAAAAGAATG
The DNA here is from genome assembly GCA_019722365.1 of Lithospermum erythrorhizon. Classification (NCBI taxonomy): domain Eukaryota; kingdom Viridiplantae; phylum Streptophyta; class Magnoliopsida; order Boraginales; family Boraginaceae; genus Lithospermum; species Lithospermum erythrorhizon. The sequence goes on from JADFUC010000403.1 coordinate 154,000, forward strand.
CTCTTGCTGATTTGCACAATTATTGATCAGATTATCTAACTTGATATGCTCAAGTGTAAACTTCTGCTCACCATAAACAACATGAACCAAGATCAGGATCTGAAAAGATTTGAAGCTATCAGCAACCACTTCAATAAAAGAAAAATGCACATACAATAAATACAAGATTTCCCTGTGCTTCCCAATATATGGTCATAACTGTACACACAATTGCATAATTTTTAACAATAAAAAATGCATGTAAGTTCTGAGGTTGAGTCTCATTCCAAACTTGCATCTGCTCTTGGAAACTACAGAAGACGAGAAAGATCCATCCAGAATTCCAACCAAGTCAAATATCAGAGCAGCTTTGCGCTGGCTAGTCCAAGGATGTCAGGCAGGAGATTCCTTGGTGTTTCACTACTCGGGGCATGGCTCCAGGGTGCGAGACCAGGATGGCGACGAGTTAGATGGATATGATTCAGCTCTGTGTCCAGTTGATTATGAAGTTGAAGGAAGAATAATTGATGATGAGATTAATGAGACAATTGTCAGGCCACTGCCTCGTGGAGCTACACTTCATGCCATCATTGACACATCCTTCAGTGGAACGTTTTTAGATCTACCGTATATGAGCAGGGTGCAGAGGTAACACCATCGCCAAACATATTTTTATTTCGGCTCACTTTTGATAGTAAAAAATTTGTTTTGAGGGTTCACTGACCTTGAGCAGGGACGGATACTACTTGTGGGAAGATCAACGAGTCTCACACGCATATAAAGGTACAAATGGAGGTCTTGCAATTTCTTTTAGCGCATGTGATGATCATCAGACATCAGGACATACCACGGTTAGTTGCAGATACTCATGTCCCTTCTTGTATTCTGTGCATACATATAGCTCCAGCTGTTAAAAATCAAGACCGAGACTCAACAATGAATAGAGTATATATGGCTGATACATTTCATACTGATATGAAGTCAATAAGACACTATAATTTTCAAAACTTCTACTCATGCATACATACTAAATCACAATAATGCCTCAGACTTGTAGATATTATAGCTTAATAATACCAGCTTACATTACCATAAAGAACTTACTTCAACAGTCTTCTGTAGGCTTTCACGGGTACTTCAGCAGGTACCCTGACGTATAGCTTCATACAAACTTTAGAAAAAGAACCAAAGTTGACATATGGACGAGCATTAATTGCCATGCGCAACAAAGTTCAAGCAGCGCGGAAAAACATTAGTCGAAACGGTCCAGATAATCAGACACAGGTACCTTCTATGGCAACGGTTGTTAATTCTAGTCAAGAAAGCTGTAGCAGTATCACATTGTCCAAATATCCATACCATTTGACAGCATATACTAAATCAATAAATTAAGATCTTACCGCTACAAAATGAAGCTTTTTAGACTGCTCTGTAATTCATTTAGTATAAATTCAAAATGGTGGTTTTCTTGCACACTACTCTATCAAAAAAGATATACTAGAAGTTAGATTTCTTGACTTGAACCTAATATAAGAGATTTATAATAACCGTATCACGATTTCAAACTCAATTTACATTAGGCATTAACAATTTATGCTAATATTTGAATGTGATATTAGCTAACAATTCGTTATGTTTGACTGTTGATTCAGGAACCTCAACTATCTGCTTCTGAGCAGTTTGATATCCACGCAAAGCAACTTTCCTTATGATTTGGAGAGCGCCAATTCATTGCTAACAAAGGAGCAACGCCTCAATAAATTATTGTTCAGCAATATTTTGTACCTCTTTATGTATTGTGTACTTAATGTGTGTTCAGTACTTTCCCAAATATGTAATAATCAATAAAAACTTTAAATTGATATCTATATCACAATTTCTTGCCATATTTTACTAGTTCTACCTATATCTTCAACTTCCTCCTTGCAAAATGTAATAGATTAAATGTACCTTTTTCTTATACAAAAGAATTTTCTAAAGAGCAGGCCTCTGGCAGATGAAGTTGAAAATGTTTCATTTTTCAACCCGATCAATATAAGTTCTAAATTCTCTACAAGACACCATCAAAATCACATTTACTGTCTACATAATGGAAATGAATAACTAAGAAAATCCAGTTTGATATGGTTAGCAAATAGTAGTGCTGTGAATTGCAGAAATTCTACACAAAACTGGAGCAAGAAAAACAAGAACCGCCAAAGGGGATATTTGAACAAGGTCAGCAATTATAGCAAGTTCTCATCTTACAGTAAGTTGAAAGCTTAAAACATAGCGGTCTGTAAAAGCAATATGATTTAGGACCTTGCTAGTCAACAATTAAAGACGTTTAGAACCATTATTTGTTTATTCTTTCAGTAAACTTACTAGTCAATGGATTCTCTACTAAGGAAGCGCTCGAAGATTCATCTTTACAGAAAGTACCTCCCTCCTGCTTTAAAAAAAGTACAACTTACTCCTGTCATGAAATTAAACTTACTGTTATTAATTAAAATATTCATCACAATACAGGGGATATTAATGCTTCATAATACAATGGGTCAGTTGCGTGTTTTCAATGGAAACGAAATAATTTCGCATTGCAAGAAAGTTGTCTTGAGAGACAATTATCAAGGGGAAGAACTGCCAATGTGGCTTTTAATTTCCTCTAGAGAAGAATATAATTTCATTTGTAAACTAGCACGATTTCACAAATATCAATGAAATAGACAAAGGAACTTAAAAGAGATGCACAAATAGTCCATTGCCTCTATTCACAGACAACATAATTACATAACCATTTAGCTAATATCGAAGAAGATAATTTATATATTGTTCCTAGAGTTGTGAAACAAATAATGATAAGAAATATCTACGATAATAACGTTCTCTTCTTAAGGTGATCTGATCTGGAGCATTCTCTGAGAATTAAATCATCATTCTATATGAGGCACATTTCTTTTAGAGGCAGAAACAGGCTGGCTTCTCCATCTCTTACAAAAGCAATAGAATAAAGAGTTCAATGCCCGAATTTACCTATAGTCAATAGTTTAGGGAGAGATGATTTTAAGCCTATGATTATCTAAGAAACCTGGAATAAAGAAAAATATTGTAAAGGAATCTGATTCCTATGCGCTTAAGTTGTACCCACCGAAAGACAGACCCCAAATTTATGTCACTTCAGAATTGGATTCACCTTGATCAACTTGACAAGCATATATTAGCTAGGCTCTAGTAAACTAATTAAAATGGATGGCTCACGGAAAACATAGGCTAAACAGTGATAGAAATGGCCCGTAACTTGAGTGCTCAGCAGGCAACAAAAAGGCGGTGGGGCTGGGAGAGTGGTGAGATTTCTAAAGTGTTGGGTGGCCACTACACCACAACCAGTCAAAAAAAGTGGAACAAGAAGCAAGCTGAAACAGACTCCATGTACATAGTGGCTGCAAATGTTAAAAGATACAGGAAAATTAACTAACATATTGAATCACCTGTTTTATTGAAGTTATAGGAAATAACAATTCAAAATATATATGCATGTTGAGATTCCTATACTAACTCTCCCATATATGCTAATGTCATTGAACACTTCAATTAAAAGACCAAATTACCAATGAAACCATTTGATTGAATCACTTGTAGCAAATTCTGCCTTAGTTTATCTACGGATATTTCTGTCACTTAAGCATAAAGGTTAAAATTATCATTATAGAATATTTATGTCACTTAAGCATAATCGTTAAAATCATGTTATATGGAAAGGGATAGTTAAGTCCCTTGAGAGTTGAGAGACAAACTTAGGGCAATAATGCAATATCTATCGAATTAAGACCAATATCAATTATTATTATCAGTAGAACAAAACATCTCTTCTCCATGTAGAAGAGATGAGGTTAATCTAGTCTCCCTGAAAAGGGAACTATTATAGAAAAACAAGAAGATGAGGTGAATGAGAATACAATTTTGCATCTGGTTCTCTATGGATATAGAATAAATCCATGAAAATTATTACTATAAATACAGAAGTGAAACTAATCCCACAATCAAATACATAGATCACCATATTTAATTATTACGAGTATTATTTTTAATATCCTCAATTCCTCATATAACTCCTCCCCCCACCCCCACCCCTCTTAAAAAGGAGAAAAACCAAGATGGCAACAAGAAGAGAGAAATGCAAATATTGCAAAACTGGATATCTAGTATCAATTGAGGCTCAAAGTATTACCTGCCCAAAATGCAGAGTTAGCGTACATCTCCCACACAAGAATACTAGTGGAGGTTTCTCCCCCTCCGTGAACAGTGATATCAACGTGCTACCGATCTCAGCTGGATTTTCAATTTTCAACAATTCTATCTTACAAAGTGTGGCCAGTAGAGTTCAGCAAAAAGTGAACGATAAAGTTCAGAGGGTACAATCATTGCTAAGAGAACAGGCCTTACTGCCTTCCTTGCAGGAGCAAAAACGAGCTGTTCTTTGTGGTGTAAGCTACAAAGGACATCCTAAGAGCCTGAAAGCTAGCATCGGAAATGTTTCTATCATGAAACAACTCTTGATTGAAAAGATGGGATTTCCATATGCAAATGTCATAGTACTTACAGGTAAATATATCTCCCATACTGATGGTGCCCATTATTAGAGAAGTACACAATCCACATGAACAATAAAATTCCATCTACCATTAGATTGCTTTAATTTTCCATACTCTGACACCATAGTATCATATATCATATATGACATAAAAAATAACCGGAGAATCATAACAAATGTTGTTAGAAATCCGTGGGGTTAATCCTAAAACTAATTTAAAATAGATGGATAAAGCTCAGGACTATACTATTACACCCGAAAGACCTTGATCTACCAATCTGACAATGAGTTTCACCATAAATGAAGGCAAAAGTACCAAGACATTTATTGTCAACCAATAAAAGAAGGGAAATTTGGTGAATATGAAAATTACTCCCTCCATCTATGAAGGTTGTCCATTTTTACTCTTTTTTCATTTCCCATAACTTGTCTCATTTGACCAACTTGTGAATGCATTTTTGGGGATAGCTCCTCTTTAACTAGTTATCTTTGAAATTTTTGAAACAGTCAAAACAGGATAATATTCATGGGATGGAGGGATAAAACCTTTCGCAATCATAAGCTACCCTTTCCTTTTAGGAGATTATCCCATTAATATCACATGATCCATGAGGCCAAAACAAGAGCAAGGGTTTCATTTGATATGACATATACCCAGGTTTTTAACGAGATATGTTACGAATGTTGCACTCCAAAGCTGTATGTAAAATTAGTTAAAGGCTTTAATCTGAGATGAATCTGTGTAAAACTGCAGAAGATGAGAAAGATTCATCCAGAATTCCAACCAAGGCAAACATTAAGGCAGCTATGTGTTGGCTTGTGCAAGGATGCAAGGGAGGAGATTCCTTGTTGTTTTACTACACTGGACACGCTTCAAAAGTGCGAGACACTGATGGTGATGAGAGAGATGGGCATGATGAAGCTCTGTGTCCTGTTGACTATGAGACTGAGGGAAGAATACTGGATGATGAGATCAATACCACAATTGTCAGGCCTCTACCTCATGGAGTAACACTTCATGCCATTATTGACACTTGTTTCAGTGGAACCCTCTTAGACCTTCCTTACATCTGCAGAGTGAACAGGTAAGGTTATCACTTATATACCTACTTCAACTTCTTTCACTTTTATCTTTTAAACTGCCACTTCTCTTGTCAAATCCAACCCAGTATCACGGGATCCTAGCACGATATTCTCATGAATATGATTCATCTCTTAAGGATATAATTAATTGCCTTATATATTGAATGTCCTTGAGTAGGGGAGGCTATTATCTATGGGAAAACCAATACAGGAGACATCATTCGACCAAGGGAACACAAGGCGGTTTAGCAATATGTATCAGTGCATGCGATGAGCATCAAACTTCGGGAGACACTACAGTGAGTAGCTAAATGTATTTTTTACTCATAATAATAATATGACGCTCCATTCATAAGAACATAATGAAGCATCTACATTAGTAATAATTAGAAAAATGATTATCAGATCAGGGAATAAGTATTTTATCCTAAACCAAGGTAACTTAATAAGTATGATGCACAAATATGTGAACCTTTTAAGTCATGCTCGTAACTGTAGAAAAGACACCAGCTTGTGAGTGTTAGTGCAGACTTCCAATAATCAGAAATATGGTTCTTAAATATTTCACAGGCATGTACTGCAACTTCCTAAGCATTACAAATAGCTGAAAGACAGTGCATCAATTTTGGTGTGAAAAGCAATATTTTGCTTCTTTGTTTCTTGGTACAAATTGAATAGCTATAAGTGCCCAATCAGGAATCTCTTCTTAAGGTTAATCAACAATCCCTAATACCCCTGAAGAGGCTCCCGCTTAAGCGGTGCAAGGGGGTCAGATAGTAGTATAGTACGCAGCCATACTAACCCTTTTGACAACCAAGAGGATGTTCCGAGTTGACCCAACACTCTCCAAAGTGAAGTGCAAACACTAACTGCTATTTCACAATGGATAAGAAGCGTAGGTAGTGTAATAAATCATTTTGATTTATTCCATTATATCCAAGAGTCAGCACTCTCTTCCTAAGGCGTACTGCTGAAATTTGATGCTGATTATTGAATATTTATCACATAATTTTCCTTACAAGAGAATATCTCTGAGGAGATTAAACAACATATTTGAAACTACTTGTATGTTTGGATGGAAGTGACTAAACTCTTATGTAACATATGTAATAATTTACCAAGGAAAATCTATATTACATGGAAGGGGGTGAGGGTAATGATGGGGACACGACTTCCATTAAAAGGTTAAATGCAGTACTTGTTTAAACTACTGCTCTTTTCATCGCTCTTGAGATTTTCACCATGAACGAGAATTTCACTTCATCGAGACAATATCTAACTTGTCAAGTTTTCCCACAATGAATGCACCTTACTACATTAAACATATTGATCATACCTGAATAAAACATGTCTAGTTCAAAGGTGAGGGTTAATGCTTATGCATTTCTTGGTCAGACTTTCACGGGTTCACCAGCTGGGGCCTTAACATACAGCTTCGTTCAACTATTAGAAGAAGAAGAAAATTTAACATACGGACAGTTACTGGATGCTATTCGCAACAAAGTCCATGAAGCGCAGAAAGCAGCAAACCGGGGCTATCCATTGGCCTATCATCTATGGCAGGTATGCAAGATTAAGTTATCTTCTATATGAAGATGGATTACAAATCATGCCTCCTATTCCACTAGCATCCAAGTTATTAAAACAATTTACTTACCAAGTCTATACAAAATATTTACTTCTCATGTGGTTAATTAATACTATTGGAAGTAAATTATTAAAGATTACAATCATTCAGATCAGATCAAATCAAATCAAATCAAATTAAATCATAACAGATACATGATTAAATCCATCCCAAACAAACTTTATCATTATCTATATACCAACAATATTATCATAAAAAATAACTATCCTTACTATTTGAATTCAAGTTATCTCTAATAAATACATAGTCAGAAAACAGTTTACTATTAATAATTTAATCTTCAACAGTTTACTCAAGAGTGCATTCTATTTTATAGGAACCTCAGTTATCAGCTTCGGAAAGTTTTGACATTCATTTAAAAGAATTTATCATCCTATGAAGGCCGACAGCTATGGACTATGGAGAGTGAGAAGTGAAGAACCAAACAACTGTTTTTTGTTAGAATACTTTAATCATGTGAGTCATCAACAACAATAAATTAGATGCGGAAACGTACCCAAAGATTCCATATGTAGTTCTTGATTTGATCTTTTATTTAGTTTGATCTTCCTTTTGAACATACGAATTTCTTATACTCAATGTTGACGGAAAACTTTGAGAGATTTCAATATGAGTTTTTGATATAATGTTGAAGGGGGTGTCAAATGAGACCAAAACTTCTTTATATAAAAGAGTAATCAATGGTGATTATCAATATTTTAAATCTACCCTCATCGATAATAAATATTAATCGTGTATTTTACACGTTCATTTCCATGACACTTTAATATATATACTTTATAATAATGCAACACATCGAATTATATTTGTGTCCCATAATATAATATATTATAAATATATTCCAACATTCTCCCACTGGGCCACACATGTAATCATGTAAATGTGATAATCTTTAGTGAGCTCCTGAAATGCATTATTATAATAAATGTATTCTAAACAATCTCGTCCATTAACCATACCAGCATTGGATCAAAGGGGCAGTCGTCATATCAATGTGACTAAACCCATCAGTGTTCACATATACCAAATATAATTAAATGACATAGACCAATCATGGATATGTAAGATGAAAATTACATGCAACATGCCTATTTCCAACTGGTCCTTTCTTAACTTTAATGGAGATCAATGCCGAGGCATCACCTTCTAGAGTGTACTTGAATAACAACTGAATACTGAACTAATAATTTTATTTCCGCAGAATGTATATTCAAAAGGAATATATACAAGGGAAATGACTTTATACATATGAAACAAATACTCTCATTAAATCATAATTTCCTGGCTTGACATTACTCCCATATGAGCAGTATGCTCTACAAACTTGTTAGGAGGTAATCCCTTAGTGAGCGAATTCACAATCATGGAATTTGTTCCAATATGTTCAATCGAAATAGTACCACTCTGTATTCGCTCCTTCACAATAAGGAACTTCCTTTCAATATGTCTGGATTTAGTCGAGCTTTTGTTGTTGTTAGAGTACAAAACAGCTGCTCGATTATCACAATAAATCTTCAATGGTCTTTCTATACCATTCACAACTCTTAAACCAGCAATGAAGTTGCGTAGCCATACCGCTTGAACTGTTGCTAGGTGGCAAGCTATGAACTCTGCCTCCATGGCGGAGTCAGCGGAGCGATTGTTTCACACTCTTCCATAAAACAGCTCCTCTGGCTAACAGAAAAACACAACCTGAAGTGGACCTCCTGGTGTCCAGACATCCATCAAAATCTGAATCGGAATATCCAATAATCTCCAATTTATCAGATCTCCGATAAGTGAGCATGTAGTCTTTAGTCCGTTGGAGATACCTTATAACCCGTTTTACTGCTTTCCAATGGTCCATGCCTGGGTTGCTTAAGTATCTGCCTAACGCTCCAACAATGAATGATATATCAGGTCTTGTGCAAACTTGAGCATACATAAGACTCCCTACAGCAGATGCATAAGGGATCTTTTACATCTCCTTAATTTCAAGGCTGTTATTTGGGCACTGTTTGAGACTAAACTTGTCTCCCTTAGCAATAGGGGTATATCTTGGTTTACAGTCTTGCATGCCAAACCTTTTTAAGTACTTTATCGATAGATAATCCGAGAATACCACGAGCGATATCGATGGATGCGGATCCGCAATACAAAGAGAAGCTCGCTTGAGTGCTTTCGTCTCAAATTTCTTTGATAGAAATTTCTTGGTTTTAGATGCTGACAATCCTATATCATTGGATACCAAACAATATGTAAATGTATAGAACTTGAGAATATAAATTTTCTCCCACTGAACTTGTGATACACACAATCATCAACATCATTAACCTCCATACCAAATGAGATAATTACTTGATGAAATTTGTGATACCACTGACGAGAGGCAAGTTTGAGTCCATAGATGGGTTTCTTTAATTTGCATACTATATTCTTCGGATCTCCCGATACAAAGTTTTCTGGCTGCACCACATAGATCGTTTCATCAATGTCGTCATTAAGAAACGTTGTCTTTACATCTATCTGATGTAACTCAAGATCAAAATGAGCAATGAGTGCCATGATTACCTGGAAGGAATCCTTCGTAGAAACTGGAGAAAAGGTTTCTTTATAATCAATACCTTTCTTTTGGGTAAATCCTTTAGCTACAAGTCGAGTCTTATATCTTTCAACTTCGAATCCATTTTGGTTTCAAATATCCATTTGCAACCAATAGGTTTCACACCTTCAGGTAATGGAATAAGATCTCAAACCTTATTGTCATATATTGACTTGATTTTCTCATTCATGGCATTAATCCACTTTTAAGAATTAGAACTCTTTAAAGCCTGCTGAAAGTTGATTGGATCATCTTCCAACATTCCATTATCCTCATGTTCTAAGAGAAATGTTACATAATCATCCGGAATAGCACTTCTCCTTTCTCGTGTAGATCTCCTTAGTTCTTGAGGTTGTTGAGTTTGAATTTCTGGTATCTCACTCAAAATGAAAGGTTGTTCTTCTGGAACAAACATCTCATTTTGAGTGGGATTGTTATTGACATTTCCTTCATGAGATTCATATGCTTCTTGTACAATGACAGGTATAATAACCTGAACATTGTCAGAATCGATAATAGCACCAGAATCAACTATAGGAGTTGAATCTGGTTCCTCCTCAAATGCAATGTCACTAACTATACTTCTCCCCTCAAACTCAACATCCTTAAAGAATGTTGCAGTTCCCGTCTCAAAAATATTCCTTAGTGTAGGATTATAGGACTTAAAACTCCTAGATCTTTCTGAGTAGCCAATAAAGTAACTACTCACTGTTTTGGAGTCTAATTTATTCTCAAAACTCCGGTAAGGCCTCGTTTCACCTGAACATCCCCAAATATGCAAATGCCTTAAACTAAGCTTTCGACTTGTCCAAAGCTCATAAGGGGTTTTCGATGTTGCTTTAGTGGGCACTCTATTGAGAATGTAGGCTGCAGTCTTTAGCGCTTCTCCCCAGAGTGATACTGGCAAGGTAGAATGAGAAATCATACTCCTTACCATGTCCTTAAGAGTACGGTTTCGTCTTTCAGCGACACCATTCATGCTAGGTGAACCCGGCATAGTGTACTGGGGAACAATACCGCACTCCTCTAGGAAGTTAGCAAATGGTCCTGGACGTTGCTCACCTGAACCGTCATATCTACCGTAGTATTCACCACCACGATCAGATCTAACAGCTTTAATTCTTTTGTTGAGTTGAAGCTCAACCTCGGCTTTAAAAGCCTTGAACACATCCAGTGACTCTGATTTCTCATGAATTAGGTAAAGGTACCCATAACGAGAATAATTGTCTATGAATGATATAAAATACTTTTGACCATTCCAAGAAGCCGTAGGAAATGGCCCACATATATCTGTATGTATCAATTCTAAGACGTCTGTAGCTCTAGTGGCACCTAACCTCTTTTGTTTGGTTTGTTTTCCCTTAATACAACTTACACAAACATCAAAGTTTGTGAAGTCAAGTGAATCCAAAATGCCATCAGACACGAGCCTTTGAATTCTCTAAAGGCCTCCGAAATACTGCGCTTTATGATCATAAGGCTCATGCGGTGGAGCCGTTCCGCTCCTCGGAATTCTCTCTTATCATCGAAACTTTTCGGCCGTAAGAGAATTAGGAGGATCAACTGGAGTGCAAAGGTCCAAGATCCGTGTAGCAAGAGCAATCAACGTCTTCTCCTTCGATCCTTGAAATTAGTCCCATTTAAAGCAGGAATAACGCACTCAAGTTGCCACGTATAGTTGATTCGAGATAGATGGCGAACAATTCAAAACAACTTTAATGAGTAACATGCTCACAAAACATATTACACCATAAATCAATAAATTCTACAAAAGGTACATGCCCCATCACAAGATACCGGGAACAACATTAGTGTCAAGTCTTTGGACAATAACACTAATTTTCAGTGGTACTCTTGTTGTAACGATCGAACACTGACAATAATAATATGAACATAGCCTTCCTTTGAGCCGACTAAAGTCCACACTCAAAACCATATAATCGTCACATGTTCACCGTCACAGGTGTTGTATGTACCTCTTACAAATACGAGCCTTCCTTTGGGCCGACTCATACTCGCACGAAAATACATACCCACAACATCCGCTATTCGCAACAAATTAACTCATACAAGACTTGACTTCCTTTGGGCCGACAAGGTCTAGAAAAATTAATATGTCTTGAATAGAAGATCCATATTCATGTACCCAATAAAAGAATTTATAAACATAAACTCAATACATAATCAATTAAAATAAATATGTAATCAATATAGTCCGAAGTTTCAAATGCATGCATGTTATAACAATAAGCCATTAAATGCATGTTGTAATCATATACGGAGTATATCTAACCAAATAAGCAATAGAGACATATTGATCACACAAAAATTATGATGTAATCAAAATATTACTAAAATTGAAATTCAATTAATGTCGGCCTTGTATACAAACGGATACAAGTCCAAACATAATACTCCAATATGAATGAAGTGACTTTGGCCTCAAATTTTCTCATATATTATTATTTCTATGATGGATAACCGTTAATAACCGTCCAAATTTTCATCGCCGATTTTATACCATTGATGAAACAAGTTTGGCAAATAACCGTCAAATGGAAATACTTTTAAGTGTGCATGATGTAAAGTCAAGAATCATAAATATGTTTGTAACGACTAGTCGAGGTGGGCCCCCACGAGGGTTGGGGCCGAGTCGTCAGCACTGTATGTCAGTGCGGCTTGTTGGATATGATAAAAATGACTTCTTTAGCATCATAAATAAAAATGATATAAGCTGCAAATCGAAACCGAGATGAACTAACCAATAGTACAACAGCATAGAAAATCATAATAAATACCACGTCAAACAATTTGTTTGTAACAAATTCAATAAAAATATGGCTGAAGGGTCCTCGAAACCACCATCGCCGTCTTCGGCGGAGTGCGACTACTCGGCCAATACATCTCGGTCATTCTGCAACAACCTAGGCATAAAACGCCCGCCCAAAGGGAAAAATAGGGAGTCAGCTAAAAAGCTGAGTGAAAATAAATATCCGCAGTTAACCTACGTAAAATGCGAATAATAATAATTTAGATTCGCCCTTTTATTTAGAGACTAACGCTACCCCAAGAGTATTATTTCATAGGTTACTCGTCACAAAATAAAACTTTCCTTATTGGCTTTCTAGCTAACACCGATAATAACCCTTTTCGTCAACAACTTACTCACAGTACACCTTAATTACAAGTATTTCTCACATGCATTATCTTCGAAGAGTATATCTAATTCCCGATATAATATCTGCGCCAAGCAGCGCAATAACTTAAACACATATCTTAACCTCTGCATAACTCATGCATATCTGACTTCGATCACTTATCTTTAGTTCATGAAAATCTTACTCGATTTACAATCATACTCCTCCTGTGACAAGCCCGTGTTCCTCAAGGAGCCTTCCAAATATATGCATTTCTTAATATGGTAGGTAATATATCTTAAATTGAGATAACCTAGAAATCTGATTTATCTTCCCAAATTCTCCATTTAATTATATCTGGAACTTATTTACCTCCATTAGTATCAGTCGTAGTTAGATGATACTTTTATTACAGCGCATTTGAATCCATTTTCCACCATATATATATAAAATATCATCAACATCATGACCGGATGACATAAACTTCGAGTTTATAATTTATGCTCTAATGTTTCTCATTCCAAAGGTATCTCATCCATTAGCCACTTAAGATATATATAACATATCTAACAAAAACGATAATGCGGTAAAGTACTGTGAAAATAATACCGTATCTGAATAAAAATAGTTGCGGCAAAGGTTGGCTTAAAAATGAAGTATAACCATCAAAGCATTTGCTAGCACAACAACAAGATTGTTAATAGTCATAAGTCAAATGAATAAAATACATGTATACACCATTATCGGATAAAGTCATACAACATAATTCCACATGAGTCTCGGACATAACACATGAATATATAATAGAGGGTTCGATAAGCACACAATCACCCAAATGAAATCAGAGACTCAACATATTTATAAATCTAGTCATCACCTCACATCTCTCATATCCCCCACCCACATTATACCATCTCTAATGGCATATACTCAATCCGTCTACTGCGAGGAATGGACTAATCAACGATCACCTCGCACTTATACCGCGGTATAAGGCCAAAACCGCCTGCACAAAGTATAAGGCACACATACTTGTATACCGTAGTATAGAGGCCACATCGACAATGCACACGGCAAAGTGATCAAAGACTCACACCGCTCTTATCACCGTAGTATAAGGCCGAAGCCCATGTATTTATACCGTAGTATAGGGCCATCGACAATGCCACTAGCGGCCAAAAGCGATCAAATAGAGTCATGCCGCTTACGCTATACCGTAGTATAGGGCCAAACCGCCGCAGCTATACCGTAGTATAGGGCCACATCGACAATGCACCACGGCAAAAGCGTCAAATAGAGTCATACCTTGCGCTATACCGTAGTATAGGGCCAAACCCTTGGCAGCTATCACAGTAGTATAGGGCCCGATAAGCGTCACATATCCTGCAAGGAAGGAGAGTCACACAATCTAGTAATCCCGACTATAGGGTCATATCCTAATACTCAAGTCACCTCAAAATCATACATAACTCCATCAATTTACCTCTCAATAACCAACTACTTTACTTCGACAATAGCAAGCATACGACTGTCATCGCCTGATAGTAAATCAATCGCGAAACGCCAAGGCACTGTAATACCACAAGTGCCGACAAGCCATAAATACCACAGAAGTGCCGACAGAGGCCACAAAATACAGAGTGCCGTCAAGAATACATAAATACCACCACAAAGTGCCGTCCAAGATACATAAATACCACTAGTCTTGAGACAGAAGTCATAAAATACCCACGAGAGTGCCGTCGAGGTACATAAATACCACAAGTGCCCGTGAGAGTCATAAATACCACAAGTGCCGTCAAGATACATAAAATACCACAAGTGCCGTCCAAGGTACATAAATACCCCGAGTGTAGTCAAGAATACGCAATACAAAATATAAGTTGGGAGTTAGGGCTGAGCACCTCGAGCCGACGCCCGATCTTTGCTTGAGAATGAAGTCACATAATCATGTTGAGCTCACACATATAATCGTACAACCATTACATGTATACCATTCCCACGAAATCATATCACAAGGACATATACACCATTCACACAATTATATTACAAGACACAGCTACCACTTTACGTAATTATATTCTGAGGCAGGTACACCGTTTAAAAAAGAAGTACATAAGGTAATACACGTGAGATAAGTACTGCGCCTACGCTAGCTACCGCCAAGGCCGAAGACAATCGAGGTAAGCGCCCTTTTCCACGATCAACGCCTAGCAATACCAGAGAAACAGTCCAAGCCTGTTACTTATCTTAGGCGTTACAGAGGATACATAATAACCAATTCTTAGGGGAACTATTTCTAAATATGGTCTAACTTGACGGACAACTATCGAATTATAATCCCATCGGACACCACCCAATCGATCCCCTGCTAAATTCCATCTTATCGCTTTCTCGCTCTGATCAACTTATAAGTCGCCTAATTAATCATCAAGTCCATGAGTAACAATCTATGCTCGAAATATCAGTATAACTCAATTTGAAATTCACTTTTTCGACATAACTCCCTTAAATCCGTTTTAAATCACCAATTTAACATCAAAACAACTATAATAAGGTCCCGATGTAACCTCACTTACACATTTAAAGTTTATAAAAATATCCACATAAAAATCATTGAAACCCCCAAAAAGTCAACTCGACCATAAACGTCCTCAAGCGAGGAGGCTGCAAATCACGAATTCATCACATATATGTCGTCACGAGAACCCATAACCAACTAAGATTTATCATAAAATTCAAATTTATGTAAAAAGTCAACCAAAGTCAACTATCTCAAAACCCAAGAAATATCTCGAAAGACTTGAAATTTCTTACCTTAACTCGAAGATATTCTACAAACGATCTTGAGTTTGAGCGACAATCGAAGAGAGAAATGGAAGAAAAAAATTTCAAGGGGAGATGGAATATTTCGGCCACGAGGGAAGAGAGGAAGAAGATGATGTGCTTTGGTGATGATGTGGAGGATATGTATGAATAGATATTTAAAAAAACTACCGAGTCGGATTCGGTTTAGGTTAATTCTCCGCTTATCGTACTTAAATCTCCACGAACCCCGTTCAAAGATAAAATTCTTCCATGTAAGCCATTTCTGAAATTATAAGTAAATTCGGCTCAAAAATTTTTACGAAATAATATCATCATCGAAAAAAATTATACTATTCCCGGGTCCAACCGCCGACGAAATTTTTATTTTTATTTTATTTTTAAATATGAGTTATTCTGATCTACCCACCTTAAAATTTAAGCACCGAAATTTACAATTTCCAATCATCGGATAGAAGCTCAACGCGCCTTTAAATAGCCATATCGACTAACATCGGGACACTTGTCACCTACCGATTTCCCAGTATAGTACATCTTGGCGTAGCTCCCTTAATATCTTATGTCGAATTAGCAAGGCAATGACTCTCTTTTACCACTCTTCTGGCATTCAACCGGCCAATTTTTCCTATTCAAGCTTATCATCTAATTGCTACCTTGTTAGCCTCATTATCAATCTTAGTATTATAAAGATCCTCAATTGCCTCCAACATACCCCTCAAAATTTAAAATTCATATCTCGATACCGATATTGTCCTCGTAATTTTGTATCATACTACTCCGTATCACACATAATCAGCTTGAGTAAACTTGACAAAATTTCACCGCTGCACGTTCATACTACTGACTACTATAAAATAACACAAACATAAACCGAGAACATCATATATAACAATTCATCGCTTTTCATTTCGCCTTGAGCATGGCGTAAATACCAGTATCCTCCAAATCAAACAGTACAAATCACCCATATAATATCAATCATACACACACGACAATCTCAATGGCATCTATAATACACACGATACAACATTTCATATAGAACTATTCTAGTAAAAATATATTCACGAATCGTCAGCCTTACAAATATACTCCAATTGAACACGCTTGATCATATACAAATTCAAAACATGAATACCACAAAAATAAATAACCCGAATACCTCAGCCATGACCACCGTTCAAATTGACATTTCACAATCTCACTATTAAGCCACGAGATAAGTTTGTGCAGATCACGATATCGCGATCAATTACCATATGCTTCGCTCAGCGTAGATAAGGTAACAACCGGTGATAAATCCCCCGATTACTCAGTATCCAAGAGAAACTCGCAGTATTTTAAAGATCGACATCTTTTGCGATCAATTGCTAATCCATGACTACATGTCACCGATCCTCCTCGACTAACCTTTTATTACCCTTAAATTCACACAATTGCTGACTTATCAACAACTTCAAATTCAACACGGTGAATTCCCTCACCGATACTTCAGTATAATTCGATTTTCTTCCTTAAATCCTCAAACATATTCATCCGTATTCCATCTCCAAGGTTTCAACATAGAGTTTACATCCTCGAGAGGCCAGTCATTACTATCACAAAATCGCCTACTCAAACACGAACTCTTGCTTAAACATTATTAACAGAGAGATAACTCAGGCTGCTTTTTCTTATTCGGTCTCGATTTGTATTCCTGCGACTTATTTATTTATCATTTCTGATCAAACCCACGTTTCACATTTCTTAAAATCACAGATCTTGGTTAACCAGTAACCTTACTTATAACCCATTGATATTCTTTACAATTCCCCCTCGAGTATATCATATATTAATTATCCGCAACATCTTACTAATTAATTTCCGCCGTAAAATCTCACTTAACTTGTACTACCATCAACTATTAAGACATTTCCCAAAATATATAGATCGCTTTAAATATCTCATAATATTTCATTACACTCGTATTCTAACCCATTACATGTATTGTTCCAATATAATCCCGCAATAATGTCTGCTAAATCGTACCCGATCTCCGTATATGCCCGGTACCCGTCTCGACAAATACATAACTGTTGATGCGTCATATTACCCAATTCATTTCACATCTCCTAATATAACACATCTTAATCCAAATAACGCAGGAAAAACCGCGAGAATGCAAAGTAGTCTCGTAAGACCTCGTGCCTTGATCAGCAGAAATCTTAGTGGCGTCTCGGCAGTCAGCAGTTAGGAAAGAAATAGACTCAAACGAGAAAATGGCTTCACTACAAACTTACACTTATAACTTTGAACCTAGGCACATAACCACACAAGACACCAAGAAAACATAACTAGGCTCGATACCAAGAATTGTAACGACCACTTGGTGGGCCCACGAGTTGGGACCGTCATCAACACAATATAATCGAGTCACCAACGATGGATAACAATAAAAATGACTTCTTTCACATCATAAATAAAAAGCAATATAACTTCGTCCGTCGGGTGAACTAACTTGATAAATGCAACCAGCATAGAAAATCGTAATATAAATACACATCAAACAATTTGTTATACAACTTCGAGTCAATAATAATTATATACAACGAAACTTCAAAGGAAGATAAAAAGTATATTTGTTGAGGTCTCGAGCCACCGTCGCCATCTTCGTAGTGCCTTCGACTACTCGACGATGCGTACCGATGAATTCGAACGACCTAGGCATGAAAGCATACGCCCGTAGGGAAAAATAGGAAGTCGGCTAAAAGGCTGAGTGAAAATAAATATCACAGTTAACCTACATCGTCAGGAATAATAATAATTTAGATTCCTCACTGTTAGAGACTATATACTAGTATTATTTAAATAGGTTACTCGATAAAACTTTCCTTGTTGAACTTTCCAACTAACACCGATAACCCACACTCGTCAACAACTTACTCACAGTACACCTTAATTACAAGAATTATTTCTACATGCAGTATCTTTTAGAAGTATATCTAATTCCCAATATAATATACACCTCAAACACACAATAACTTAAGCAACGTATCTTAACCTCTGCTTAACTTCATTGCATATACAACTCCAATCACTTATCTTTAGTTCGCCAGTACTACTCCCAATTTACAATTCCCCATACTCCTCACAGCGACAGCGTTGTTCCTCAAAGACGCTTCCAAATATATGCATTTCTTAATATGGTAGAGTAATATATCTTAAATTCGAGATAACCTAAGTACTGATTTATCTTCCGAATTCTCCATTTAGTATACGGAACTTGTTACCTCCCGTGGTATCGAATTAGGTAGTTAGATCGGTACTTTTATTCCACCAGCACATTTGAATCCATTTTTCCACCATATATATAAAATATCATCAACATAAAGTAAACCGGTCGGCCATAAACCGGTTTATAATTTATGCTCTAATGTTCGTTCGAAGGTATCTCGTCCATTAGCCACTTAAGATATATATAACATATCTAACGAAAGACGATAATGCGGTAAGGCTGTTTGAAAATAATAAGTATCTGAATAAAAATAGTTGAAGCAAGTTTGGCTTAAAAATGAAGTATAACCATCAAAGCAAACATTTGCTAAGCCTTAATAATAAGATTGTTAATAGTCATCGTAGTCAAATATGAATAAAATACATGTATACACCATTATCGGATAAAGTCATACAACATAATTCCACATGAAGTCTCGAGACATAACACATGAATATATAATAGGGGTTAGATAAACACTGATAAAACTGAAATGAAATCACGAGAGACTGAAACATCGACTATAAATGAGTCATCACCTCCTATCTCTCCATATCCCCACCCCGTTATACCATCCTCTAATGCGCATATACTCAATCCGTCTACTGCGAGAATGGACTAATCAACAATCACCTCGCACTTATACCGCGATTATAAGGCCAAAACCGCTTATCGCAAAGTATAAAGGCGCGCATATGTATTATACCGTAGTATAGGGCCACATCGACAATGCACCGCAGCAAAGTGATCAAAAGACTCACACCGCTCTTATACCGTAGTATAAGGCCAAACGCACACACTATACCGTAGTATAGGGCCATCGACAATACTTGTAGCCAAGCGTCAAATAGAAGTCATACCGTAGCTATACCGTAGTATAGGGAATGACCCAAACGCGCTATACCGTAGTATAGGGCCACATCGACAATACTGACAAAAGCGATCAATAGAGTCATACCGCCGCTATACGTAGTATAGGGCGAAACCCGCCTTATTTATGCGAGTAGTATAGGGCCAATAGCGTCACACGTATCTGCTTGAGGAAGGAGAGTGCGCCTAATCCCTAAGTAATCCAAACTGAGGTCATATCCTAATACTCAAGTCACCTCAAAATCATACACTTAACTCCGCCAGACACCTCTCAGCCAACCAACTACTGCTTTGACAATAGCAAAAGCATACAGCTAATCATCCTTGATAAATAAATCAATCATGGCCTTGCTTGAGGCCACTTAAATACCACAAGTGCCGACAAGCCATAAATACCCTGAGTGCCGACAAGGCCACATAAATACCACAAGTGCCGTCAAGGCCACATAAATACCACAAGGTGCCGTCGAGAATACATAAATACCTTGATCTTGAGCAAAGTCACATAAAATACCCTGAAGTGCGTCGAGGCCACATAAATACCACAAGTGCCGACAAAGTCACATGAAATACCACAAGGGTGAGTCAGGAATACATAAATACCACAAGTGCCGACAAGGCCACATAAATACCACAAGTGCCGTCAAAGGTACGCAAATACCCGCAATGTAGTCGAATACGCAAATACCCAATGTAAAAGTCGAGAATACGTAATGTATACAAAAATATAAGTTGGGAGTTAGGGGCCCATCGACTTGCCTCAAACCAGCACTTGATGCTGCGAGAACAAGTCACATAATCATATTAGGCTCACGCATGTCATTTTTAACCATTCGTATATACCCATTCCAATCGTATCGCAAGGACATATCGCCCATTCGCACATGAGTATATTACAAAGACACATGTTATGCCACTTTTACACATAATTATATTACAAGGGCAGGTACACCATTTAAAAGAAGTACATAGATAATACATTGAGATAAGTACTCACCTCTTTATGTACCCATGAGCCTTGTGAAAACCCAGTAAAGTACTTGCCACTTTTCACGATAAGCGCCTAACAAAAATACCGAAGAAGTATGAGTCAAAACCTATTTTATACCGGCGTTCTAGAGGATACATAACCAATTCTTAGGGAACTATTTCTAAATGGTCTAACTTAACGGATAAACTATCGAATTATAATCCCCATCGGACCTGACCCCAATCGATCCCCGCTAAATTCCATCTTATCAACTTTCTCGCTGCAAATCAACTTATAAGTCATTCTAATTAATCATCAAGTCCGCAATTAACAATACATGCTCCGAAATATCAATTATAACTCAACTTGGAAATTTCACTTTTTGACAAAACACCCTTTAATCAATTTTAAATCACCAATTTAACATCATGCTTAACTATAATAAGGTCCCAATGTAACCTCACTTACACATTTAAAAGTTTTATAAAAATATCCACATAAAAATCAAGCTGAAACCCCAAAAGTCAACTTCGACCTGCGTCCTCAAAAGCGAGCTCTAAATCACGAATTAAATCGCATATATCGTCCACGAGAACCCGCAACCAACTAAGATTTATCATAAAATTCAATTATGTAAAAGTCAACCAAAAGTCAGAAAAGCTATCTGAAAACCCAAGAAATATCTGAAAGACTTGAAATTTCTTACCTTAACTTCGAAGAGAATGATGGAGAGCGATATTCTACAAAAGCGATCTTGAGTTTGGTGACAATCGAAGAGAGAAATGGAAGAAAAATGTTCAAGGGGAGATGGAATATTTCGGCCACGAGGGGAAAGAGGAAGAAATGATGTTGCTTTGTGATGATGTGGAGGATATGTATGAATAGACTATTTTAAAAAAAACTCGAGGTCAGATTAGGTTTCGGTTAATTCCTCGCTTATCGTACTTAAATCTCCACGAACCCGATTTCAAAGATAAAATTCTTCCATGGCAAACACTCTTCTAAATTATAAATGAAATTAGAACCAAAAATTTTTACGAAATAATATCATCATCGAAAAAAAATTATACTATTCCCGAATTGACCGCCGACCGAAATTTTTATTTTTATTTTATTTTTTTAAGTAGCAGGTTATTACAATGTTTGCTTTCTGAAGAACTAACTCATGCAATTCATAAATTGTTACCAACATAATTCATGCACTGAAAAACGATTACTAACATAATTCAATCCGTAACGTTCTCAATAATTCAACATGATATAGCTCTGATACCAATAGTTAGAATACTTTAATCATAATCATGTGAATCATCAAGAACAATAAACTAGATGCGGAAGCGTACCCAAAGATTCCATGTGTAGTGCTTGATTTGATCCTTTATTTAGTTTGATCTTCCTTTTGAACACACGAATTCCTTATACTCAATGTTGATGGAAAACTTTGAGAGATTTCAATATGACTTTTGATGTAATATTGAGAGGTGTCAAATGGGGACCAAGACTTCTTTATATAAAAGAGTAACCAATGAGTGGTTACCCGATATTTTAAATCTACCTTCATCGATACAAATATTAATGCGTGTATTTTGCGTTCGTTTCAATGACACATTAATATATACTTCATAATAATGCAATATATCGAATTATATTTGTGTCCCATATTGTAATATATTATAAATATATTCCAACACTCTTGTTCTGGGAGGAAACTGTTTTAGCAATTTTCTTTATGATAAGACCAATGATCACATTGTCATAGTCATTGGTTCACACAATGACAGCTATTACACATTTGTACAAATTATTTCTGAAATATATTTAGGGTGCCTTTGTTTTGCATAATTGAAATTAAATTGTAATTCTATTTAAATTATAACTGAAATCTTGATGTTTGGTAACATGTGGAATTGGAATTAAAATATTTTTTGAATTATATATCTTTATATTACCATCAATTTCATGTAAAAAGACTCCCTCCTCCCCCATGTCTCTCTCTAAGAAACACACAAAAAAAAAACTTCTCCATCAAGAACTATATATTTTGGGGAGGAATAACTATCATTTTTATGGTTTTTCTTCCCCTTTCAATGCTTTTATTTTTTATTTTCAATAATCTAAAGTGTTAGATCTTGTTAATCTAACACTTTTTACACATTTTAGTATAGTTTTCTTTAGTCTATGTGATTCTTGGTTCAATTGATAATTACTTTATAGATACAACTTATTCCTCTGCGTGGTTGCATATACTCCAAAATGACGGCGCCTATCTTGCTAACTAAAATTGGTGCCTAACTATGCTAACAATTTAGGTATGCAAATATAATATACATCATCCTTAATTAATTAAAAAAAAAATACACAATAAACCCCACCACCTCCTATCACCTTCTCCATCTCTAAATAAGAACCAAGCCCTTCTCCTCAAAATCGTGCACGGCACCCAACATCAACACATTACGAATGCCTCGGCCTCTATGTCTCTACAGCAAAACGCCTCCACTGAATCCCAGCGCCACTTCCTTTGACAAAAAGAATCTCAAGGGATAATCTATCATGATTAATTTATTTGATTTTGGTCAAATTAAATATGTTAATTGATTAATTTATTAAATTTAAAATCCTAAAATTTCAACCTTTTCACACATATCAAATCTTCAATCTAATTCGCGATCTATGAAAATCTGGATTCATATGTGGATTTGTGTATATTGTTCTTCTAATGTACTGTGAATTGAACTATATGATTTAAGGGTTATGAAATTGCAAAATTAGTAGCAAGTTGGGGATTATTGTTGTTTTGACAAATTAGTAATCATTTCACAATAATATTAATTTTATGATTCTAATACATCTAATTATTGTTTGAATTATTAATCTATAATTGTTTCATTAAATTAATAAAAGATATTTATATATTATGTATTCGGACTACATATGTATTCTATGTACACACATTTGAGTATAATGTACTCGGAGTACGAGTTGTAAGTTGAAATGTATACTATTATGTATTCAGAGTTAATATGAACTCTAGTCACACACACTAGAGTACAAATATACTCTGGAAACTGAGTTTCAGTTTGTGAATGTGTATACAATGTTTTAGAGTACACATGTACTCTAGGCATGTAAATTTGGGTACAAATATACTGTGAATATTGAATTCTAGTTTAGTAATTTATATACATATATTCAGAGTACGTATGTACTCTAGCTACACACATATGAGAATAAAAAATACACAAGATATTAAGTTATAGGTTTAAAATTTGTCTATCTTGTATTTAGAGTACATAAATACTCTAAGCACACACATTAGAGTACAAAAATACTTTGAATATTGAGTTCTAGTTATAAATCCGTATATTTGATATTCAGAGTACAAATGTACACTGGGTATACAATTTCTTAATACAAATATACTCTAAGATAAAAAATGTGTATATTTGTACTCAGAGTACATGTTTACTCTGGATACACATGTGAGTTTAAATATACAGGGTCATTCCATAGAGGAGACTAAATTGTGATATGGGTTGATGTCCTCAACTGACTTGGAATCCTTAACCGTGTTGCTTCTTTATGGTTAATTAATAACACCTGATACAATAAATCTACAATGCAGGTCATGTTTTCCTGACAAAAGATAAGGACTTCTTCTCACTTGGAGGCCTTGAACACAGAGAGGAGAAAACTTATGACATGGACATTGAGCATTTCAAAGCAGATGTCTACAATTTCTCCCAAATTCTCTGGGAACTTCTGACAAATAACCATACTCCATTTCAAGCATATGCTTCATCTACAATGTAGAAATCATTCATATCTGTACAAAATCTTCAAATTCATGCAACCACAATACTATATAGATTCACTCTTTATATCCATACCTAGTGTACAAATCATTATTGTGATCCATATAAATATCAATGCGTAGGGCAATAAATTACTAAGCATTTTGCGGGGAGAAAAAGGTACAATGCTTTGGATGTTCAAGATGAAATGCTGGAGCTTTTGATGTGTTGTGGATCCAGAGGCAGAGGAGGAACCCGGTTACACAAATCACTTTGCTACTCGACCAAGTTGCTGTCAACAAATTCCTCGAGCAAAAGTTTTCAATATGAATCTGCAGATTAAGAAAGAAGGAAGTTTTGTAGCTAATGAAAAGTAGAGCAAGAAGAGCAAAAAAACTGTTGATTTCTTGTTGTGAAAAGTTCAGTATAGTAGTTTGTTTGGAAACATTTGAGAATTAATGGGCAATTAGCATATATGTCAATATGTGGTGATTGATGAGCATTTTAATGGCTCAAAACTAGATGGAATCATATTGTGATATGTTTGAACTTTGAAATGTTCCAAAATTAAGGGTCTGATTTTTTGTATATTGTTGTTAATGCATTTTTGTTGGAGCTTCCTGCAATAACTAACATTCAACTTTAATCAAGCAGTCACCAGAGATTCAAATAAAGGTTGTTAACTTTTTTCAACATTTACATGCAACTTTTTCAAATAGAAATAAATCTATTTTCTTGAATGGAGACGGGAGTAAGAATAAAAGTTCATATAAACAAGATAATCGATAAACTTCATCATATATTCAACAATAAAAATGTCAAATTAATCACGAAACTTCATATCTTCGGAATCGACTATAAATCATATTAGAATTAAATTATACAATAGAGATGAAACATGTTTTATATTATAAAACACATGCTAATTTTTCAACAATTAACTCAAAACACATATTATATTTATTTTCAATTTTTTCATAATATCAAATTAAAGTCCATTGAAATCAAGATAAACAAATATAATATCATTTCAGATAAAATATTAAAATGTCAAAAATATAACCGTATAACCAACCGCTAACGACTGCGTCAATTAATAAGTAAAATGTGGAGTTATTAATTTGATTAGCGTAAAATTGGACCCACTTTATATTTCATGTAACGACCGTCCGGAATTAGGCCGCCACGAGGTGAGTCGTATAATCCGGAACACCGGAATCACCAAACCGATGAATGACTCGGTTTAAAACTACTCGTTTCCTTGAAAATAAGATTACATATAATATTTCCCGAAATAATCGCGGTTTAAAACATTCTGATCCATGGGTGATATCTAACCAACCAACTCCATATATATACAACATATCAAATAAGCGATGTCTGACGAAATTCTGAAAGAGAGTAAATCTTGTACTCGAGAATACAAAATGACAACGGCCCGTAAGGCTAAAGTTTCAAAGGAAAATACAACAATCAAGCGATTGACAACACATCAAAATCGGGCCAGGTGAGGATCCTCACGCTTGATGCTGCTAGCCACTAAAGACAAAAACTCTCCAAGCAACCTCTTGGGCTTTGGCCTTGTCAGCACAAATGAGAATACCGCCCGATGCGAAAAGAAAGGGGTGTAAACGCGAAGCTTAGTGAAACTTAACGAGGGGTGAACTTACCATACGGGGACGGAGTCAATCAATAATACAATAGTCAAATATGAATAAAATATATATATCGAGGACTACCTAAAAGATCATCTGACTTAATACATGATCTCAACATAATACATGAAGATATAATAGAAGGTTTAATGACACCTGATTCGAGAGAAAGAAGTAAATGGGCTTCAGCAATGACTAAAACTCTAGTCGTAGACCTCACCATCGCTATCGCGGTATACCAACCTCAACAATACGCGTATGCTTTCAATCCGTCTACTGCGAGGAATGGACTAATCAATAATCACCCAGCTTATACCGCGATATAAAGCCAAAACGCGCTTATCGCAAAGTATAAAAGCGCGCCTTATTTTATCACATGAGATAAAAGCCATCGCATCATCCCCCTAAGTACAAAACCGCGCTCTTTATCGCTAAGTATAAGGCACACCGCTTTATACCACAGTATAAAACACGCGGCAACATACACAGTATAAAGCGCGCATTTCTTATCTATTTAAGTATCACAGCCCTTTGTAACTATACACGAAGTATAAAGCGCATAATAAATACATATCTACGAGGAAGGGAGAAGTCACACACACTAATCGTCCCAGCGTGGGTGAATCTCGTCTTCCCGAGTAAAACCGAGTCGCTTAGATAACTCACAACATCGCTTTCACCGATAACCCATTTCTCTGCTCCCAATGATATCAAACCATTAAAACATCTGCATAATCGTAAGTCGAAACCATGATCGCCGACAAGGCCGCGGAAATGTAAGTGCCGACAAGGCCTGAGAAATCGAAATATAAGTTGGGAGTTGATACATTCTTTTACTCAAGAAATCTTCAACGCCACGAATATAATCACATAATCGTATAGCAATTACTTGAGGTCATAATTAACCTTTATACTCAGAAATATCAGGTATAACTTTCGACTTGGAATTAATACTTTTTCGGCTTTAACTACCTTTAATCAATTTTAAATCACCAATTTAATATAAAATAACTATAATAAGATCACAGCACCAGCCTCCTACGCATTTAAAGTCTTAGAAAAATATCAACCCGAAAAGTCAACGAAAACCTAAAAGTCAACCGGCCCTTAACATCCTCAAGCGACCTATAAATGGCTGAATTAATCGACATATAAATCACTTGAGAACCCATAACCAACTAGATTCATCATAAAATTGAATTATAGAAAAAAGTCAACTAAAGTCAACTATGTCAAAACCCGAAATATCTCGAAAGACTTGAAATTTCTTACCTTAAATCGAAGAATGATGGGGAAACGATATTCCCGCAACGATCTTGAGTTTGGCGACAATCAGCGAAATGGAAAAGGGTACAAGGGAGGGACTTAATCTCGTGAAAGAGAAGAAAGGGAGAAGATAGACTTGATTATGGATGATGTGGAAGGTAAGTGTTGATAGATATTTAAAAACTCGAGTAAGATTCGGTTTCGGTTAATTACCATTTATCGTCTTGTCTGCGAACCGATTCCCGAAGATAAAATATTCCGTGTCAAAAACTATTAAATTATAAATGTAATTCGGCTAAAAAATTTTACGAAATAATATTATCATCGAAATTATTTATCTTATCCCGGGTCCTTGTACGACGAAAATTTAAATTTCTTTTTAACGTAGCGGGTTATTAAATTTCATGTCTTATAAATGTTGATGTTGGAGACTTAATAGTGAGATAAGTTGAATCGAGGTATCGCTTAAACTAAAGCGGTCGGATTTTCATCCGTATAAACTTCATTTTTCCACTATCATTCAGCATACCAAAACGAAGCCCTTAGAGAGGAAAAAAAAAACCTGTCTCGGCCTCCCAATTTCATGGTTTTCTTTCTTGATTTCTCCTCCCGTCACCATGACTTTGGTCCTCGAGAATTTCTTGGAGAGTTTCCATAAATCGTCCCTCTTCGATTCAAATTAAGAAAGGCCAGAATCTTTGAGTATTTCATGAGTTTTGAATGGGTTGACTTTTGTTGACTTTTTTGCATTTTGATTATTATTTCTGATCGAGTTGTAGGCTTTAAATTAGTTGTTCTTGAGTTAAAAGTTAAGCATTTGGATGAGTAATTCGTAGCGTTTAGGGATGTTGACTTTGGGATTTAGTTTGACCCGGGTTTGAGGTTTAATTTGACATATAATTATTATCTAGGCTTAGATTATAGTATAGGAAATTGATAATAACGATTTTGGGAGTTAGGAAATTGCAGGGTATTGTGTTGACTTTGAGTTGACTTGGGGTTGACTTTTCCAAGCAGGTTTTTAATGGTATAAACTGTTCTTGGACGCTTTTATTATAAGTTGTTTGAGGTGGAATTGTAATTTATAAGTTGTTGGATGAATAATAATGTTGAAATTAGTTTTATTAGATTTGGTTAGTAAACGGGTTTGTGAGGTTAAAGGTTTGTTAGGAGCGAGGTTTAGTTGATTGGAAAAGTTGATAGCCGGTTGAGTTAAAATTGTTTAAGGAAAATTGTTAAATTGGCGTTAGAGAGGGCCGAAATGGTTAAGGTGTGGGTTGTTCGATATTGCGTCGTTTGGTTTATCGTTTGAGCTTAACTGTATTTCTTTTTTAAAAAGTGGCTAATGGGTACTAAAGTTGTTAAAAGAGAATTTATGAAGTTTGTAGTAATAAATCTTTCGGTGTTTTGTTTAGACTTCGGGCATGAGGAAAGGCTTGCGGATCGTTAATTTCTCGGTAGTAGTGTAGATGTAGCAGGTGGGATTTATCACTCGTATGATAATATTATTTACGTTTGAGTGAAGTACTTGATAAATAGATATGTGACTATATAATTATTTTATGAATTTATATGATAGTGTAATTTGTGAAGTTGTGAAATGTTGAATTGTATGATGGTTGTGTTATGTATATTATGGTAATGAGTTTTATATGAGATTGTTGCATGATTGTTAAATACATGGTTGTTGTAGTTGTTGTGATGTTAATTGAATTAGGTATTATTGGTTATGTTACGTAAATGGTGGCGTGTTTGGTGTGATGTTGGTTGTTGAGTAGGTACTTGGTTTCATATAGAGTAGTCCGCGTATTAGGATGTGGGCATGTTGGAGTCGCGTGTAGAGGTCGTGCGTGGGATGGGGGTTGTGTTGCTGATGTGTGTATATGGGTGATCGAAGGGTGAGCTGCCGGGAGAAGGATATGATATTTTATGGGTGAGCGAAGGGTGAGCCTGCCGGGAAAAGGATATGATATTATATTGTGTTACATGGGGTGAGCTTTCTTTGGAAAGAACACGACATTATATAAATGTAGGATACAGTTATTGTGTGCATTGTCTTGCATTGTGTTGACATTGGGTGGATGTCAGCATTAGCGTGCGAAATGTTGATAATGTCATGGTCTCGTTTTCTGGAGTTTCGTTATATTGTTATTGTGGTATAACCCGGTGTGTTTGAGAATTTATGATGTTTTGCTACCGCTTGATTATGTAGCGTACTGCTCTCTGGATATAACGTAAGGTTAACATAAGTTGAGTCCTCTAAAATAATATGTTGATGATGATTATTATTATTTTGATGCTATGGATATTTGGTATATTCTTTTATTGTACATATATATATGCTCTATCGCTTTCGTCCCCATATCTTTTGTTGTGTACCTCATTCGGATGTGGATAAGTTACCACCCGGGTGATTCGTTTCCACTAAAATTGTCGAGGTTACCCACTTCCGGCCTCAGTTAACAGGTGCCATTTGAGAAGTGGTTGAGTTCGTGAGTGACCGTTGATTTTGCTTAGGTGAGAGACAGGTGGCTAGGATCCTCGGCAGTCATCTTTTTTTTTTCTTTTCTACACAATTATTTTTGGTGTACTCAGACTTCGTATTTTGTGTTTGGTGTTGAAAATTTATAAACTGTTTTATGGAGTATTTTGGACTTGGTAACGTTATGAAGTTTGCACTTTGGATTTGGATTAGGTGATGCCACGATGGTTAAACTCTGTATGGAAACATTTTGAACTTTCGAACTATTTCACTTTTATCAAACTATCAGGTTTATTGATTTTCAAACAGGTTATTTTTTTGTCAGCCAAATGCGTATGGTGACTCGAGATATCTGAGTTGAAATGCGGCTACACAACCTCGAGGGGCGTCACGACTCGAGGCGAATTGAACCTAATTATGGTATCGAGGCGTAGGTTCCGTTTTAGCGGGTTACGTGGGCGTGTGCTGCGTGAGGGGCTTTGTTAGATTTTATGGCTCGAGTCTTTCATGAGTCTAAATTATTTTTATCTTCTTTTCGTGGAAATTGCTGAGGATGCCACCGAGGTTGAGTTGCGCGGTCAGATCGCGGACCGCTAGGGGTAGAGGTCTTAGGGTAGAGGCCGAGGCGTTAGTAGGGGTGATCTTTGGAAGAGCCCGTTAGTAGACACAGAGGCGAGGCTCGTGGAGCTAGAGGAAGAGGACGTGGTGATGAGCCAAGTGTAGACCAACCGGATTCCTAGGAAGATGTGAATTTCTTAGAGGAGCAAGTGTATGAAGATTTTGGAGAGGCAGTGGGAGTAGGCGCGGGCCAGGTACACGACTTTAGTAGTAGCACTCCGAGGCGAGGTCGGACTAAATTGCTAGACAGTTTCCTGAAGAGACCTGATTCCCCCAGCGATTTGACACCAGAGGTTGCGATTGAATTTTTGGAGGCATTAGAGAATAATTTTGAACTGATGGGTTTGGGGGATGAGTTAAAAGTGAAATTTGCGGTGTATTGCAGGTTATCGGGAGGAGCTAGAGGTTGGTGGAACCGTGTCACACCCAAGATTTGGTTCTTTGAGGGAGAGATGCCGATCACTTGGGTTGGGTGAACTTCTTGAAACAAATTTACGTTTGAGACTCATATGGCAGCATGATGGAGAAGGTGATCCGAATCTTGGCAGGGAAAGAAGGGCCGATTGATAGGTATGAAGAGAGGTTTAGCGACTTGTGTGGTTTTGATTCGAAGTGTACCCCACGTTGAGCTTCTGAAGGATCGCGGGTTTTAAATCGAGCTAGATTATTGAAGGCTGAGGTGCTCCGGCGTGGCCCTGCCAACCGCCATTTCCGCGCCCATTCTGCGAGGTCGTCGTCGGAGCGAAATGGCGGTAGAAGAGATTAGGCGGCGTGAATGGAGGCATCGAGTCGGCAGTGAGGAGAGGGAGGAGTGAAGCCGTGGAGGGAGGAGCAGGTGGTATTTTTGCTTATCTAGATTGTATTAAGTTAGCAGATGGACTTGTTAGCGAGAGAACAAATTCAATTATTCAATTGTATATTACTAATTACATAGTTTTATTAATTATAGGTTTCGATTGAAAAAAAAAGTCCATGCAAAAAAAGAAATGAAATTACAGGTACACCAATTCTATTAAAAATACGCTAATAATGATATTTTTGTAAATAAAATGAAAATTGATGGCAAATATGTCATTTGAGCACTTGTCGTCGGAAATACGTTTGTAGGTTTTTGGAGGAAGAATGTTTATAAGATAGGATCGGCAGGACCTCTGGTATGGAGGATTACGGTGATAAATCAAGCCTTGGTTAAATACATTTGTGAGTTTATTAGAAGCGCAGATCAGCTCTCCCTCAGGTTCACCACCTGTACCAGTACGCCTCCATAACCTTTTTCTTTACTTGATTCTAATTTTAATTTTACAAACCCTAGATCCCTAATTTTGCTTATTTTATTTTCGAATTTGATTTCCGTAATTATTATTGATTTCATGTTTATGTGTCTTTTTAATTGAAATTATGATGGAATTAAGAAGTATTTCTTGGGTTGGTTAATTTAATTACCTGTTTCATATTACTTCATTATTTATGATTTATGATTTATGATTTAGGGTTAGGATTTGGTGGTTAAATCTGGAATTTAATTTGATGGTTTATTTATGTTTTGATTTTGATTTTTGGCATGAAGTTTCGTTTATGAAATTGTGTATGCTAGTGTTGAATTTTGAATATGGAATTGGTGTCTTTAGTGATGACTATGTGTTTGTTAAATTGTTTGTTTCAATGAATTTGTCCAGTTTGTTTTGCATTTCTGTTATCTCAGCTTTTATTGTTAGGAATTCCTGGTTCAATAAGCAATAATTTGTTTTGAAATGATAAGTCTAGAATAAATCAAGGCATATAGGATATAGGCAATTTATGAGGATGCTAAAGATACAAAGCAACACTTTTATGAAACAAATATATCATCATTATTATATAGCTGGTTTAATACATAGAGATGTGAATCTATTGGCACTAGTAGTAGTAACTTCCTGCTATGTTCCTCTAGTTTGGCATCTCTATTGCTAGCCGAAGTACATGGAAGCATATGGCTAACAACCTTTTCAGAAATGCATATTCTAGCAATTTATGTCTGATTGAATACCAATGTAAGGGAAATGAAACCGAAGGTCATCAACTCTGTTGATGTAGCTGTTTTTATTTTTATTAGTAGCTCCATTCTGTAAATGGCAATGTTTAATTCCATTAATGTAGCTGTTTGTGCTTATGTTATGCTATTTATGTAAATGGGTAAGCTTTATTACAATTTTCTTGACCCAAAACTAATCGGTAGAATTGGTAATATGAAGTTTGCTTTTACTCATTTTCTGTTTGATTTCTGCTTCTTTTATTGATAGGTGACAGAAGAATATTGATAGCTGTTGCAAGTGAGGGAAATTAGTGATTTGGATTCTGTTAAGTAAGTTTAATCATAGTTATCTATCTGTTATGGATCATTTTGCATATAGCTATTAATGTGCAAAATGCTATTGATTGAAAGAATAGTAATGGTCGTGTTGTAGTAAGGAATGGAATGGCAAAACTTGTATCGATTCTTACCAGTGTGAGGTCGAAGAAATAAAGTGGAGCTAAATGAAAATAGTACTATGCATTTAACATTTCAGAACTATTTCATAAATTCAATGAGATATCAAGAAATTGAAGTAGCTGATGTGATGATATGTGTAATGTGCACCTCTGTATCATATTAATGGACACTGATTATATTTAATGATAGGCCTATGGTTGGCTGATTAGGAAAGAGTATAGGAGCAGATCTACTTTTATTTATAAGTAGTGCTGGGATCTATAAGATATACAAACACAATCAATAAAATTTATAATTGAAACAAGAAAATTAACAGGGACTATGTTTCATATAAACTGATGCAGGATGTTGTTGAAGCTGATGCAGGTCATGTACTCATGTTGGAATCGAGAAATATATATGGGTCCGTTTGGATTGGTGGATTTGGATTTGAGGATGGATTTAAAAGAAAGGAATTTGAAATCAAATTCATTGTTTGGGAAATCAATGGATTTGAGGAGTGATTTGATGATGGATTTAGAATTTCTTGTTTGGGAACCAATAAATTTAAGAAGTGATGTTGATGAAAAAAATTCATTTTGTTTATTAGTATTGTAATAATTTATTACACATTTCTATTTATATAAATGCTAAGATTTTTTATTTAGAATATATTTTATATTATACATAAACAAATAAATAGATGTTTCTTAGATTTTTTTTCTTTCTCATTTGAAACTACTACTCCTAAGCACATTGTCAAGTTTGATTTTCTATTGTCAAAATTAATATACTTTACATTTTTAAATGACACATATAAGAATAATAATAATATGAATCGAAATTATCATGTTAATAGTAAAATATATTGTATAAAAGAAATTAATTTTAAAATTTCAAAGATTAACTATCAAAATCAAAATGTGTTAATATTTATAAAATGAAAGAGGTAGAAAAATATCAATGAGTAATTTAATAAAAGATTTATGAATTAAATGAATATGGTATTATTTATATATATATAACATATATATTATAAGTTAGAATGTTAAATCTTAATATTAAATGAGGTAAAATACAACAAAGTTGCGCAACACACTGTACGTTAGCTTAATTCTCACAAAAAATCCTCAATTTTTAAAATGAAAGAGGTAGAATGTTTTGAAGGAATTCTAAATCCTTAGGTTTTGTTAACCCAAATCCACTTATCAAATGGGCTGATTTAAAATCGGTCCAAATTTTAAATATCCAAACGGCTTTAGAGGATTTGGGCTGTGGATTTTAAATCTTTAGCCTCAAATCCCTCCATCCAAACGGACCCAATTGGGCATCATTCCGACATGTATAAATTGCAAAATCATTTTTTTATACGGAGTATAAATTATGAAAATAGTGAAAATGGATAGTTTTTGGGATGCATGGAGTCTTTTTAAGATACTTGTGAAAATAGACAATTTTTTTGGGATATAGATATATTTTTAAGAGTGGTGTGGAAATGGACAATCGTTTAGGCGTGTAAAAAGCGTATTACTGGCTTTAGGTAACGAATAGAAAGAAAAAAATGAATTCCAAATGAATTTAAATTACTTGACTAAATGCAAAATTGGAGGCTGAATTCTATAGTTTTTTGTTAAACACCGAACTCACTTAGTTGTCTTTCAGATATGGATTCGATCAAGCTAGCAATGGTGCATTTTCTTGATGAAATTGCTTTAAGACATGCTTTCGAGGCTTGTTGTAGAGATGTTTGGAAATATCTCAGTGTAGCTTTGGAGGAAAGCCTCGTAGGGCTCGGTTCCACCCAAGGTAGCCGGTGACGTGGTGCAAATCTTTCGTGATCGACTACGCTTCCCAACTAAGTAGGATAGTCGGATAGATCTGACGTTAATACTTGTTTAGCGCGATCGCCGATCGGCTTTTTGTGAGGAAGCATTCTTGCTCTTCCGAGTCATAACTCACGCCGTGTTATTGGCACATAGGAGCTTGTAAGTCGTTGTAAGGCCTGCGTAGTGGGCTGGGAACCACAGCTAGATAGAGATGAACACTCTGGTTGGGGCTCTAGGCCTCAGGGTATCAGCTCCCGTGTTGCCCACAGCAAGACATTTGGGCAATTTTAGGCGCCTAGAGATGCATGATTCTTAGTGTATCTTTTAAGGCTTTTGACAATATGTTTGCGCTAGAGACCTTAACAGTGTTTTTGTTTGGAATAGTGGGATAGTGAGTCGTCTTGGTGTTGTACTTGTTTGGCCAAGTCCTCGTCGCTCTTTGTCGGAGAAGCGGTACTTGTTCGCTTGAGGAGGTTGTTACTCCGGAGTCATCATTCTTTGTACCTTAAAATTTGAGTGGAATCGATCAAAGAACTCTCACAAAGCTGGTAGAATTGGATGTAGAATCGCAATCTGGATAGAGATGAATACTCTGGTTGGGTAGGCTCACAGGCCTCCCGAGGTATTCAAGCTGCATGTTGCGCGGACAAGATGTGCAGGCAGTTTCGGCGCTAGAGAGATTTGCCTTTGTAGTTACGGTGTAGGCAGGCTTGGCAATATGTTTGCACTAGAGACCTCAGCAGTGTTTATGTTTGGAAGCGTCTGCAGTGGGGAATGACGAAGAGTAGGGCAGTCGCTGAGGCACGATATTTGTAATCCTTGAATGGATTTTATTATTTATGAGTATGTACCCGTCTGATAAAATACTTTGAGGAAATCACTATCTGAGTCTGAGCGATTAATGTCCAACGATTGAGAGTTCAGTATTAGTCTATTGCTCTCCAAATGCACTTACATTTGCTTGAGATCTTTGGACTTGGATTTGATGTAGTCGTGGACTTGACTTGGACTTGAGATCTCGATTTGGGTATATTGTGGGAAATTTGAAGTTGTGCTTGATTTGTGCACGGACGTTGTATGATCTAATTTGGACTTGAATTTGTGCCCAGACGTTGTATGATCTAGGATTTGGATTTGTGCCTCGATTTGAATGTGAAGCCCGAATAGATGCGGATCGATGTGATGTCCCAGGCTGGATAGAAGGAAAACTTGAGTCTTTGAACTTGTGCGAGCGGATATGGTCAGAAGCGGAAGCATAGTAGTGTATACCCCGTATGGTACATGCGGAGCAGTCTTAGTCTATAGACTTAGTCGTGGGACTTAGACTTGATTTGGCGTGTGTCACAGCTAGAGGGCCTTAACGAGAACGATCTCGTCTGACTAATTTGAGTCGGGTGCGTGCTTGACTTATTCACGATCTTGAGTCTTTATCTGGTGGATATCTTTGTCTTATTAACGGGATGCATGGCAGAACACTCCCGTGTTTCTGAGCCAATTGGAGCATGGGTTATGCGGCTTATATACATACCTATGATTCTTCTGGGGGCCTTTGTGGCTTAATCTTGTAGCCTATGAAGAAATTCCTTCTGAGTTGTTCTTATGCTAAATTATCTTAGGAGCTTTTTGTAGTATTTTTTGTTGAATTTCAGGATGAATTTTGGTTATGAGGGGGGGTATTTATAGGTTTTCGGACTCTTTTCTGATTGGTTGATCACATAATCACACGGATTTTGATCTTAGCAGATTGATTTTCGAGGCAAGATGGGTAGTTGATTTTATGAAAATTAGTTAGGCTCATCGAGCCAAAGTAGGCGCTTTATTCCGTGAATTAGAAGGTTCTGATTCTTTTTTAGTCAAACACGTTTCATGTGGCGCGACTCTTTTTGGAGTGTTCGTTTTAAGCACTTGTTAACTTACAGAGTGCTTTATTTTAAGCGCCAGCTTCGAACTTCCATTTCGAGGCCAAATAGCGAAATTGATGTAATAAATTTGGGGTTTCGGAGCCCAAACTTTGATTAATATTTAATTAGGCTATTTTCACCAAAACTGGTTTGAGTTAAAATTTGGTTAATTAATGTATAAAACCTAATTGTAGGCTTTTAATTAATTTCGGGGTTTAATTCTCAGCCCTTATTATTCATGCATGTTTAATTCTTTATTAGAGTAGGTTGAACTGATTGCGCGTGTAGGCTTCCGTGTGATCAATTCTCCTATTAAAATAAATCATTTTTTATTAAATTTATTTCGTAAATTTAGAGCTATCATAATCTTAATAGAAATGCGGAATAAAATTATATTTTTAAAAAGTATAAAATATGTCTCCATCCGTTCATTTTAGTTGTCTTCACAGCCATTTATAGATTGAAATGAAAAAGTAGTAAGAAAGTACATTGAAAATGTAGAATGACAATTAATTGACACTATATCATTGGTTGATTGATAATTTAATAACAAAAAGTAGACAAAAAGAACATTGAAAATGGAGAATTATAATTTTCT
Organism: Lithospermum erythrorhizon; assembly: GCA_019722365.1. Lineage (NCBI taxonomy): Eukaryota > Viridiplantae > Streptophyta > Magnoliopsida > Boraginales > Boraginaceae > Lithospermum > Lithospermum erythrorhizon. Next base: position 191,503 of record JADFUC010000403.1, read on the forward strand.
ATGGTAGAAAGATAAATAATTTGAAACAAAAAATTAGCCTAGAAAGACAAGTAAATAAGAACAGAGGGAGTATATTATATATGGGTGTTGAATGAGTAATCGTTTTAATTTGTATTTGAATATGATGAAAGATATTTATTTATTTTATTTTTATTTTTTTATATAATTGAAAACGAGGAAATATGAGGGAAGAAAAAAAATAATTGCAAAATGAACCCCTTCTTACGACCTTACAAGTGTATTGTAAGCAATGAGCTTACATAGTTATACACTGTTAGATTATCATATAAGTAAGATATTTCATCGTACGGTTCGTATAAAATAGGGAATTTATGGCATCTCACTTTTCTTTTCATTAACTAACACACATTGGATGCAATATTTGTGGCGAGTGGTTACATGATCCTACTTGAATTAAGGTGACGCACCATGCTTATTACTAAATGTTGTAAGCTCCTAAATAGGACTCCCAAAAAATAGGGAGGTATACATTTAGGGGGTAAATAGAGTGAATGAATAACATTATGTGGGCCCATCCTATTTTATAGAAGCTGAAAGATCACAAATTTTATCATTTTTAGTCATTTCATCTCCTATTATAATTTTTAGTTGATCTGATGTGAATGCTCTTACTCGGTCACATAGAAAAGCCACTTATTATGACTTTACCAAGTTATAACCATATAACATTATAGGGAAACATAAAAACTGGGGCAATTTGCAAGAATGTGGCCTTTTACCATTATACTAGCTTCATTCATAAAAGATTGTCACATTTAACTTTTTCATGATAAAAAATTAATAAGTTTTACCATCTTAATTCACATCCAAAACTTTTATTGGAATCAAAATTATGAAGCTAATAATAAAGTATGTTGAAAATACTACATATTGATATATTTTTTCAAACAAATATATAACAAATTAAAAGTTATTTGAGTTCAAAATTAAAAAAAAAATTAACTCATTAAAATCAAAATATGACAATATTTTAGGGACGAAGGGACTATTTTGCAATTTCAAAACAGGAGCAAGTCTCGTTTATGTAAAAAATTGATTTTCTCATTAGTTTAAGTGTACATATCATATATCAGTTGTATTTGATTTAATTTCCCACAACTTTAATTAAAAATTTACTACTTTGTGACTAGTTAAGTTAATGATATCATAATAAATATCTTATTAAATATCTTTAATTTAGTTAATGAGATTACAAGTGAAAAAATGAGGGAGTAAGTTTCTTGAGTTTGCAAGAATTTTTATTGTTCGTTGAATGTGGTCATACAATTTCTAAAAATTATCTTTTTAGTTTCTCAATCTCAAAATTATTTCTCAAATCCAAATTTTTAACCACCAAGCAAAAATATCAAAAAATCAAAAGTTCAATCAAAACGAAATAGAAGGCTAATTAGCCGATTGCCCCCAGTGTGGGTGTTCCTAACGTATAATAATAGTTCTAAACTTATTGGATATAAATTCCAGGATACTATGAATTGTACAAAAATAATAAATCAATGAACTACAAGTTGTGTACCTTTTAGTCGAAATATCAGTAGGCAATGGAATTGAATTGCTTTCACTGATACTCAAATCGAGTATATAGAATAGTCGCAAGCAAATTAATGACAGCTGTTATGTTTCTTAAACAGATTAAAATTAAACCGAGGACCAAAGATGAAAATGAATTCTCTTCCAAAAGGGGCCGAGAGGTTCGACGTATATGGGAGGAAGGAGAAAAGGAGAGTTATTATTTTTTGCAAATAAAAGTGAGCATTCTTCTTTTGTTCAAATTAGTCTCCTTATATAGAAGTGTTTAGAATATGTAAAGATATTTATCGCCCAGGAGGTGGTAGAACGTGCGGAAACTCTTTTAGGATAAACCTCGTAAAATAGGGGTAAGGTTCGGAATCACCATACCACTATTTCTCACTCGATTCGATGCGTACGAAGTGAGAGGAAGGTTAAATCTCTTCGCACATGATTCGGCGCCCGTTCGGCCCACCCGATTCGATATCCCCAGAATGTTCGCCGTGTTTCAGTTTATACTAAGGAAGTTTTATAATAATACATTTATTATTTAGCTTCGGTTTGCTATTTGTGTGTGACCTCTTAGGATGGAACGACAATAGTAATATATTAAACAATATTAACCGACTATTGCATTAATATATAGATTCTGGCGTATCCTAGTAAGCCGTAATGACACAATATCGTCTTAGGTAAGTCCTAAATATTAATTAACAAGCAATTAACATATAGTGAGATTATATAGATTGAATGTATAAATCGGATGTAAATCTGAAATTGTTCAACGAGCATTTTGTAAGTCGATTATCTATTTCAGCGCTCCAGCTGTCCATGGGCGATTTAGCGATATAGTATCAAGGTACGTCTGGCGTCGCGATTCCTTCGACCTTGCGATTTCGATGAGTCGGCTTTGGTAAGATGTGTGTCACCGAGCTACCAGCGCGTCTTGATTACATTGGTTAATAGGCGAGGTTAATGTGATGTCAGAATTTCGTGGTAATTGGCGTACATGAATCACATAACTCCTAAGATTATAAATCTTGATTTATCGATTGTATAGAACTCTGTGTACCCAATTTCCCATTTATACTCTTGTAGTATACCCAACCATTTGCCATTATGATCTCTGTTATAGAGGGGCGTTTGACAAGATCAAGCATATTACTCTAGTATCTATGAAGAACAAATTCGAGGTCTAAGAATGCAATGAGAATAAACTACAGCTGAGAATCTTCTTAGGACACATATAATTTATCTTCAAGTTCACTTGGTGAATTAATCTGTTTTAGAAATTGTTTATTTCGTGCGCTATGTGATTGATTAGGTATCGATACTCACTTTTGATCCAAAAAAAAGGTGGTCCAACGCAATCCAAACACATACTAATTAGGTTTCTGATTCAATAAGTGAACACCTAACTAGAGGCAGAGGAGCAATCGATTGTTCTCTTAACTTGTTAGAGATTTTGTTTTAGATCACGTATCCGAACCTCTTGAGAATAACATAAGATTTGCCAATGGAATCAAAGTTTTTGTATTTACGTGTAGTAGCATTGAATTGTGAATATTTTGCACATATAAATTGTTATTCATAATGATGTGGTCTTGAATCTTGAAGCTCATATTCAAGAACATTGTCCTTGATAATTAGTTTATGAAATTTAGACAAAATACTAGCTCCCACTAAATCTAGCACCACTTGAGCATCGAGAGAAGAACATTACTTCTTCTTGGTATGCTTATACTAGTGTGGTTGATTAGTTGGGTGTGTAGCTAAGTGTTGTTCTTTGACTTCTCAAGTCTATGTACGTGTGTACTTCTATATTCAACTTATTGAATGAAGTATCACTTTTTGAGTGCATGTTCGGATCAACAATGAGATCTTGATTCTCCCCGGTAAGCTATTGGAGATAACCATCTTTTGCTCAGCGGCGCTGATCTAAGCTGACTTCGAGATTACTGCATCAGTGTTATAATCCAAAACATTATAAGCTTACCGGATTATGGCGCATTCAATTTCTATGTTACGTAGTCATTTGTTGTGTTGTACTTGTTACTTAAACAAGTTGTTCCTGACTTTTTTATCGATTCTTCTTGCTTGATTGATATAGAACAATCGTCCGCGATGGTTGGGTAGTAGTAAAAATATAATCCTTTTTACATTGCTCTTCTTTCGTTAGACAACTTTATGATGTGAGAGAACAAAGTTGTTACCTTGGAAAATTCTTATTAGTCTTAGTTGTATATGCAGCGATCTGGCGCATGCGAATTATTCATTATTTTTTTAGTATAATTTTTATAATTGGTAAAAATATTTAAATTATGTAACATGTATTAGTATTGGATGCGGTTATATGCCTTATTAGTACTAGTTGTATATGCAGTCAGCACATGCAAATTATTATTTTTTAGTATAATTTTTTATAATTAGTAAAAAATATTTAAATTATATATATTGAAGTATTTTAGCGTTTGAATAAGAAAGAATTCGGATGAAGGTTTAGGATAAGGGCTTATTGATTACTGACGGCGGTGAAGTTTGACAGCCAATCTGATATGGAGTTTTGCAATGTCGTCGTCAGATTCGATTGAAAGCATAAACGAATCTGATGCTCATAAAACAAATAAATTAACATACATTATTTCTGCATATTAACATTTATTATTATGGATAAGTTATCATGTTAAGTGGTTATACTATCATGGAGAAGTTATTGTGTAAATAAAAAACCAATACATTTTTCATTAGGAGGGTAAAATAGGAATTACATTAATTTGACTTCAACATGGCCATGATAGAGGGCTTAGAGATTATATAGTATAGATAAAGTATAACTCAAGCACATTGAGTTGATTAGTCGATCTCATAAAACCTTAGAAAAGATTCAAGCGTTCCACGATCCTTTTTATAGAAACTTCTTTTGCGGCAAGATTAAAGGTGAAGTTTGTATTGGTATTACTATGATTAGAATGTCTACATACTAATTTGTACATCTTTGGAGTACGCCATCGATATAAGGATCTAATTTCCATTAGCGGAACTCAAATGATTTTAACTATTCATTAAGTTATGTGTCCCGACTGACTATTGTAGATTTGGATGATCACAAAGTATTTATGATTAATTGAATTTCCTCAGTACAAGAATCAACTTTGACTTGGATAGTGTATTTATCAGTCTGTCTTATAAACATGGACATTTTATTTAATTAATCATTAGTATTAGCGGTAGAATGTTATTCCTTAATAACCTGGTTGTCTTGGATTAAATATGTATATCCAAATCTGTGTTTGATATATCTAAACTCTCTCTGGATCCTACAAATCCTAAATCATCATCTTTTATTGTTCATGGTTATATCTTTAAAAGTATCACCTTTTGTTAGGATTACCATTTTAGTAACAAAAAGTTCAAGTTCATCTTATAGTTTGTCAACTGTTTGACTTAGGTGAAAGTTTTATAAGATTTTGAACTCGACTTTTATGGAATAGTTCCATATTACATCCCTATGTGATGTTCTGGATATTGATTAGTTGAGTTATACATGTTTGTTAGTGTATGAGTTGGGCTGAGGTGGATATGTAATACGGTTCTATTAGATAACCTAGTTCTGCCATGAGAATTAGAATATTAAATATTCATTGAAGCGAGCTCTCGGTTATTTGAACTATTCAAATGTTGTTATTGTATTTCTAAAATACACTAGTAAAATACATGCATTTGTGTTCACTAAATTATTGGCTTTAATGATGAGTGCTTATATTATCATAAATCTTGATTTATGGTTCTCAACAAATATGTTGCTTTTGACATCTAATTCTAAGTCAATGAAATATTACGAGATTATGAATTTTAAGTGTTTTTCACATTTTGATCATATTATCCGAAACATATGATGTCTAAAGATTCCGTCTTCAGTGCTTTTGTTAATCTTGATTATACTTTTACAATTCGATTGTTAGAGATGAGATTTCAAGTTACTTCTACTTGAATTCTTATGAGGCATCACGTCTTATGATAAATTCATGTTGGTCTAACTAACATAATGGAGATATTATATCATTTGTAGCTTTTATGTAAGGATTAATAAACAACGAATTGAATTAGTCTCAATCCATAAAAGAAAAACATCCATGTTCAAAACATAAACGAAAATATCATTCCTGATCAAAACAAGACGATAATTAGACAATACATATAATGAAACAATAGTCTAACTAAAAACGATAAAGGCGGTCTTACAGTGTGTCGTCATATGCTCCGGATAGTGCACCATCTCTAACATTCTTACACTGCAACTTTTGCACATTTGAAAAATGTCATTATAGCGTTAATATCGACAACATTATCATATGAGAAATGGTATCTCGAGTCGTAATATGATACCTCTCGAGGATCTATGATAGTGTAGTCTCGGTCGTAGTGGAAAAGTCCTTTTAGCGTGCCTGCCGATGACGAAGTAGTTGAAGTAACCATTAAATATCTCGCTTTCCTGCACTCTTCCTGCTGTAGTTTGTAACCAAAACTGCAAGACTGGAAGTCTCAGGAGACATCTCTTCATCCTTGGGTATCGTCTCATAAAGTGAAGCCCAGCCGCGTTCTTGAATCAAGTGCATTTGTCAATAAACATATTGGACTTCTTATAAGGATAAGTACACAAGATTGTACTATTTAACTCACAGAGAGATAAAGTTCCCAGGTACCGGGTAAATTTCTATCAATTTCATTACGTCTCTGAATGTAATCCACTTTTAGCTTTCATGTGACGAGGTTTGGAACATCTATCTATCATACCGACACTTGGCATAAAAGTGAATCTGAATTTAGCGTAGGTGAAATCCTTTCTTACATCGTGTTGTAATGTGATACAACATCGAAGTCATTGAGATATAACCTCGGCGTATACGTAAGTATTGGTCAAAATGCATTTTGTCTTCAACCGAATCCAAGTCATTTGGGATAACCGGGAAGTCATCCAGTATTACATATTCCGTGTTCTCGTAAGCTAGAACCTTTCTCAAAAATCTTGACCCTAGCATGAAGTTATGGTGCGTTCGTACATCTGCCGAGATCGGATGAAAAACACTCATGAGGATAAAGTTCGCTAGTGAACTCTGATAGAAAATCATAAAAAGAACAACTTACTATATATTAAGCAAAAATATTCTATAGTCGAAAATGAATAATTCTCTTGGTGTCTGATCATTTAAACCTTAGTATACCAGAACTCACATAACATAAATTGAATGACAACTACATCGCGTTCGATTTAAGCCGTAGCGAAGTGTCTTATCGCGCGTTAAGACTTCATCTTAATCTTAGGATTGCAAAAGTTCATCTGAAGCTGTGTTAGCGATCTCTTATGTCGATAGGCCCACGTCGTACATTGGAAATCCGCAGTAAAATAGACCAAATACTAGCGTAAATTCAAAATGAATAGTGTAAGTTTAGGGTCTAGAACAAATAGCAAACTACTCAGCATCCGCGGATCTGACACGTACGCCGTACTACTTAGTCCATGCACAAAAGTGACACATCAGAAACTTTTATATTTTGGTATGACATTACTGCTTTATTTATTAGGTGAAATTTATTATATTTTATTTGGCTCTTATGACCATGTCGAGTGTATCGATCATGACTAAAAAAATACACCCGCTGACATAGCAGAAAATATAACCGTTGCTGGGAGTGCATTGATATAATGGTTAGTAAAATATTTCTAAAGCTAATACATGTAATTTTGTAAATAATTTTCCCGTTGCTTTTTAGCCAATTGGATCGATATCTAATGATAATTATAACTAATTATTATTAATTATACTCCCGGGTTTTTAATGTATTTCTAAAAATACAAAACTATTTTCATAAAGTAAGTATCTATATATATACATAATATAATATTATATCATAAAAGTCGTAACATCCATCATATATAGCATAATATATTATGCATGATAGATAATCAAATATTAAACTAAACACACAAAACATGGATGAAGCGTAAAGTAAGCACACACAATGCATGTCAAGAATAATCATCAAATAAACTATTCAATTGTCTAGTTCAAAGTCACTAATAATCTAATTATAGTGTTAGTTTTAATATCTAATATTAAATAATAACTAGTATTTCCAAAATTACTTATTTTACACTTATGATGATCAATTCCTATATTATGTCATAATTTGAAAGTCTAATTATCCAATAATCATAGGCATCAATTCTAATTAAATCCAATTCGAAATTCTATTTTAAATTCAAAATTAGAATTTAATCAAACTATATTTATTAGTTTTAATTGATTCCGAGAAACAATTAATATTTAATCTAATCTAATTAGAACTAATTACAATGTGATTAAAATAATTTATATCAAAAAATTAAATTAATTGATTGATCGATGTCGATAAATCAATTTAGACAAAAATCAAGAGTGAGTTTGGATGTTAGCTTCAATTGGCCGTTAATAAATCAAATGAACGAGCGAGCCACGTGCCAGCTGGAGCTGGCGGATCGACCCGTAGCTGAAAATGCTTGAGCATTGGTATGGCTCGGGCGATGTAACGCGTTCAAAAGCGGTTGAACATGTTGCGTTTGACTCTTGAGTCATTCTTTGACGTGACATGACACGGCATTCTTTGAAGATGGCATGGCATTATGGCAGGCTAGCGCGCGTAGATTCGATCCGGTCGTGTCGAATTGACGAGTCAAACCGGGTTGCCAGGAGTCAACTTCGGTTGACTTTGACCCGGATGATGTCATTCGCTAACGTCGACCACGGTGACATGGTAGTCGGCGATTGACTCTTTTTACTGTTTGATACGATTAGAAATAGAGATGGGTAGTTTTGCGTTTCAATTAATAAGCTAACATTAAAATTAATTGAGAAAAATCGAGAATTTTTTAAAATCAAAATATTATTTGAAATATTTTTGCATTGATTAATTTTGAAAATAATTAACTTTTAATTAAATTTAATTATTTTATTAACATAGTAATAATAGATATTTAAACATATTTCATCGATTCAAACATGTAGCTTGATCTAGAAAATTCGGTAAAACAGTTTTTACTTAATATTTACATAATTGTAATCATATAAACTGGATCTGATACCACTATTGTTGTTCTTAACGTATAATAATAGTTCTGAATTTATTGGATAGAATCGCGGGAATCTTATGGATTGTACAAAATAATAAATCAATGAACTACGTATTTATTGTACCTTTTTAATTGTGAAATATCAGGTAGGCATATAATTGAATTCTTTGCATATCTTTCGAATCGAAATATGCAAGAGATAGTCGCCTTAAAACGGAGTGTGGCCATAAGGTACTTTTACTAAAATGATTAAAAGAAATTTAGCCCAGGAACAAAGATGGAGAGAAACAATTCTCTTTCTAGAGAGGGTGGAGTTCGGCCGACTATATGGGAGGAGGGAGAAAAGAGGAGAGGTATTTAGAATATTCCAAACTCAATTATTATTGAATTAGGAGGGAAGGTTACGGAACACTCCTCTATTTCTCCCTCGATTCGTGCGCCTCGATTAGATGGCCCGAAGTGAGGAAGATTCGAAACCTTAATTCGCTTCTACTTGGTTGACGCCCGTTATTTGCGGGATTCGATATCGAATATTCTTAAATGTTTAGCTTTATCGCCGAAGTTTAATAATAATACATTTATTTTTAAACGGTTTTGTTGTTGTGTGTGTGGCCTCTTGGGGCCAGGCAGCAAGTGGTAATATGTTAAAAGCGATATTCTGCAAATGTGCGTTAATATATAGATTCTGGCCCAATAACAATGGTGTAACTTGCAATGTCGATCTTAGGTAAGTCTAAATATTAATTACTCAACAATTAACATATAGTGAACTTATATAGATTGAATCTTATAAATCGCATCTTACAATCTAGAATTATTCAACCTCTGTTTTATGAGATCGATTATCTATTTCAGCATGAGAACTTCTCGATTAATTTCGGTTAAGTCCACTGAACTATATTATTTTATTGTTTCGGTGTGTGCATATTGTGCCCATTCTTTTTGAATCTGACCTAAACTACTCAAAAATCTGGTGGAAAAGTAAATTGAGTTTTTGGTTTCATCAAAACTCAGAGTATTAATCATTCTTAAAGGTGATTTATTAGAAATCAATTAGATGGGGTCAATTAATTCTTGGTGAAATTATCTTAATTAATTATTTTAATCACATTGAAATTAGTTCTAATTAAATTAGATTAAATTTTAATTATTTCTTGGAATCAATTAAAGCTAATAAACGTAGTTCGATTAAATTCCAATTTCGATTAGGTTTAATTAAAAAATTTGAATTTTATTTAATTAAATTGAGACCTATAATTATTAATAATTAGAGTTTCAAATTATAAAATAATTTAGAATTAATTATCATAAGTGTAAATAATTTTTAGAAAATACTAGTTATTTTAATATTAGATATTAATTAACACATTTTAATATTATTAGTGAACAGAATTAGATTGCTAGTAACTTTGCATTTAGACAAATTAAATACTCATAAATGCAAATCGTAGTCGCGTTTGAAACTAGGTCTCAGAGCGCGTTTTAGCGTAAATATTTGGTTTGCGGACTTTGTAAAAATTATAAAAGTTGATATTCGAAAATATATATTGAAGCGAATACAACAGATCGCATTTATATTATTTATTATCTGTTTAATGAGAATTAAATCTTCGAAATTTTAAAGTCTAATCAGAAAATTAAAATGTAGTATGATTTAGAGATGGAGGACTTTAATGATAGGATTGTCTCCGTATTATTTAATTTCATCCGATTGGCCCTTCTGAGACAATTGAATTATAAGTTGGGTTCTGACGTGGCAACTCCTGATTCGATTATCGTGATCCTCTCCAACACATCTAAACAATCCTGACGTCAACCTCTCACCTAAATCAACGGACAACAGACATTCTCCATAACCATTTCCGAAAATTAAAGTCCACATCAAATATTTCAGTTTTTCCCTTCTTCTACCCTATATAATTATCCACTCCCCCCTCTCACTTTCACACACACAAGATACAATCATTTTCCAATCTCAACATTCTGTCCCAAAATTAAAGTCCACTTTCAACAAAATCCCAAATGGCACGTACCAAGCAGACCGCTCGTAAATCGACGGGAGGAAAGGCACCGAGGAAGCAATTAGCCACCAAAGCAGCAAGAAAGTCAGCCCCTGCCACCGGAGGAGTGAAGAAGCCTCATCGATTCAGGCCCGGGACAGTGGCATTGAGGGAGATCAGGAAGTACCAGAAGTCGACGGAGCTATTAATAAGGAAGCTGCCGTTTCAGAGACTAGTACGAGAGATAGCTCAGGATTTCAAGACGGATTTGAGGTTCCAGAGTTCAGCAGTAGCTGCATTGCAAGAGGCTGCAGAGGCGTATTTGGTGGGGCTGTTTGAGGATACCAATTTGTGTGCTATTCATGCTAAGAGGGTTACTATTATGCCTAAGGATATTCAGCTTGCTAGGAGGATTAGGGGTGAAAGGGCTTGACAAAACATTCTCGCCTCCTTTTTATGTATTTGCTTCAAAATGTTGTCTACGTTAGATGTTTGGAGTCTCTTGTGTTTTTATTTGGTTGAATGTCTGATTATGGTGGTAATTATATGTTGAATTAATGGTATCTATGTTAACGGAAGGATGTTTTATTTTGAATATTGTGGTTTTATTCTGTGTTAGTCATCTAATTAAGTCAAACCAAAGTTGTATTTTTACCCTTCATTATCTAAGGTGCGAGACCAGGATGGTGACTAGTTAGATGGATATGATTCAGCTGTGCCCAGTTGATTATGAAGTTGAAGGAAGAATAATTGATTATGAGATTAATCAAACAATTGTTCATGTCACTTTACACTCTAATTAGAAATCACTTGTAGCAAAAAATTCCGCTCTAACTATATGAAAGCCTACTTCACTTAATAAAATTATCATCATAAAATATATATAATCATGTTATACGGAAAGAAGATAGTTAAGTCCATTGAAAGAGAATTATGATATCAATTTTTTATTCTCAGTATAGAACAAAATATAGTAAACTACATAAATTAATAGTGTAGTAGTACAGTGCTCAAGGACAAAATCTTCGCCATGGCTTGCTTGAAGGTAAATTAATAGTAGTACAGTCTTCAGTAAATTCGAATCACTGAGGCTTTATTTTCTTAAATTAATTAGTTAATAAATGAAGCTAAGTAGTAGAAATTGGGTGCTTAATAAACTAGTTAAAGCTTAAGTAGCAGTCTTGATTAAAAGGATAAAGCAATACGTAATG
>JADFUC010000150.1:0-115832 GCA_019722365.1 Lithospermum erythrorhizon
AATGCCATGTATTGTTGATTCGCTACGCATTCTTTATTTCCCTGCAGTTTTATTCCCTCGCTTATATCCTAGATACAAGGCTCGCCTGCTCCACTTCGAGATTATGACACCCGTAGGGAGGTCATGTTGATTTCAGATATGTGAGACTCTCCTTTGATCGTTCAGGGTCGGCTGTCCGTCGACATTTCCATTCGAGCTTCGATTTTGACCTTATTCGGTACGGGATTGGTTGGGAAACATCATGCCAAGTATCGGACACACGGAAAGAGATTACCTGTGGGTTCGGGAGACCGTGATATCCGGCCTGGAGACATAAAGATTTTGCTCTCGAGTTTTGTATCACTGAGGCTAGGAGACTGATTCGAAAGGGTGCGCTGGGTCTCGGGATAATGAGGCTGATTCGAGGCAGTAAGAAAGTGCGGTCAAGATGCGCTGGTTGTTAGAGAGTTCAAGGATGTTTTCCCAATGACTCTACCGGACTGGGCTTTAAAGGAGCATCACTCATATCAAGCTTATTCTGGTAATGCACCACCCCCTTCTTCCACCTGCATGTGATGGTCTTAAAATTGAGCCAGTGTGAATCAAGGGACTCGCCATGTGAGTCATTGGACAAGTGGGATTCATCGTAATCGAGTGTATCTCCTGCTTCAAGCACTAAAGTTGTTGTTTGTGAAAAGTTAAGGATGGTTCTATTTAGGTCGTTGGGACACTATAGACAAAAGGGACCATTAAGAACCATGCCCATTGCTCCGCACTGACTATTTGTTTGATCTCGGTCATGATGCCATGCATTCTCGAAGATTGATTTGGCGGTCCGGTTATCATCGCTGAGAATCGTAGGGAGGATATTCGCTAAAATCGCATTTCGATCTCGCATGGACATTATGAATTTATAGAGCGATGCCATTTGATTTACAAACGCACCGGCGGCCTTTATCGATTTGATGAACCGAGCGCTTCGGGAGTATCTGACGAAAGCTCATGCGTATTCATCACGAGTATTCTCGATATATTCTGGGAGGGGGCGAACACGGCATTTGCGCATTGTGGCCGAGGACCTTGGTGACAGCACCAACAGATGCCAAGTTTTCCAAATGTGAGTTCCAAGCATAAGCCACTGGTCATGTTATTTCCATGGTGGTATTTCGCTGATCCACGTAAGGGCCAGAACACTGGGAGCGCCCCACAAGCTGCGACCGAAGTCAGAGTTTCGGGTTACTGGTTATTACAAGTGAGATTCATCAAGGACTTTTCCTTGATCACACGCCATTGACCCTGTGCTGACCGTAAAAGTGGGTTCCGCTTATTCGGGATTAATACTGCAGGATTGCTTTCGTATTATGGAAATGACTGCCCAAATGGCTGGGCGATACCGCCCTCGGTTCTTTGTGGGCTACGTAATTTATGTTGATGCTTCCGTATCGATCAAAGGCTCGACGTAACGGGAAGCCGCTGACCGCTTACGCTCCCGACAAATGGTAGGACTGCAAGAACTATCCCGACCCATGACCAGCCAATATAGTCTTTTCCGTCAAGTCAAGGAGACATTATCTACGGGGCTAAATGCCGATTTTCAATGATCATAAGAGTTTGAAGTATACCGACGCAGTATTTGAATTCGGTGTTTATGAGGCTGACGGAGTTCATCGCTGATTATGAATTGATTATTGAGTACCCCCGTGGAAAGCAAATGTAATAGTCGATGACCGAAAAGTGTAAAAGGCAAATCAAAGGATCCGCAGGGATTTAAACAAATTGAGTCGATTTTGACGTCAAGAAATGGACGGGGAGATTTTTGCCCATACGGTAGATTGACCAAATACAAGGATCGGATCTTAGAGTCACAGCCAGTTAGGACGGTAGACCGCGGTGTTACTTCCGGTAGGACGCGGTAAGCTGGCCGACGATTTCACGTCGACGCAGAAATGAGTTAAGATTGCTTTTTATTTCGTGCGATATTCGACGAAAGGCATTGTTTCTCACTGATTGTTTAGTTGTTAATGAGGTCGAAATTTTATTAGCGGGTAGATCAATAACTGCTATTTAAAAAAATTTAAATTTTTTCATGGGTAAGGGATCTTGGATGTGATAAATAATCTCGATGATAATATTATTTCAGAAATTTTTTAGTTTTAATTACATTTATAATTTAGTAGTTTTTTCCATGGAATATTTTTATCTTTGGAATCGGGTTCATGGAGATTTAAGTACGATAAAATGAGAATTAACCTAAACCGAACGGACTCGAGTTTTTAAATATCTAGTCATGCTTATCTTCCACATCATCATTATCAAACACTTCATCATCATCTTTTCCTTTGTCCGAGATATTCACCCCTCCCCCAAAAATTTCTATTTTCCATTTCTCTCTTCGATCATTACCAAAGTCAAGATCGTCAGAGAATATCTTTCTCCCATCATTCTTCGAGCGTAAGAAATTTCAAGTCTTCGAGATATTTCTGGGTTTCGGTTGACTTTTTCCATAATTCACTTATGATGAATCTTAGTTGGTTAGCGGGTTCCGGTGGATCAACATATAAGTGATTAATTCGTGATTTAGAGGTCGCTTCGAGGATGCTACATGGGTCAATTTTTTAGATTTTCAAGCTGACTTTTTGGATTGATATTTTTCTAAGACTTTAAAATGGGTGAGGTTATACGGGACCTTTATTATAGTTGTCATGAGGTTAAATCACGACAAAATCGACAAAGCCGAGTTACAAAAGCGCACTCCAAGTCGAAGTTATAATTGATATTTCGGAGTATAGTTGTTAATTATGGACCTCATTGATTAACTAAAATGATTTATAAGTTGATTTGTAATGATTAAGTAGTGCACGTGAATTATAAATGATCCACGCACAAGGTCTGACGTGACATAATTCGATAGTTTATCCGCTATGTTAGACTGCTAGAGATAGTTCCCCAAGAGTTGGTTATGTATTTCTAGAACGCCGGTATAAGTAGTAGGTCTCGATTATACTTTCTGGGTGTTTTTAGGCGTTGATCGTGGGAAAAGGAGTTAATTTCGATTGTCTTTTCATGGCTCATGGTACTTGCCAGAAGTAGTACTTAATTTCACGGGCGTTACTTTTTTAATGCATTTCTGATTTTAAATCGTGTGAACATGTTGGTTGCGGATATGATTATGAAAATGATATTATTGGCTGTTATTAATATAAGATTACGGTAACGATATACATGTTATTATGTTACATTATTCACATACGTAATTGTTATATGATTACGTGATTATATTACAAGGTCAAGATTGCTTCGAAAAGAATAGCCGAACTCCCAACTTATATGATTTCGTATTCTGGCTTTCAAGACCACTTTATGATTTCGTATTCTTGCTCATGATCAGAGTTAATTTATTTATCAAGGGATGCTTTAGCCGCGTGTTTGATATTGCTCTTGAGTAGTAGCCGGTTATCGAGAGGCGATGGTTAGAAAGTTATCTATGACTATGACTTCGAGTATCAGGGGGCGACCCTATACTGGGATTACTGTGATCAGCTTAATTTTCATTCATCGCAGTGATACGCGACGATATGTGCCTTATACTTAAGTGTATAAGCAAGTGTCTTTATACTTAGTGTATAAGAAATGCGTGGCCTTATACTCAGTAAGAGCGGTGCCCCATACTTAGCGTATAAGAGCGTGCCTCAGACTTACCAGATGAAATGGATGGCCTTATACTTTGTGTATAAGTGCGCATGATACTTTGTGTATAAGTAAGCGGTTTTGGCCTTTATATCAAGTATGTCATAGCGATTATTGATTAGTCCATTCCCCTCTGTGTAGACGGATCGAAAGTATACAAGACAGATGCACGCGATACGGTAGACAGTGAGGTCTGATGACCAGAGTTTTAGTCGTTGTCGAAGCCTATTGATTTCTTTCCTCGGAAATTGCATTGCTGGCACTCTCTATTATATCTTCATGTATTATGTCTCGAAGTTTTCCCCGTGGAATTATGTTGTATGAGCTTTTTCAGTAGTCCCGATATATGCATTTTGACCATATTTCGACTATTATATCATTGATCACTGTCTGCATGCAAGTTCACCGTTAAGTTTCACTAGTTCTCGCGCTTACACCCCGCATCGCATTTCATTTGGGCGCCAGTTAATGACGTCACCGAGCCAAGCAGGCCGCTTCGAGAGTTTTGTTCAGTGGCCAGTGAGCATCGTGGCGTAGATCCTCACAACCGATTTGATGCCATAACCTGCTGATTGTTGTATTTTTGAAACTTTAGCCTCATTTTACCGGCTGTTATTTTCAGATTGCGATACGTATGTATCATCTTTGTAGCCTTACGGCATTACTTTATCTTCGGGATTGTATATATATATGGGGTTAGTCGTTTTGATATCAACACGGATTATAAATTTTAAAACTGCTTTGATTTTAAACTTAATTGGTGATCACATTTTGGATGAAACGACCGTGTTTTTAAATCGAGTCGCCCATCGGCTCGCATGACGGTTGTTCGAATTTTAATGACTTCTCACCTCGGCGACTGGGCGGTCGTTACATATATATATATATATATATATATGTATATATAACATGCTCACAACTTCATCGAGTGCAACACATTCACGAAAAGTAAATTAATCTACATTTGTGAGATAAATACTCACCTTGGCTCGCAATAGGAAACGTCCCGCCTAATTAATCTAACGCCTCCCACTCGGCTCACGCCTAACCAAAACACCCGTGAAATACAATTACTACCTACTACCAATTATAACTCCATTTAGTTAACTATCCAATTTAACAACCATTTAATTATCAATTATTAACTTAAGGTGGAAAGATTACTATGCCGTTTAACCGACTAATAAAACGAAAAAATTTCAACCACCACATCCTCTATTCCAATCGGCCAACACCTCAATCAAACACTAACACTTTTAATCAATTTCTAATCAACCCAAAATTAATTTTCTCAAACTAATTTACCCATTTTTAACAACCTTTATTCCAAAATCCAAATACTACTCAACTTACACCAAATCAAATCCAACATAATCTTTTATAACAAGTTAAAATCATGCACCTATACTCCAAAAAATAATTATATTAAACTCCAACAACACACATTTACAAATCTACATTTTTCATCAAAAAGTCAACAAAGTCAACCTATTTCCAAAATGCTTCATAAGCTCCAAACATCCTATTTCTTCCAAAAGTATAACTTCCAAGTATTTAATCTTCATCAAACATGCCTAACTCCAAATTCTACAAAAGTCAACGAAAGTCAACATAACATATTCAACACATTTCGAACCCAAGAATCGATTATTATCACTTATATCCGCCTAAACTAAGCTTAGATGATCCATATATGTCATTAAAAATCTCAAACCTCAAAATAGTCAACTTTAGCTCAAAATACTTAGATTTGAAGATTGTAAATCATACCTTGATAATCGAAAGACGAGAAACGAGATTGGGAGTTAGATTCCACAAGATTTCACCAAGAAAAATAAAAAATCAAGGAAAGTGAGGTGCGGGATAGTTCGCCATCATGTAGAGGGAAGGGTTTGGGGCGAGATTTCACATTTATGAATAGCGATCGAGGTTTCATGGAAGTTGGCTTCCGAAATGAGCGTTAAGCCCTTGGTTTCATGGTTTAAAACTCGCTCTGCTTAACAACACAACTCGAATGAATTATATTTTATTTCTACTCCTCGAATAATATTATCACCCAACCTATATTATTACTATTCGACTACAAAATCTTAAATTTACCACCGAAAATGTACTACCGAATCTAATCGATCAAGTTGTATTTCAAACTACTCAACTTTGAACTTTTAATTTTACCTCGAAATACTCCAATCGAGCATCCGTATACTATTAACATAATATTGGTAAGGAACGGGTTATTACAATCTACCCTCCTTATAAAATTTCGTCCTCGAAATTTACTCATAACCCGATTTTTCTTATTATCCCAACTCACCTTCCAATATGCTCTTATTACCGAATATCATGACATCTTGTCACCCAATCAAATTCTCACAATATAGTCATTGTCTTCAGAGTTCGCATAATACCTCGTAAATACATTCACAACATACCACCACTCAATAATATATAATCCAATCATCATAAAAGTTGTTTTATATTAATCACACCAATTTTGTCACATCAATTACTGCCAACTTCATTTGCCTTTTTGTAAGACACTCAACCTCTATTCACCATCGCCATAATATCTTATATCACATCAATCTAATTATCAACTCTATTTTATCATGTTACCACATCATAGTCAACCATCAATGATACCACTCGACCTCAATATTCATATCACCAATATCGGCCGTATCCACTCATAATTCGTGTCATCATATCACCTCGTTATTGACTATCAGATTCATTCATATGGAGGTTAATTCCCTTATCAAACCCAGCTCATCAAATTTTTCATTACTGACTCCCTTGACATCCGAATATAGTAAATACCCAAGGTTTCCCAGCATACAACTAATGTGTAATACATTACCAATAACCCCGACATTTTCTTAATGCCTCCACCTATATACTTTTAAAACACCACTTCATATACATTCGTTTACCATTTCATAAAATCATGATTTCATCATCTTACATGTCAATATCGTACTTTCCCCCCTTGCACATGTCATTTCATTTATATCAACACCATGTCATACCATAACATCTTAACCATAAAGCTATCATTATCTCAATTTCACCATAGCATATATACCCTAGGTTC
Source organism: Lithospermum erythrorhizon (assembly GCA_019722365.1). Classification (NCBI taxonomy): domain Eukaryota; kingdom Viridiplantae; phylum Streptophyta; class Magnoliopsida; order Boraginales; family Boraginaceae; genus Lithospermum; species Lithospermum erythrorhizon. Next base: position 6,761 of record JADFUC010000150.1, read on the forward strand.
ACTATTAACATCATATATTTCCAGTCTTACTACGATTTATCAACATCAAATTTCTCACATTCTAATTCCAACAACATGCAAAAATATCGCCCATGCTACAACGGGGCCAACCAGCCATTCATACCACCTACTGGTAACCCCTATCATCACAACTTATTACTAGCTCAAATAGCCAACAATATCACCTTTCCGCATATTATCACTTCTAGTGTCTCAGTTTCTACTCTAATTGGAAATTTCAAATTTACCATATTCCTCTTCACATTCACACTTCGCTCGACTTTATACAAGCAATTATCGTCAACGTGCTTCTACCCAGAATAGTTAGACATTAACACCGATCACTTTCTATATTTCTTTAGTCATCCTTCTTCCGTATAGTACTTCATGGATCCTCATTCCTATTCACTTAGCTATATTATAGGATTCACCCAATGTTACTTCTTCCTGGCTGCAGTTCTTCATCACTCATCAAAGTCATTATATTTTCTTTTCCTTCCAACTCATTTCAACATATTAGAATTCAACATTTCCTTCGATAGCTTCGTACGCGCCATCCCAACACTGCTCAAAGTTATTACTATGCGCAATTTTCTTCTGGGCTAAATTATCACCGTTAACTCGGTCTTACCCATCAATACGTCTCATATCCTCACACACAAATAGCCACCGCCTATCAGGTTTATAGCGGATCAACACATAACATTTCTTACTTATCTGTCTCGTGAATCTTGCCATGAATTTCACTGTCTCTAATTGATGCCCGACCGATCATCATTAACAACTTTTTCAAAATCAAAATCGACGTTAGCATTCGACTCAAAATCATGCCCATTATAATTCACGAAATCTTATGATTAATTAACATAAATTTGTACCAAGCTTCACATCATCATTCAACCTTACAGGGGAATTTGTAAACTTATTCATAACAATTCAATTATCATCCTTATTAAGCATCTCTCTCCGAATCCGAACTAATCATAAGTATGAATTTCTTTAGTATCCTCTGTAGTTACAGTCAACAACCTCTCGCTTCCTTCTACGGTACCAACTATTGTCAAATCACTATATACACTTAAAAACTACCGAGTCTCACATTATACAAACTACGACGAAATTTCTATTCCCATAATTATCCTCTTGATTTATTAAGCAACATATGAGATATTCTACCATACTTGTTAATATTCCATTGTCCTCGGGGATTTACAACCTTATCTAATCGGTAGTCCCTTAATTCCAATCCTTAGAACTAACATTAACGCTTCACCATCATTAGTTTCCAACATGTTATGCTTTAAACAACAAATTTTCATTTATGACCTGATACATCAACTACCATATTTCTCTTATAATGGGATCCCAAGATTCATTAATATTCAACTACTAATTCCTACAAATTTTCCCTTTACTGTCCATCCTCCGAAAGCAAGTCGGGCATTCCAAATCTTATATAATTTACGAAGATTCCATCGCATAACATCATAGGATAACGCTCTAAAATATTTAAACACATCACGATTCATTAACTTCAACTCAAAGATTGAAAAATTCCGTCTCAACCTTTCAATCGGAACGCAACCAGTTATCACTTGACTAGGAAATAGTATAATATCCAAACACCTTACTCCTCTTATCACCTTGAATGTCATAGTCCTCTATTCTCATTTAAGAAATCAAACTGCACTTTGATTCATTTATCCTTTAACTTACTAGGACATTTATTCACGTCACTAAATCTTAATTTATGAGATTCAACACTTATAACTCTACCCAACGCATCTAACCTAAAATTCACATTTCCCAAATCAACATTCTTCGTTATATATATTTGCATACAATATATTCAAGTCTTCCAAGAAATCATCATTTTCTTTCATCTCTCTTCCCTGACTGCTCGAGCAACTAAATTGCATAAATAATTAAGTCCTTGATATTCCAACTATTATCACCAAATTTATATCACAATTTCATACTTCTCCTTTCAATTCATACCTGTTATAACCCCACATACCATGCATCAACATAACACATACTCCACATATCATACCTTCTCATGGTTCTATTTTGTACCTCACGTTTCATTATAACGCGATTATACACAATTTTCATCATAAGCATCGCGCCAAAATCTCATTTCAACCTAACCTCAATCACGTTTCCAAAATTCACCCACTTTTTCTATTCATCACCAACCTTAAATAATCTATTTTCATCCAACTAACATCCTTTACTTCATAAATTAATCAACAATTTTACATATCCAAATTTTGAATTTTATTACCTTTGAAAATAATGGTTTCAGACCTGACTCGGGGTACATTACACACTTCTGAGACAACTTCAACTAGTCTTATCATCTTAATATGTTTCTCCCAGAGGTCACACTTCCTATTTTATCTGGTAATTTCTCCTAGAGTCTCTCCAGCTGGTATATCAACTAATTTCCTCTTAAATAAATTTTTCTCCTCGACTTACCGCCTAATCATCTTCAATTTCCATCTCATAATTTAAATAGTTTTATTAATAGAGTACTACTGAACATCTTTTTCTTCCTCCTGTGGTCCCAAAAATTTTACCATATTAAACTAATTTTATATCTACTAACGGAGTGCATTTGAGGTTTGTTTGATCGAAGTCTACTCCCTTTATAAATATTTTTCTTTTCCGTTGCCGTTGACTGCCGAGGACACCTAGAAATTTGGCAAGCAGGTTCCTGTGAGGTACCTGCATGAATCGTGATTTGTTGTTACGAGCCAATACGAGGTCAAGTGATTGTAAGTCGTGTGAATATAAGAATCAAGTCGGACGGTACAGCCTATGTGCTTTCATGAGGATGTTTATAAAGAATCTGCTAGTTAAGTAGCTTTTATCTTTTTTTTATAATCGATAACTAGGAAGACGTGGAACCTAGAACTGAAACCCCATGAACGAGACGTTAAGACGTGGAGATATGTTGGGAATGGCCCCAATGTCAGATTTGGACAAGTAAGAGGTCATGTATTTATGTAAATCTAAGAGCGTTATGGAAACAGGTGAAAATTTTGTGACGCATATTTTAATTTCAACTACGCGATCACGCGTAAGGTTATTGATCCTTAGAGTAAACTTAAACCTTGTATAGCTTGGAATAATTAAAGGAACGAGTATCGCGATAATTATGATGGGCTTGTACCCAAGCATTAAAAGAGCGAGAATTAATTTAGTTTGACGCATGTATGATAGATCACTGTGAATACGAGAATATAATTGCGGTGAGGAGAAGAAAGTCGAGGCTCGAATAACAAATTTGTAGCCATACGATCGACTCAGAAGGCCAGGAGATTAAACAAAGATTCCTATCAGGGACCACAACTCGCAGAGCCTTTAAATTCATACTTCCAATCTTTTGCCGACGGATTAGAGAAATGAGAAACGATAAAGGCAAGGCCCACAAGCGATATGTTACGCGGCCGACGTTAGAAGACCTCGACGGAAGCAAAAAGTGAATTCATCGCGCGTAGGATACGAGACATACGGTCGCATTTGGCATACGAGTTATTGGGGAGGTAATAATTAAACTAAGAAAGAAGTTGTTTATAAGACACAATTTCCAAGCCAGCCTTCTATAACGAAGGTTTTTGGAATAAAAATTATTATATTCAATTTTTTTAATGTAATTAACTTTTAAATAATTAAATTTTAATTAACTAATTTAGACATTGTAAATCTTTTAAAATAGAAAAAATTCTACTAATCATGAAAATACCAAAATATATAATTTTGATATACTCGAACATACGAACACATTCGAAAAAAATACACAACATAAATTTATAAATATATAAACATAGAATTTGATATAAATTCATAAAATAAGATTTATAAAAATACTAGATTTACATTAAACAAATTAAACTTGCTCTCGACGCCACTCCATTTAAATTTCTATGATATAACTTGAATAAATTTATTCAAATATTCATAATGTGATCGATTAATTATAACGCTGTAAATCTAAAAACATATAATAAATATGAATACCTGCATTACTCTATAAAGGTGCATTGAATAAACAACAAATGTAAATCTTTCATTTAAACCTCCTTTGAATTCCAATGCTAGCATCACAAACGGACAAATGCTCTAGTTCGTCAGACACCAAGCATATGCTAACCAATACTTTGGTCCCGCTGTAACGCATTGGCATCGATCGGAAGTTAACTGCAAAACCAAGTTTTTGCTTTGAACATTTCGGCTACTCCACGGGGAAGGAGCTGCACTTTCGAGGCTGGTTTTCATTTTTGCGTTATCTCATGAAACCTAATGTTCTCACTTATATGTAGATTCTAAAATAACCTAAAGCCTAACCAAATATAGAAAGTAATATTTTATTTCATACATGAAATATAACTCAATTCTTTACTTACGGCATGACCTTTCTAGGCTCAAATAATAGTAATGATAATAACATAATACCAATAATATTATAACTAAGCATGCATGGTATCTAGTAATCCGCATAACCCCTCGGTATTATCACGAAACCGACTAAGAATTACAATTACTATGGCTATATATTCTATTTATGCAATCATATTTAACTCACCTAGTAAATGAATTATTACAACAATTATCGCAATCTGGCATAATAAATAAACCAATAACTATTGATTTCCAACACTCTTTTCTTTCTAAAAGACATTTATATTTTTAATAACAAACACTGAGCCGATACTAAGAATGAGTTTAACAAGACTCTGAGTTCAATCTGTTTAAATAAACTAAATCAACTCTACTGTGATTTAAGAGGCTAGCTTGTTAATCTTGATTTAATAGAGTGTTTACATACAAGTTTTACCAAGTATATAAGTCATTTAAATGATATCGTAATTCAATAAGAGTACTGGGGAGGACCATATAATTATGCTAATGTTCCAATTAAGTATCATCGACATAAGTAATATATCATTCAGTGGAACGAAGTTATCATTCCGACCTTAAAGCAAAGCGCCTTGCTGTTCCAGCAAGAAATTATGTTTAATTAAGATAAAGAACAACGGATTTAAATCTTTCAATTTTATTTACCAAAATAATTATCATGCTAACCTTAGACGTGTCATTAGTCGAGTAATACAAGTAAGATCATGCGGTAACGAGGTTAAAGCACGTATTTAATGAAATAATTTGACATATCAAAAGTCGTTTAAGACCTACTTTTAAATTAATTTATTCATAATTAACTATGAGATAATCAAGAGTTATATTTGACAAATAAACTGGTGATCAGACAAAATGATATACTCAACATGGACCCATGTTAAATTATGTCGACATAAAGAAGGGAAGTCACATAATTTAACACGGAGTCCAATGTCGTATTATGTCATTTTGTACATAACTGTAAGGAAGTTGGATGCTTATTTCCATCTACTATAGAATTCAATTTATTGTATGTATAGTATCTTCATTATGAAGTTGAAGTACGGATAAATATATATCTTCAATTTATTCAAGTTGCCTATTAGAGACACCAATCCAAAGGTTAACCTTCTGATTATATTAGTGATATGTGGAGAATTCTGAAGCATCGCTTAACGAATGCATCACAAACACACAAATGACGTATATGAATAAATCATACTCCAATAAATGACTTGAGGTCATTTAAGTGAAATCAAACATTTAATACACGAAAGCACCCATTTCAATTTACCTCTAGACGGCGATTCATCGTGGCGAAGAAATGTATTTTCATTGAATGAACAAATAGTCTGTTAACGCTTAACTGTGACACTTCGCTTCGAGCACGCTGAACGTATTCACTGGACGACTATGCTCATGTATATTTTGAACGCTTTTATTATTCCATGTGTCAAACATGCGTATTTGGCAAGCCGGGTCGTGAACGTTCTAACTAACTATCAACATGATACGAAATGGTGAGCGGTTGAAATCTATTATGCGGGTTATAGGATTCACCGTCATGTTAGATCATGTATCGAACATAATCCAATTACGACATGTAACACGATTCACGTTATAGAAACGTAGGGTTTTTACTAAAGGTATTCATGCTGGTTTGGGAATACTTTGTAATAACTTTAAGAGAATAGAACTTGATAATTTGGGAAATGAATCACTTATTGATCTTTACCTAACTAACGTGGAAAATAATTGGCCATTGATGCTTCCATGAAATACTATTAGCCAAATAACTTATTACAGGGACCGAAGTCTATATTCTTAGTTTAAAGAAACTAAAAGTTAAGCTTATACTTAGTGTTAGAACTTGACAAATCAATTTGTAATATGGTAATGTTATTAAAGAATATGCATTTTATTTGGATGCGTTAAATGCACTTAGGACTACGGCACAGAACCCACCAATAACTCCGAGAGGTGGCTAATCACATAAAATACGGTATGTAATTTATAAAATTTAAAATGTAGGTTTTGCCTTTGTTACACTTAACCCAAGGGGTTCCGACCACCATGTAAATGATTATTTAAGAGGAACTGACCTAGACGGTAATGTCCATCAAGCTTCAAGGAAAGACTAGAGCAAAGCGCCAAACCTATTTTTCTCGTAGTTACGCATAACTACGTTTGCATTAACCTAGCCATTGTCAATTCTTTGGTCAAGGTACTGAATGATGGACGTAAAGTCTACTTGTAAGTAGATTTCTAGTTAGAGGGATGCATTGTATCACAATCTTTCACTTTACATGTCCCAATCCGACCTAAGAGTTTAAGCGCAGCTAAGGGATCCATATATATTCTTCTCAGATTTAATTAAGTTTGGCTCCACGAGCAAAGAGAAACTCCTGAGCGACGTAGGTTCAACGGAGCTTAGTTTATTTATTTTTCTAGAATAAGTTAAGTAATTGATTGAACAAGCGCTTCTTTTGTTTTAATATGATTATTAAATTCATTACGTGAACGCGTAAGAATTCATTCATGTAATCATTTATTATTTCACGGTGGTTATTGACACAAATGTCAAGGAAAGTATGTAGTTTCTAGATAGTAATCATGAAATAAGGACAAAGAGAATCTCTTCAAGTCTAGAAATGTAAGATAGATATTTTTTCCTAGTCAAATGCTGATGGTTTTGGGGCAACTAGCATTTGGATTTGACCAATATAGCGATTGGACACGATCGATTTTTCTTGGATCATGGGTGAAACTGTAAGTCTACTAATCTTATGGGTCGCCGCTTGAATAAATGAGGAGTCGGAATCGACTACAAAATCATAGAAGTTATGTATATCTCTGTCATATGAATTTTGTTTAGAACTAATAAAGTTTAGTGGATTCTTAAATCAAGCAAGATATAACTATTTATGTTATATGATGTTTGTGCTTTGCTACTAAACGCTCAACCTTAACGGGGCTATAACGCACATATCAAGTTACATCAGCGAGTATAAAAGTAGATGTCGCTTATATTATTATAATGGATTTGTCCAACCTTGATATACAAGAATAATCTCTGTGCTCTAGAGAGTTTTGACCTATTGGTTTACGGAACGCCATAAGCATCTCGCCTGTGTCATAGTTCGAGTAAAGAAAGTCGTGGGTGTTTCATGCCACAATTTTATGGTTAGCCCGTGACTGGGCCGATCACGACAAAAGGAATTATAAAAGTTAGCCGCCCGCCGCAGAGCGCTGACATCAATAATCGCTGGTTTCATTTATTACGCCATTTAACAATTGTCAGAAAAATTCATTTACTAAGCAGCGAACGACACACGCAAACAAAACGCTCTACTATGTAATTGTAATTACTATTCGGTTCTCATGATAATACCGATTATATACGGCTGGATTGCTGATCATACCCATAATCAAGTATAACAATATTAGTCTATTTATACGATTATACAACCGTTATATCCGAGCCTATAAGTGCCACACACATGTAAAGAAGTATTTAATTATATTTCATGTAAGGATATTATACTTAAGCTTGCTAAATCGGGAAGTTGATTGTAATCAACAAGATTCTCGATTTTTATATTATTTAGCGAATGAAATAATAATCGAGTAATTTCAAATTAATTAACTTGTTAGTTCAATTAAATAATATAGTTAAAGAGATGGTTCATTAAGCTAACGGGTTCGTGGTTTAATTATACGCCATATAAATATAAGGCTTGCGGAAATCATTAAGGTTAATTCACAAACACAAAATCCTAACTCCTAAGCAAGAAGAACATCGGCTCTCCCCTTCCCTACGAAAGCCAAATTATTTATCAAAAATAAGGTTCCGATGATCGATATCTGGAACAAAGCAGTCTTCGTGAGCACTGTTGTTGATTTCTTCCGCTAACATCTCTCAAGATTTTTCATCTTGTTTTTAGTTCATTTTAATTCAAATAGATATCCCGATTTCATGTATGAGTCGATTTAGTTAAAGTTCAAGTTCATGTCACGATTTGGTTGGTATTCGTGATAGCGCGTATGAGTTCATTCATCGGGAGCTTCGCACGGGGAGCGATTTTGGATCGATGGCTGCCTCTCGTCCGATTGACAAGAGCATAATGTTCGGGCGAAGGTTAACGGAAGATCGGGATTGGGAGTCGGACATGAACAAGTTGACAGATTGCTCTCGAGATCAGTAGATTTTTCTTTTCTCCATCGGTTCTCCGTGACAAGTGTCATGTTTCCTTCGGAAGCTTAATAACGGTGTTCAAGCCAAGACCTGCTGAGAGGTTCATATTCCCGAGAGACTCGACTTATTCCTCTATTTGGAATTCTATTATTCCCAAAGATGTCGCTTCGACATGATTCTCATGCAATATCTTCCTCATTGCTCGAGAAAGTGGATTCATGAGCCGTTGTCAATGTCAGGCTCGGCCGAGACTATCCAACATGTTTTCTTCACCAACCAGATTGCTATTCAAATCTGGGATCATTTTACTCATCTGTTTGGCGTCAAGAAAACTATCAAGCATAAGTATTCCCTACATTCTCGTTGCCCGTGAGTTTCGTGTCGCTAGCAATCATATCGTAACTGTCGCTCACATCATTATCCTTTGGTCTCTTTGGGTTTTCTCGTAACAAGGCTAAACATGGTGAGCTAGAGGTATACGTTTCAAGGCATCTTGCATCGGATTAATCATACTCTTCACATTCGGGTTCATAATGAGCCGCATTACAAACAACGGAAGTGGGATACTTAACGTGGCCCTTCGGGGCTCACGCTATGCACTCCAAATCAAGCCTCCTACGGCCGTGTCTCGTCAAGGCCCGGCATCGTAGATACAAGCTTAACATTGATGGTTCTTTCAAGAAATTCAGCATCCGTATCGAGGAATCATTCGAATGAGACTGCCAAATGGTTTATGCTCGGGGTTCTATATGGCGGCCGCCGGCTTTGGAAGCGGAAATATGGCTACTGAGGTTCTCGCAGATACAACTCGTGGTTTTCTCTCGATTTGCGGTGTGAGACGACTCTATGATGCTTGTCAAGACGGGGTCCGTGATCAACGACTCACCGGGCGCAGAACAATGTTATCGCCTATATTAATAATCTTCTCGTAGGTCTCAGCATCGGCTCAAGGCGATATCCGCGCGAGCAAAATACGCGGCGATTTATTCCTAAACTCTCTCTCAAAGAACGCGCTAACTACATTTGGAGGCCTGATGACACACATGATCGGATTCGAGCTTTGTCTGCATGCAATCGCGGCGCATCCCCCTATATCCGTAATGACTCAAAGGTATTGTGTCAAGCTTTGTGTGGAAGACTCAAGGTCACCTCCTGTGGGTATTATTTATTTTGTCATTGTATTCATTTTTGTATTGTTTTATTTGGATTACGTTTTAAGTTTACGATGCTTTTGGCTTATGTTTGTGGCGAGTGAGCCCCGCCTTACTCTTAGATACGATTTAAGGTTTTTATTTTGCTTTGTTTGGGTTCTTTCCCAAAATGATGTATTGACACTTATTTTTATTTTAATTAACAATTAAGCCTCTGCATTTATGTTTAAACTAAAAAAATATGTCATGAATTACTTTCATAAATATGAATTGCAATTTTTCTCCATGAACATGAACTCCCCTGCTACATTTAAGGCTATTTTGTTAGAGCAGCAGGAGTCAAGTATGTAAGGGCTTTGAATGTTCTGGAAGCAATAAAATACACTAGCTAGGCTTATTGCGTGGTGACCTATCAAGAAAACATAATCATGAAACAATAAATATTCAAGGCCTTAAATCGAATTAAATAATTGTAAAGCGTCTCAAGATACCACCGAATCCATTTTAATGTCTAAACAACAAACTTAATTAATGGTAATCATGAGTTCCAATATCACTTACATGTTATATTTCGAATCTAATAAATTAATGTTCTTACAAGAATGCTAAGGAAGCTATCAACAAGTATTTCGACATAGAAAATCTAATTCTTCAACTAAGCACCCCAATTATTGTGCCTATAGAATGTATCCACACCAGAAGAGATCGAGTCCTCGATGGACGCTAAACCTACAATAACGAGGCATTCGAGAAAAACAAAAAACAAAACTTAAAAAGTCAAGAACCAACATGGTTCGACTTTCTTATACACAAAATAGGAGGGAGTACTTTTCGTTTGTTTGGATTTTATGATCTCATGAAACTTTTAATTTTAATTGTCTTACAACAATCATTAATTAATTAATCCATGATTTCATCTATATATAAGATATTAGATAAGAAACCAAGCTTAAATTTAACGGTATCACCTAAGCCCATACGGTATGCTTTGCCTCGATCTACGTATATTTATAAAACACTCTCATCTAAAAAAAAAAAAAAAAAAAAGAGTATTAGGATAAGAGTCCTAATCCTCCTCCAACATGGAGTTCGAAAATCATGATAATAGATTATCATGACATAAGTCCTAATCGTACTATGCTAATTCAATTTCGATCCTAACATGATTAAACCTTATCATGATTACACTTTATTTTTAGACAAAGCTCTAATTAGGATCGAATTGTTCTTCTTTATTAAACCAAACTACCTCATGAAGTTTATCTGAATAACCCGACGTCACTATATTAGATGCTGATCTTCTGCGCCGATAATACAAATTGCATATTATCTGCCTGTACGCCACACACAATATCTAAGTTATTTAGGAAGGTCTTTATAAAACTTCATGAAATGGGCTTCTGTTTTAATTAAAAAATAGTTCATCTTTAATTAATACTTTGTATAAAGATAAAATCTAATCATAATAAATTTTAATCAGTGACATCAAGAAAGAGTGGAATAAAAGGATTACATCATTATATTAAACCAAGATAAATTAGAATTATGAATCTTCCTGAAAATAAGGAATTGGGTATGAGATAAAATTGAAGTAATAATCATTCCTTTTCTCAGTGCAGCACCTAAAAGAAGAATATTTCCATAGTATCATTGCTTCTCACCTTTATTGGATCAATTCTCCAGTTTTGAGTGAAACGTGAAGGTACCCCAAGCAGTCTAGGTTGATGGAAAAGTATTAATTTGACCATTAAACAAAGGAATCACCGAAAGTGATGTTAAATATGCTCATTTTTCTTTAAGAATGATATATACTCTATCTTTGATTCTTTGTCCCGGATGTGACATTTTACCATCTTGTGGAAATTGACCACTCTTTTTTATCCTATTCACAAAATTCCACAATTTTGAACCTCAAAAATACCCTTTTAAATTTCACACAGAAGAATCTGTTTTTCCTCTGCAAAAAGGGAACAATTGTTGATGTTTATTATGATCTGTGGTTGTAGCTTTGGAAACTGGAACACTGAAACTTAGTCGAGATTCTATGAGCTCCAGAAGCAGTTCCTCCGATATGGGGTTATTGGACAACAATAATGAAACAAATCCAATATCTCAAGGTCCTTCAACAATTCTGGCAATTGTATCCGTTCTAGAAAAGGCTGTCCGGAAGAATGAAATGCTATTGAAAGCATCAAAGAAGAAGGATAAAGTTACATCATTTCATGGCTCCAAAGCTCCTGCATTGAGCATTCAACAATACGTAGAGCGCATTTTCAGATACACCGATGCAAGTCCTTCCAGCTTCGTTGTCTCGTACATATACATTGAGAGATACCTCCATCATCAAAAGGATGCTGCAACCTTCTTGACATCGCTCAGCATCCACCGCCTTGTCATTACGGCTTTTATGCTAGCTGCAAAGTATTTGGAAGATGAGTAAGTTATTTCTTCAATCTAATTATAGTCACGAACACTTATACTGAAACTATTCGTAATCGCCTACAATTTAGAGTCATATATCGATACATTCTAATTTCTTGGTACGTGTGATGAAGGTGTTTCAACAATGCTTACTATGCTAAAGTGGGAGGAGTGACCACTCAAGAGTTGAACAAGCTGGAGATGGAGTTTCTGGTTGCTGTGGATTTTCGATTACACGTCGACGTAGAGACTTTTGACAAGTACTGCTTGAAGCTAGAAGCGGAAGGAAGAGAAAAATGCCAAATTCAGAGACCAATTAAGATATCTGGTATTGGGAGACGCTGGCTAACTGGAACAGATAGTCAACCAAATCATTCACCAACCATCGCAGGATCCGCTTGCAGAGCCATGTAATAATCGTACACCGAGATTAGAGAGACAATAAGAAAATGTAATCTGCTGGTACAGATCCACTCAATCTGATTCTAGTGTAAAACTCTAAATAAAATGAAATTTTTAGGCAGGTTAAACTTATATCAAGTTCCATACTTCACTGGAGAAAATATTGCATCTATGAACAAAGGCTTCAGATCTACCAACATATCAACATATTGTACCTAACAGGCCTAAATCCCCAAGGTTTTATATTCCAGATTGAATTCCAACAAATTATCCTTTTCACCTCAAGACGAATGATTTTGTCAAACCATAAACACAAAAATCATTATCAACAAGTGTTTGGACTGGTTGTGATCTACTTCCATTTGACAGTGGATTTTGATCTTATCTGGGTATGGACGGTTGGGATACATCACGCTACTGATTGCCACCGAAGCGACATTATTTTTGCGATTCGGATGGGACAGATATTCTCAAGTGAGACAGTGGCTTCCTACTATCGAAGCTTTTATTTCAAAGACTGAGGCCGTGAAGTCACGCAGAAAGGTCAGGCTGGCTCTACGCGGTCGACTGGAAAGAGAGGAGAAATCGACAGGATGCGCAAGTGGTACGTGAGTATGTCGATGTTTTTCCGGAGGAGTTGCTGTGTTTACCACCAGATGTATAGAGTTTGCGAATGAAGTAGTTTCTGCATCGCACCGATTTCTATCGCTACTGCATGTAATGGCCCGCTTTAATTTTGAAAGAGGCGAAGACTCGCCATGCGAATCGCTTGATAAGCGGCTCATCGCATCTGAAATAGCCCGGCGACCAGCCTGCTTGTGAAGAAAAAAGATGGTATCAGCTGAGGTCAAGGTGATCGACATGCAATAATAAAGTGACTATCAAGAACCGTTATCCGCTGTCGGCGATAGACGATGGCTGACCACTGGCGGACGCTGCCGCAGCCAAGATTGATTCGAGATCCGGGTTATCACCGGGCTGAGGATCAAGAGAGCCACATTCCGAAATCGGCTGATCCGTACTGGCACTATGAAGCCATGGTGTAACGCCATTTGGGTTACTAATTCACGTTAACGTTTCACATGGATTATGAACCGAAATAAGCTGGGAGTTCTTGGATAAGTTCATGATCGTCACTATGATATTTTGATCTACTGGAGATTAAGTGAGTGAGTGTAAAGAGAAACACTTCATGTTGTTGAGATGATTGCACAACATCGCTTGTACGCTAAGTTTAGTAAAGAATTCTCGTTGGTATGTACGCTTCGGGCTACGCCAGACGTGACGGTATTTGCCGGACCGTAAGCGAGGTCAAAGCGACACCGGGAGCCGCCTAATGAGCGTGGACCGATGCTAGGAGTTTCTTGGGTCATTGGGTATTACACGAGGTTTATCAGTGGACTTCATTAATTGCGAATTCGACGACTAAGTTGACCCGTAGCGGTGTTCCCTTTATTCGGGGACGCAGGATCGCTGGCAGATGTTTCGTGAGCAAGGCGAAGCCATCGCATCGGGTTTTAGCCTTCCACCATCCGGTTCTCGGTGGTTTTCGCGATATACAACGACGCTGCCTCACCAGGGGTCGGGTCGTATCATGCACCGACACCGACCGCTTGCGCTTCTGCCACCAAGCACTACGAGATCTAATTACCGCATCCACGATCTCAGTCGGGCAACGATTGTCTTTTCGCCAAGGCTGGTGCATTACTGCATTGTGGTTACGATTTTTACTCGATCACAAAAGTTCAAGTACCTACCAACCAGAGACTCAATTTGAGGCGCAGGGAGACGATTGAGTTTATCGACTCATCGAGTATCACCCGAGGAAAGCAACATGCAGCGTGACGCCAGCAGGCCGGAAGCGACATAACCGCAAGTGCAGATATGTAAGCAATGAGTCGGGATTCGAGGTCAGTAACGATGTATAGTCATTGCTGGCTCACGCTATGTTCGAATTGCACTTTGATCGTGATTCGAGCTTCAAACAGCATTTAGAAATTACGTGAGATCATTGTTGCTGGCGCTGGTGTAGATCGGATTTCAATGCTGATGATACGCGTAGATTGGTGATTTAACGGTGTTGCTTGTACCATACATGCAGGAGTCAAGGCGAGATTCTGATGAGGCTCATAATACTACTTATAGTACGCACCTGCAAAGACAAAAGATGTATAGGATTTTAGGTTATTTATCAGCGGCCCGGGACGTAAGCAGAGATCGCAAAGCTTTTGGGAGTGCTTGCCTGTCACAGTGAAGAACGAGCATCGACATCCCGCGTGGGATCAAGTTGCACTTCCTATTCCCGAGCGGACGGGAGAATATTACCATGGACTTTGTATTTGGGCTTCCTAGGTCGCTGAAAGCGAAACGACGGGATCTGAAGAACAGGATAGTCACGGTCGGCCTATTTCTTACCTATTGGGGATCTAACACGGGCCCGGTACTAAATGGTGACTTACGTTGACTGACCGCTGAAGCTGCATCGGGTTCAAAGGCCGATCATTTCCGCATCGCTGACAAATTTACTCGAGATTCGAGGGGTTTTCAAGAGGCTGGGACCAGAGTCGAATAGTACATCTTTTCCATCCCTGCATGACGGGCAATCAGAAATGAAGATCCGTGACTTGAGGATATGCTTCCGAAGCAGTATATGAGTTTCGTGAGCTTGGACGATGAGTTGCCTAAGCATTTGAGTTCAAGGTGATAATAATCGCTTCCATGCTAGTATCCGACGGGCACCATCTGAGGCGCTGTACGGGAAGCAGTCATTTAACTCTAGCTCATGGAATGAAATGGCAGGAAAGTTTATCGCCCGAGTTAGTGGAAAGACGGAGGAGAGGATCAAGTCGATACAACATCCGGTAATCCCGCACAAAGATAAGTGGTAAGTATGCCGGATCGTCGCAGTTAGACTACCTTTCTGAGGTCAGCACGGTGTTCAAGATATCTCCGTGGAAGCGGCTGAAGCGATTGGGAGAAAAGGGAAAGCCAGGCCTCAAGTATTGGATCAAGCCAGACTGGGAAAGCTGATCCGTGTTTATCGCTTGGTGTCAGCTTCCAAGTTCGGATAGATTCATAATGTGGTTCCATTCGCCTCGAGGAAATATATCGCCGATTTAGCCGCATTCTTAGCTCACATCAAAGGGAAATTGGCACCTCACATTCGAGGAGCAGACCGTGGAAATTCCTCGACCGCAGCGAGAAGCGTACGAGGAATAAAAAGTGCCTTAGTGAAAGTTTTCAGGAGGAATCAATCTAGTTAAGCGACTGGGAGCCCGAGGATGACATGGTGAGTTTACAATCTACAACTGGCAGAGGTAAAGCTTGTTTTAGTTTTGTTTTACGCACAGATGTTTACGTGTCAGACAAGGTATCCAGGCTAAGTAAATTGGGAGGAAGAAATTTTTACAGCGGTAGATTGAAATAACCATTAAAGTTGATTTTATTAAATTATATTTATCGGTCGCATAATCTGAGACGATATCAATAATTTCGAATAGTATCGATATATCGAGACGAGTAATGGTATTTAGTAGTAATATATGCCTTTGGGAATAACAAATACATTCAAATCGGTTTCTATCAGATTTAACTACGGAAAGCGGAGAAATAAATCGAACTAAACGGGACTTAAGTCATTCTAAATATCTCCTAATCCTTTATCATTTCCATCATTATCTCGAAACACAAAACCCATCCTCTTCTTCCATATGGTAATGAACTCACTCTTCTCCCCCTCCTGGTAAATTTTTCTTCCATTTCTTCCATTTTTTAAGTAAGCTCAAGATACAAAAGCTTTGCTTTTATCTTTCTCTCAACATTCCCTACACATCAAGTGTAAGAAAAGTTAAATCTTGTTGATATTTCATAAGTCAAGGAAGTTGGGTGACTTTTTGTTGACTTTTTAAGATTTCGAGATTTGGGACTTTAAATGGTATGTAGATTTCATCTAAGCTCGGATTAAGTGATCTGAGGCGATTATAATCGACAATAAGTTGAAATGCTGATTTCTGGAGAGTTGACTTTTGTCAATTTTTTTCCCCAAATTTCTTAAATTGTATTATGATGTTATGGGACCTTAATATAGTTGTTTTTGGAGTATGCTGATGTTTTGATATCGCTGAAGCTATATCATATTACGAGTTAGGCTTTGCGGCTTAAAGAAGAATCGGGTTTTGAATTTAAGGTCGATTATATGGATTAATCGGGTTGGGGAATCATTGATCGATTAAGTTGTTTAAAGTTGTTGGAATAAGGGTGGGGATGGGCCGACATTAGCATCAGACGGGTGGAATTTCCTTGTTTTATTAGTTGTTAAACGCGTAGTAATATTATCACATGTAGCCGTTAAGTTGATAACTATAATTGTCAGAAGTTGATAGTTAAAAACTAAATCGGGTTATGATTATAAGTAGTAATTGTATTTCTAAGTGTTTATGATTAGGTTTTTGTTTTTAAACTTATTACACTTCCGACAATTTGCATCTAGCTCATTTATTATTTGCTACCAAGTAGCATTTATCTCACGGGTGTAAATTAATGTACTTCTTCGTGAAGCTTGCATTTGTTGACGCTATGGATCATGTTTATGTATGTATCAACGCAGATTGTCGAGTATGTAATGTTAGTTAATGGTTGCCTTGTACTACGGCATGAGCGCCAAGGCGTTGCCT
This sequence comes from Lithospermum erythrorhizon, assembly GCA_019722365.1. NCBI lineage: Eukaryota > Viridiplantae > Streptophyta > Magnoliopsida > Boraginales > Boraginaceae > Lithospermum > Lithospermum erythrorhizon. Next base: position 24,007 of record JADFUC010000150.1, read on the forward strand.
TGTACTACGGGTACGAGCGCCAAGTTGCTGCCGCCTCTATCACGGCACGAGCGTGTCATGTTGCCTTGTACACGCACGAGCGTGTCATGATTGTCTCAGACCACGGTACCAGTGTGTCATGGTTTGCTCATACCCTTTACGAGTGTGTCGTTATCCCATCGCTTATACTTCGGTAATGAGCCACAGGTTTGCCTCAGACCTTTTACGAGCGACGATAGCTTATCGACGGGCATAAGTTTCTCCCCCGCAGGTCGACTTTGGATTATACGCGCATTAAATAGAACCGTGATTCAAGGCTGAGTTGATCGAGCTGTTTTAGTCGCTGGTCGAGTAGTACGCCGCTGGCCGGCAGAGCCGGTAAGTCGGACGGTCTAGTTGCTGGGTCGCGAGGTTTCGTATCGTTGGTCGATGTGAGTATAGCTTGTGGATTTGATCGGGTATCATTGCCATTGTTTACTCGGGATAGCTTCGATCTACGTGATTGCCGTGTTTTATTAGAACGTGCATGTTGGGCTTAGATCAGCCTATGAACTAACGACCATCGTGAATGACGGGGTATCGATATAACCTCGTGATGTAGAAGAACGATAACGAACTCTACTAATGATATACTCTTTATTTATGGACTCAATAGTATCAGAGATCCCCTGCATCATCTACATATTTTACGAAATTCATGATTTTGTAAGACACTACTCGGGACAGTTAATTTTAGCTCTCGAGATACATATTCACTAAGCTTCTGGCAGCCTACAACCTATTCACATGGGATGCATTTTCATTGTAATGCTGATGCTGCCACAGAATTGCCGAGCTTGTTCCGAAAGTGATCGTGTTTTAGAGCCTAAAGTAGCCGCGGTGTAATCCTCACGCTTCCTCGTTGTTTTTATTGTATTCCGGTTGTCTCAGACAAGGTATTTCGGGAGATTTCGCATCGCTGCCAGATATTTTGTACATGCTGTTTGTTGTGGCTGCCATGTGTTGTGGTTGTGAAATACCACGATGATTCTTTTTTTCTTAAAACTACTTCGTCCGTAGTATATCGTTTTTACGAAGTTTATTCGGTGACGTTGTTTGTAAATCGAGTCATCCATCGACGCGAAGTGACTCCGCAAGGCCCGTGGATTTGGACGATTCTAACCTCGTGGAAGCCGACTGGGCGGTCATGTTACATAAACCCTTTTTGATTACTTTATGAAAAAATATTGAATTTTTATTATCTAACTTCAAATTAGGTAAACCCATTTTTATTGAAGTCTACAATGACTATGCATTTCCTAAGCGTCCGGCTCAGCGGCGGATTGGGACGAAGCGCCAGCGGGATTGGGTGGCGGGCAACAAGGGCGGATTCGGTGAGCGGGGTACCGGGCGATATTATTTCGACCGTGGGGCCGCGAGCCGCGGCGCTGCTGCCGCGTCAGCGGAGTCGACGTGTCTTAAAAAAGACGTAGGCGGGTTTATTTTTATTTTTTATTATTCGCTTTAAATATCCTCTATACCTCTTCCGCTCAGTATCAAGTTTCGACTTTTCACTTTGTATACTTAACTTTGACCAGAATATTGCTGCGCTGCGGATAATGCCTGATGAAAATATATCAATGGAAAGAATTTGAAATATACTATTCCATAAAATATTATAAAACACAAAATAAAAATATATACGGTCAAAGTTCAATTATCAAAAAGTCAAAATGTGACAATATTTGAGGGATGGAGGAAGTATTATTTATTTATTTATTTGGTAATAAGTTTTAAGTTATTTTTAATTTTGCCTCACCAATTTAAGGTCAGAAACAACCCAAGTGCTCACCCGATTCGGAAATCTTGGCCAATAATCTTGCCGAGGCTCTACTGGGATCGAAACATAGAGCCGAATCTTTAAAATTTACTGCGAACTGCCCAAACGGTTCGAAAAGATCGGCTCGGCTTCTAGTTTTTTTATCCAGACATGCTGACCAAAGGTCCATTAACATAAAAAAAAAAATTAAAATTCAAAAAAAAAAACTAACCTCACCTCCAAGGCCCCACTTACATAAATCCCCGCCATTTCTCCCCCACCCCTCCTCCCCTTTCTAGTTCTCTGCAATCATTCAACACCCCGTCCTCTCAATCAATACGCCCGGTCCTTCGTCTCTCTCTATAATTCACCCTATTAACCAAACCTCAACCTTATTTCAATTTAATGGAATTTTGAATTGAAGAATTAAAGCAAGAACTCAAGCATCCTAGGTCAATCACATGTACATAGAAGTTCAATTAGGTATTTGATCGCTTTTTCTATTTACCTGTGTATACAATAAGTAAGCTTAATTATTGGTTCAATTAATTCAATTTTTTATTTTTTGGTCCAATTATTTCAATTTAAGGTCTTAATTATTATTTTATTATCACGGAACCGAGCTATTTCGAACGGTTCGAACAATTCAAACCGAATCGAGCCTAATACTATCCCCAAAAAAAAGTGGCATCGGTCCGAGCCGAACTAAAAATAAGGTTCAAGGTTTTTGTTTGTACCAAGCCGAATCTTCAATGTATACCGAGCTAAACTCGAACCTATCAATATTCGGTTCGATTCGGCTCGTTTACAGCCCTACTCACCATATTTCGAAGTTTGCTAATACCCCTCGAAAAGCGACTTAACGTGTCAACTTTAGCGTGTCATCGTGACGTGATGGTGACTTTAACGTCACCAAGGCTTTTTGCCCTATCTAGAATCCAAATGGAAACGTTGCATACATTTTGAATGCCAACACGCAGTGAGGCTAACTAACCACCATGTAATTACCACATTACTATCAAGGCCACTCAGTACATAACGGACGTTAAATGACATCAGACATCATACCACAACGCTATTGAAAATAACTAGTTGCTACCAATTTTATCAACAAGATTTAACTACAATGATCATCCAAAACGCGACAAACGTTAGTGAAAATCACTTCAATACGATCCATCACAAAGCAACACAACACTATAACAACTACCATCACAAATAGCGCTTCAAATGAGCATGACTCAAGCCACAATGCCGAAATTGTTTTGATACTGTCAGCTTAAAATAATAGCTACAGATTAACTATCATTTGGTTGTTTATTTACCATGTGTATTTGAAAACATACTATGTACATACTCAATCAAATACATACAATAATACCACGAAGGAATTTAACATGCATATACTTCAATAAAACTTAATCAAAACAAGTTAGATGAACTCTTTAGGTGATTAATAACGAACTAAATAATAAATAAGATACTTATAAAAGATGCCAGTGGAAGACATCATCAACTAATCTTTCACATAGACCTTTGTTCCAATGAATCAAGAACTGCAATAGTAGTGTCTTTTGCTAGTTTACGCTGCGAGGGTCAATCTCACACTCGAGTCATAGAACTAAGATTGAATTGGATTGAAGAAGAAAATCAAATCAACAAAAAAGTGGGAAAGCCGATTTTTCTTTCTTTTGTGGCTCATGTGAAAACTACTTAATGATCTTCTCATGAAACCTCTATATATATGTGAACACTATATTGGTAAAACTCATTCTATAAATTAACGAGCTATCTCATATTAACTATAATAATATCAATTTTGGAACTAACAAGTCAATTTATTCTAGCTTATCCAATTAGAAATCTCGATTTCTGGCAATCAACTTCGCACTGGAAAGGGGCACAATTATTTTCATATGTGAAATATATTTCATCGTTAGTCAGATGCTACACAGCAACCGTATCATAATATAAATCGATCCTTAATATTATTATAACCATTATGTATGAGATTAGAAATCTAGATGGGTCTTTATTACGAGACCATTAAATAGTACTATACTATACGAATCAAGTTTGCTTACGTAATCACATCTAGTAACCGGTAAAATGAATCGTCTAACAATTGTCAACAAGGGCATAATTAATGAATACAATAAATATTGAATTGCAACATACATCCCATCAGAAAGGTACATGTCAAGCCGGAAATTAATGAAAATCGATTCCCTTTATTATGCCCGCTGCGACACCGGCAGATCAATTCATTTACCAGTCAAGTTAAATCCGACATTAGAACTTAGTGTTCAACTTAGTAATCGATATTACTAAAGGCGTTCCTTTTATAATTTAAGTGTTAAGCGAGCGACATATATCTTTTACTCTTCATTAATCGCTCAATAATAGCACTGGGTCAATTATTATTATACAACTTACTATTATCCGAGCTTCAAGGTCACAAGCACATACATACAAATGATATTCTAATTATATTTCATGCATGAAATTAAACGAGACTTTTAAATCGAGAGACGTATCTTCTCAACATATATATATTTGCGAATATATATCGATGAACATCAATCGTTAAACTTCTAAGTTTAATCAATTAAGCAGCTTGAAATAGATGAATAACTTGATAAGTTATTTGATAGTGACTCGTTAGTATTTTAATTGACTTGTTAATTTAATTAAAATAGAACAACTCACCAAATACTCAATATCTGATTGTAAGCACATAACGACCGATTATTAACGAGTTAAATCTGATTTCTAACGAGTCAGCTTAACTAGTGAAAATTAGCAATGGTATTTAAAGTTGTTGCAGCGGTTTTCATTTGAAGAAATCAAACCCTTGCCTCTCTCTACCTAGAACCAAGGCCCTCCCCCCTTCGGGAAGAGTTTTCTCCATTTTGTTCCTCAACAACTCCCAAGAAGTTCAAACTGTCAATTCGATCTCCTTGGCGCTGCATAACCCAGGACATCCTCGCGCCGATGTCGATCGAGCAGGCGTCACAAAGTGGTTCACTCGAGGTATCAAGCTCGAGGAGGTTGATTTCATCTGCCTCCGCCGCAATATGCTAACTCTTATTCATAATGTTGCATTATGTGTTTTAGATTAATATATGTCATTTTGGTGGATCCTGAATGCTAATTTTGGTGATTTTTATCACAATTAAAATTCATTACTAGATTCTCTAAATAAAATGGCCCCGTGAGCCTACTCAAAGTTGATGTATTTTATCTAATTCTATTTGTGTGTATTCGTAGTCATAATTAATTTCATTAATTCATGATTTGTATATTCAATCGATGAATATATAATATGAAAAAGTCAACTCCATTTTATTATATAGTTCACACGGCTGTATTATCAATTTATTGTATTGTTTTGATGATTTATTAATTGTTTAATTGTTTCAAGGAAATGAAAGGGATTAAAACTGATTAATTTGTGTTTTCGATGATAGAATCGTTTTATTTACAGAGAAGGTTAGAAATTTTAGAAATTCAAATTAAATCAGATGCTCTCAACATTTGAGGTTCATCTTTATTTTTCCGCATTTTTTGAAATTTTTGGCAATTCTAACAATTCATTGAATTTCTCTTGATTGCTTTTGATTTAATCAAAAATTCTGTTGTGTTTGATGAAATTTAATCGGACGTATTCAATAATGATATCATGGATGTTCAAGTCGAATCCCATAATTTTTGGTCTTTGTGAGCCTCCAAATCGTTGCTATTAAAAAGCTTGCAATTAATTCAAACCCGAAATTAATTTACTCAATATTCCTCATTTGACTTTGGCAGGAATCCGCGCGGCGCTGCCCAGCAGTTCTGGATTGGGACGGTCCGCCACTGGTGAAAGCTCACTCCACAGACACGGCACCACTCCTAAGTGTCGGCCGTGGGCGGCCGGAGAGGTCATCGCTTGTCCCATTGGTTCGCTGCTCCGCTTTTAGAAAAACCCTAAATGTATTTTATAATTCTTTTTAGTTTTAAAAATTACCCAGAATTATTAATTTCGCTTTTAAATGTTAATCATACCCTTTGGCTTGGCCAAGATAATTGAATATGTATCTTGAAATTTATTATTAAATTTCGATGATATTTCCCTTTCATGATTATTTTCTATTAATTGAGCAATTAATAAAATATCATTTCATTGGGTAACTTTTCAAATTTTTGAATTTTGGGAGACAACTACTTAAGTAATTATTCCACGATGGCGGTTGGTAATTATTGTAATAATTATTATTAATCACGCATAATATATTTAAATCAATATTTACATTAATTGATAATTAATTATAAAATAATGGTTAATTAATTAGTCAATTATGAACACATTTAATTTAATTTCATTTAATATATATGACATTAAGTGCTTTTATTTGTTTTGATGTTTTGCCTATATATTGTTATGGAAACGGAGTTGATGCCAGATGATATTTAATTCACATTTTGCTTTCTGGGCTTACGCATCGCATTATCAGAAATCTAATTCGAGCCATATTATTTAATTTTCGGTTCTCCCACAACTTTGCACGTTGTCTAAATCGTGATTGCTATAAACAAAAAAGACAACGCAGAGGCTGTATTTCTCAAAAATATATCTAGGTCCTATCACTGAATTCTTTCACATCCATCTATAATAAGTAAAATAATATACAAGAATAAATTATGAGCAAGTAATTTAATCTAAACATGTTATGTATGGATGAAACATATAGAAGGGTACAAAATAAATCAAAATAGATGTAATTGAATACTCATAAAAAATGAAGTAAACAACTAAATTTCAAAAATGTAAAATCACTTAATTCATATTTAAGTGGATTAACATTTAATACAATATTCTCTATTATTTTCAAAAATAACTATTTATCAATTTACTTTTCCAATAAAATTTAATTCAAGATTATATGTTTTCAAGAAACTCTAATTATCCAATAACTACATGTCTCTAATTAAATCTATTTGAAATATTAATTATAATCATTATTAATTTTAATTAAAAAATAATCTTAATTAATTTTAATTGTATTCCAAAATTACAATTAAAATTATCTCTAATACGATATCATCTACTAAAAGTAGTTAAATAATGGTCTTAGTTTTAATTGTATTCAAATTACAAATTAAAACTACCTCTAATCAAATTAGAACTATTAAAATAGTCAACTAAATAGATTATAACAATTCGTAACTTGAAATTGAATTAAAACGATTTTAGTTGATGTAAAAACAATCTTCAAACCCCTTATGTAGCATGCTAAGCCACACGTTCAAATATTGGCGAACGTGTAAATTACATATTCGTACATATGTTGGTACAATACACTATATTTGGCAGTTTATTTGATTTTACTTTATTCAAATAATTTTCTGATATTGAAATAAATTTAGAAAATCCTGGAAAATTTCTAGAAAATCAAAAAAATTATTTTAAAATTAACTATTTCAAAAATTCAAATTTTGATTAACAATTAATCAAATTTCTAAGTTGTCCAACTAATGGTTTGTTTCCACTAGTACAAGGAGATCTAGTGGGTGTTTCTCGCCAACTGAGATAATCTTAAGACTTAGTTTTGGAGCCTAGCCCTTCCTCCAGACAAAACACATATACACACATGTATTTAGTAGTTCTATTACTATAAATATATTAATAATATAAAATTCGAGTTAAAGAACTGACTCGTTGAAATATTGGGCCTGGAGATCGACTCGAGGCTCGATTCACTATAGATTGACTGAGCTCAAGCCGGCTTGACTTGTGCACAATTCTAGTACAAAGCAAATAACACATGTTAGGGTGGGCATTAGAAGTCGAAAAGATATTATCTTGGCTTAAATTCTTCCTGCCTCCTGAACGTCGATGAATTGGTCAGTTTGCCCATGAACTACTACGGTTGGTCATTTTTTGGATTCCGTTCACTTTTGAGGGTAATATTGATAGATTTCAAGTGTTAATGAAGGGCAGAATCGGAATTTCACATATGTGGGTCAATTTTTAAATAGAACAAATTAATTGGGCATATTTAAGTAATATAAAAATAATGTACAATAATAAATAAAAATGAAGCCCCACCTTCCCCGGTCCCATATGCCCTTACCCCCCTTTCGTACCTTTTTCCTTCTTCTTCCCCATTCCCATTACCACCTACTCCCTACTACCATTTAAAAAAAGAATTACTAACCAGGGGTAAGAGAAAGAAGGTTAGGAATATTATTATTCATTTAAATGAATTAGTTCATGTTACGTATATTATATTCATCAACAGTGTTCATAATTGCAACATATTCATCAACAATATTTACTCATAGTTCAATTTGAGTTAGAATTGGTTTGACTTCAGAAAATCTCGAAAATTTATTAAAAATAATTAAATGCATTAAAACGAATTTAATCAAATTAATTAAATCGAGTCACTGGGAGAAATCAGAAGCCGTATCCTCGACGAACTCTAAAATTTAATGAAACATTCATACGAACAAGGACTTTCGATAAAATAAAGAAGAAATTAAACGTATACATTAAATTTGAAAGTACCGGCGCTAAAATATCTAATTTTATCACATTAAAATCGCCATAGGGCCCGGCCTGATTTTGAAAGTTCCTGCCTGTAACAAAGACTTAAAGCTGAGTAATGAAATTTAACCATTCCAGGATGATCGTGACTAAAAAATAAATATTTCGGTGGTTCAAAATACTATTTACGCTTCTTTTAATTACTCAAAGGCCAAGACGCTGCTTTTTAATCGACGGCCCATATTCATTTCTCAAAATTACCATAAGCATCATTGATCCACCGTAAATCAAACCAACCACCAAGGCGATTCAAAGCCTGTAAGAGTATAAATACTCCCTATATTTCAAAATCATCATTCAAAAAAATACTCTGAAACATCTCTAAAACAATGCGACGACCTCTCAAATTCTCTCGCGATAAATCTTTTAAACCGCCAAATAGAACACCACTTTGGCGATGAAAAACACATCCAGCAAAAATTCCATAATAAGCTCGAATTAAAATTACCGCGACAAACGCTAAAGTAATTTTCTCGTTAAAAAGCAAAATCTAATGAATCGACATCATATTTCGTTAACGCTCAATATTCGCGAATAAGCCTAAATAAATTTCCGATTATCTACAATCTTGCCACGAACACCTGAAAATCCCGTGTTTCTATCTTATCAAGTTCTAGGATATGGGGAATACACTTAACATTCAGTCACTTGATTCCGCGCATAAACACGTCAGCGCCCCTCGGTTCGAAATGGGACGCATCATCAACAGCCGCCACGAGCTTCATAATCACCATCACTACATCATTGCTTCTAAAGTCACAGAAGCATGCTCTGGGAAGTCAGCATTAATACTTCACGCCTAAATCATCCCAAATGGCGCCAACTCACTAAGCCCCATCCTTTATAACTGCTAAGTGCCCAGGCGGAGCTCGACTCCTGGATAACGAATGTCTACACATGTAGACGAAGAGAAGCGGATTACCCATTCTCGAGTCGACGCTCCTAATAATGTTTGACGAGCTATCAAAGCAAAGCTCATAGAACTCCTTTGAGTCAAAAGAGACCCGGTGAGTGCAAACCGAAGACGGAGCCTTTACTTTGCAAGATTATAGGATGATGGAAATCCTAACAAAAGTTCTTCATATTCAAAGTGCGAGTAACGACTCGCAAGAAAAGTGGGCACAACCCCTCGAAGAAGACAAAGTTCTCTTCAAACCACATAAATTCGACCATCATCCCGCCCACTCAGTGTCAAAACGCCTATGGCTGAGAGTACACTCATCCGTAAAAGCATGTGTCGATTACTCAAACGATTTAAGACTACAAAGCCACAGCCATGTAACTGTCAAGTCGACGAAGACTCAACTACGCCAGCACTAAGGCGACGCTTACCGGCTTCGAGTAGTATCTAGATTCTCGCCATCACATTCAAATGATTTATACCTACCACCGCACGGTACTCACAACAAACCACTCTATGCGAGGCTATGTAAACGGTTACTCTGAGCAAAATATCGCATTTGAGGATCAACTCCCCAAATATCCTACCACCTGCATTAAAGTCGCTAGCATCTCCAATCAAGACTTACAACTGCCCCACATAATAATAATTCAAGATTTTTAAATCAAGCAGTGAGTTAACACTAGAAAAGTACCGCACTGTGATAGGGACCAGAAACCATTACTGGGTTTCAAGTACGATGCCAAGTTCATATATAACATTCTACTGTAAGCACTGGATTCACAAAGAAGAATAGCTCTCAACACCTACCTCAAATATTAAATACCGCAGCATCGGATAGAGAAAATGTTTCACAGTGATGGAAATCCATCTGAATCGAAGAATCCCACCTTTGTCATGCGGTACTACAAGAAAAAGGACAAATCCCAAGATTTAGAAGTGCCAACGCGCCCCAAAAATTCTCCAATATTCTCAAATAGCTACCTCTGTACTTTTACAGTTAGTTAGAGAAAATAGCCTGGGCTCAAGTATCAAAGGCTTCGACTTACCCCCTCACTCAATAAGAAAAGGTGGTAACATCACCCCTTAAAGGTTTCATGACACCCAAGGAAGGATCCAAATGTGAGCACGGAACTACGGGTCCAAAAAGCTTATAACTTCCTTTCTTAAAGTCGGGCTATGATCCTCTATTAAAGGACAGCCACGGACAATCACCTCTCGGCGTCATGTTAAACAAAGCACACGGGCTAAACGAGAATTCAAAATATGATGACGCAGTAGGCGGTTCATCAAGAACTCAACCACAAGTGTCGTAGATATACCCCTCGAATCCACCACGCATGTCCTAATCAAGAGGCGACTAACCAAAGACATAGCCAGAGGTCAGCGAAGAAAGCCCCTACATACCAACACGCCAGAACGACGCCAAGATTCCTCAAGTCAGCGCCCAACCCCAAGAAATAAAAAACCAAGAGGAAACCGCCTTCCCGAGCATTCATTAAAAAGCCACAACCCAACTCAAAGGAAACTGCCTTTGACGTGACTTCAGAGGACGACCTCTCTAAAATTACGGAGGAACCGCCAAGTAAGAAATCTCGACCTCATGTTTTAACATGTGGCGAGCCAGCAAGATACACCGGTACGGATATACCTTCCCAACCCAAGAGACGTATGAAAACCTTCATCCTCGAAGACACCAAGTGAGCGTTCCGCCATCCTCCCAGCTTACACAAGAAAAAGACGCAAAACGTAGAAGGCGACACCAAGGACAACCTCGAAATAAGTATTCCCTATGTGAAAGTTAAAGCAGAAGTTCAACATCACATCCATGAACAAACCCTATGTGAATACTCAGGCGATTTCTAACGACATTCTAGACGAGTTCTCAAGCAAAAGATCAAGAGACAATCTGATATATAAAATACATTCACGAAAGCAACACTGCTGAATGATTTCTACCTCATGTGAGGCGCTCGACAGGAAGATCAACAACACCTCGTGGCCGAGACTTAAAGCACAAAAAAGCAAAGGAATACCAAATAGGTTACCTTCCTAGCTCAAAAAGCACATAAAAGCCCCCATCCTCGGGAATTAATGAAGGCAATCTATGTCTACCTTCCTACGCTTGCCTCTCAAGCATTTAAGGACAACAAAGACGGGCACTAGATATATGAGCCCTCCGGGATACAAGTCTTATACGTGATCATTCTCTAGAAGAAATGAATAAATTAGAAACCAACGGTATATCTACAACAAACTATATTGAACATTCGATCCACCGGCCGTGGATATTTAGTTGGAATTCTCAAAGAGGCATTGTGGACGAATTCTATATATAAGTATCGTCCATGAGAAGACATGGAATTGAATGTCCCTAAAATAAATGCTAAAGTACGTAAGTCAACAACACCCTATCTTCTTGAAAGAGTTGGATGGTCTGCATTTCAAGCCCGATAATGTACTATCGTAACAAGTGGTAAAGACGCACATCCAATTTTAAAACTCGAGGTTCAAATATTTCTAAATAACCTCAAGTACGCTCGGTACGAGGATAAATCGCCTAAATCATCTCGAGCACGAGGATAAAATCCTCACATGCCTCCCGATACGAGCTTAAACTATCAACCTCGCCTACGAAAGACGAGGATAAACCGCCAACCACTCGAACACGAGATAAATACCTACCATGCTCCTTGATACGAGCTTAAACTATCAACCTCCCTCCTAAGCACGAGGATAAACTACCCAAACCTCCCGGAAAGATGGTGATAAACCCGCCTAACCTCCGACATGGTGATAAAGCCGTAACCCCCTAAACTATGTTTGTCTTGATCCCCAAGGAACGATCCCTGTGATATGTAGCAATTTCGACATCACACAATCATAACCTAAAAACATCCAAGTTGTCCCACAAAAAAGTTCGACAAGATAGCCAAGAAAACAAATAAGAAGATGAACAAACACGGATGTCCAACCACCAACATTAACACGGCACAAGTCTACATCAACAAGTAACCTCGCATTACACCGTCGAAACTCAAAGTAAGCCAGAATTGGGAAGAAAGAGTTACGCTCGCTAAAGCACCTGACGCACTCGACTAGTTCAAGAACACGATGCTAAAACTCTGAATCCTACGTGACACGTGCTGACGATGTAAGATAGTGGACAAAGCGACGTCAGTTCAAGCCCTACTACACGTACACTCCGCCGACTGGGCATGCATCGAAGTTGCCTACCCCGCTGGTAAAATGGGATAAGCGTCAAAGAATAACTGACCCTACGGTATACAATGTGACTAAGGCGTTAAAAACAAAAAAGCCCACCTTCTATTTCGACACAACTTAAAACTCAAAGGACTAAGTGTCCCAAAGAAGTTTCGGCGGTGTTCGGCTGTGACTTCAGATTAGAAGATTCCCCTTTGTGAAGCCAGATAAAGTTCAAGAAGCTAAATATATCCTCTCATGAACAGATCAAGTCAGCTCAAAACACATCCTCGCGAGGTCTCTAGATATCAACGCAAGGAGATCCAAGAATGTGCACTGCCCTAACTATTGCTCTCCAAGGCCTACAGACATATCATCACGCCCAAAGAAGCCTTCTAAATCCCGATACGGTTATTCGACTACTAGCTCAAGTAAGTGCCAAATAGAACATATCACTGTCTAATATTTAAATCCTGACAGGCATCTGACTCACGAGCCTCTAAAGGTGGCTCAGACATCCACAATATCCAATGAAGCTCTCAAGAGTCAAAAGCACGTACAACCTACCAAATTAGAAATCAAAGCAACTAACTTCATCAAGTCATAAAGCCCTCGAGCAAGATCAATAGCTCAAATTGCATCGCACAAACAGACACCAACAAGTAACCCTGAAAGCTGTTCGTTAAAGCTTTTAAGGCGGCGTCAATCTCAAGACGGGACAACGCCAAGAAGGTTCTGGGGATGTAACTCCGACTGTATACAAAGGAACACCACTAAACCCTATCTCGAGGCAAGTGTCAAGCTTGGAAGAGACGATGCTGAGATAAATGTGAAAACATGTGAGCACAAGCATACGGTGGTAAAGATAAAAGTCAAAAGCAAGACCGCGTATAGCCTCCTGTGGGCGCACTAAACATATAATACCCATCACAGCATTTAATGCTTACGCTAGTGTGTAACACTTCAGATAAAGCGACTTCTATTTATCTATCCAATTCATGTTATGAATTTCTGAGGATAAAAAACGAAGGTCCATTATACCAACAAGCAAAGATAACGGTCTCACCACACCAAGCCACGCTGGGCCGGGGATCAAGTATCGTTATGTAATCGGGAACGATAACCTACTCTCATACATGACGCCTTCGCCTCGCTGGGTATTAAATGTACCCCAACATACCCAAAAGCTATGTAGGACCCAGTATAAATAGTCATTACCTAAAACGATACTATCCTTAAACGCATTCATGATCACAACCGCTAAGAGCATAACGTGTCTAATCCGCTTCCACGGGTAAGAGCATGTTGCCTAATGCTCTCCCCTAAGAAGAGCCTAAAGCCGCCTTAAATACCGTGGATAACAAAAAGATAAAACACCTAACAAACTCGGACACGAAGCCCAAACTATCCATCAGTGAACCACGCTTGACTTCGATCCTCAAGGAACGATCCCTGGGGATAATGTGAAAAGCAAACCAACGCCTCCAGCCTCAAATAACTATCAAAAAATTTTGTCCCTGTGGCCATCACACGAAAGCTAATCAAAAGGACGTAAACCAAAGTGGTAATCACATAAGAAAACCCGTGAGGCAAGCCAACTCGTGAGACTATTTAGCCTAAAAGTGGGCGCCCAATCTCCTTCAACACAAAAGATCAACATCATACATATGCAAGAAAAAGACTAGAAGTTAATTACACTATCAAATCAAAAGCAAAGAAAAGGCATAGAATAAAAGCCCAACCCCAAGTAGGTTCCAAGATGCTATGGCACATCCTTGCCAATGTCCCGCAAACCAAGAAACGTAAGCAAGACGGGATCAAAAATAGAAATAAAGCACCTAAGAGTAAGTCGGGTCAATCAGTAAAGGACGCCCTCTTAACTAACTAAATACCATCAAGACTCAAGATGCTAGACCAAAAGACGCCTAAGCCTAGTAATAATATTCTAGCTAACCCATCCAAGCATGACTAAAGATGAACACAGCAGTTGATAACGGTAAAGAGCACGTACCAAATTCCACCACAATACCACCAAGTTCATGTGCCAAAATAAAACCAAAAAGAAATCAAGCCTCATCATAAAGCACTGATTATAATAAACATCGGGAGAGTAGGGAAGAGAAACGCATCAAGAAAAATTTCCTAAACGTCCATAGTACACGCAAAGTGGCCAACCTTACTTGCGAATGCAAAATTCAAATCAAAAAGAGAAGGTAAACATGCTAAAAACAAGACGCTGCTTAGGAAGCCTAGCCTAAATAATCAAGGAAAATCTGAAATTTTATAAGAAGAAACTATACTTCTGTATGAACACGTGAGACTGTTTCATCCACCGGAGTTCCGAGTAAAGGAGAACAGCCTCTCTCGAAGTCAGCGCAGTAAAATGGTAAAACGAGAATTCCGTAACCAACTTCGAACTCCCATAACTCGAGTTCTAGAGTGATTTAGGAAGCGCTTGATATGTCAAAAGAACCGTCCTTTCATTAGATTTCTAATGATATAAGACGGGCCCGAAACGGACTTGTAACGAAGAAATTACAAGCAAATTTCTGAAGGGCTGGAAATTCTTGATGAACCGAAATCATGAAATTCAGATTTTATGGAATATCATATCTAAATAAGCAACAAACACGTGCAAACAAAAGCAAGTCAACCCCAATTAAAATCCAATCTATGATGATTGCTCATGAGACTACTACGTGAAGATGTACGATTATTAAAACTTAGAAAGTTTTAATTTTTATACTTAAAGCATATGGTTTAAGTAAAAGTACTACCAAATCATCATCAAAGAATATGCTCAAATCCATCAAAAGCATAAAATTAAGTGCATAAGGAATGCAAGGCATTACCTTTATGCAAATTTTCTGTATATCTTCAAAGAAGACATGGAAACTTCAGACCTTTACCCAACTCAAATAGCTTACAAAGCATAAAAAAATATTGCCGACAATTTTAATTCAGTTATGTTTTAAAGAAGCAAAGAAAAAAGCGAGAGGAGAAATACCCCTGATAAAAGTAAAGCCCCATCTAAGACCCAAAGGACCATTACTGCTTTCTCACGGACAAGAGGCCTTTTCGGGCAATCGAATAAAACGAACTAGCCCACAACTAGGCTATGTTCGAAAGTCCCATACATGTGGGTAGGGATGATTAAAAAAATTTCCTCATGAAAAATACATCCCGAATATTTACCGGTTAAATAAAATAAGCCCAAAATTGGTCCGAAAATTTAGAAAATGTAAGAAATTTAATTGATTTATTTAATTCTGTATCAAGATGATTAATTTAAACTATAGATTGGCATTAATTATCTTGTAAACATTTAACATGTAATAAATTTGTGTTAAAAATATAAATATTAGTTCCGTGTTCATAAGAGTTCTGATCAATGCAAATGCAATGATATAAAGTGATTAATCTCTACTGCACTTAATTCCTTATTAAATCCTCTACGGATCAAAATTAAACGGGTTTTAACGTATAATAAATAATTTTAATATTAAACCCAAAATTATTTGATTTTCTAATGAACGTTAATTAAACGGGTCTTAACACGTAGTGAAATCATGTTAATATTAAATCCTCAAAATTATTTAATTCTCTAAATGGAGAATTAAACGGGTCTTAAATACGTAATAAATCACGTTAACATTAAATATAAAATTTATTTAGAATTATCTAATAAACGAGAATTAACGGGTCTTAACACGTAATAAATTCATGTTAACATAAAACTGTATAATTTAATTATCTAATAAATTGATAATTAAACGGGATCCCAACACAAAGTCGTAAGATTAAATCCCACATACTGGGGCTTCGCATCATGCTTACTCGCCGATCAGAATACTTAAAATATGTCACAATAAACTCGAATGAAGCACCTTCCTATAATGTGGGTTTGACTGTGATCAAGTGATCATACGAATCACAGTAAAGCCCCAAAATAGTCATATTATCCTTCAAAGTCTCAAATGACAATAATAGCACGAGACTCAAGTAGCTACTCTTTAAACGCATCATAAAGAAGCTCATACGGTTAATCACAAACTCGACCTCCGTACGGGAGGTTGCTAACTGTGACCAAGACGGATACTAAATTTTCATCAAAGAAGTGTCCAACACATAACCGTCATCCATTAAAATGCATAAAGAGACTGGGACAGCCTGAGAGCAAAGTGGAGCAAAGACACAAAACAAAAATCCTTTTAAATACCAAATACGTACTACATTCATGCTGAAAACGGACACTGCTTCAAAGTCGAACTCGATAAATCTACTAATGCATGCATTTCTGCTCAGGGGCAATTGCAGACAAGGAAAATTTATTAAAAATAATTAAAATGATTAAGACGCGCTTAATCAAATTATATAAATCGAATTCACTGTAAAACGCCACGCGGTTGTGTCCTCACGAACTCCTAAATTCTAATGAAAAAACCCTTTGACGAACAAAGGTTTCGAGAAAATAGTCCCAATTAAACGTACATTAAATTTTGTCTGGTATTAAAATTCCTAATTTTATCACATTAAATCGGGCCATAGGCCCGAAATGGTAGTTTCAGTTCCAAATGCAAGACTCTAAAAATAAACAAACATTCCAGAAGATTAGTTAATAACAAAAATATTTCAGTGGTTCAAAGACCCCATTTCACGGGCCCCTTTAATTACTTGGTGGTCAAGACTTTGCTTAATCATCAGTCTGCATCTTACCTCAAATTCTACCTGGCCGGTATCACGCATCCATCCGAACAAATCAACCAATCGAAGAGATTCAAAAGTTCTAAAAGCTTCGGCAATACTTCTATATTTCAAAATCATCATCAAGAAACCATTTAGAAAAATAATTTTAAAAATATCTGGAAATACAGGGAATACCCTCCCAAATTTCTCTCGAAGAAATTCTTTTTAATCGCTAGCTAAACACCACTTTCGTATGTCAAAACACATCCGCGCTAGCCCAAAAATAGGTGCCTCGAAATTAAAATTACTACACAAACAGCAATTCTTCGTTAAGAAAATTCAACGGTAATCTAACATCGATTTCTCAAGAACGTCAATATTTGTGAATAAAGCCTAAATAGCCCCTAAATATTCATAAATCTGCGACGAACACCAAAATCTCGTGCTTCGATTCATCAAGTTCCGCAGATATGTAGAATACAAAGGAACATCCAAATTCCTATAGCTAGATTCCGCCAGAACACGCTCTAAGTCTCCATGTCCGAAAATGGGATCAATATCATCAACAGCTGCCAGGACTCCCCACCTTCATACCGATCATCACCACAAAGAACAAGCCTACTAAGCGATGAGGGTACAACTCACATATCCTGCTCCATACCAGCCTCAAAGCCCATCGCCACTGTGGCAATATATCCAAGTCCGCACTGGCCCAAGTCCATCAAGACTAGACACATATCCAATTTCATTCATGTACTCTTATCCAAATCAAATCCAAGTCAACTGGGCTCAAGTCGAGCTCAAATCAAGACGATCTCATACTGTGCTCCTATCAAGACTAAATCAAGCAGTTGTGTCTTACATCCACAAATCATCAAGAACGCAGTGATCCATAGATTGATAATGATCCTCTTCGATTTGATAAACCTCACAGATCAAGAATTTTCCTCATGCTGAATTTTATTTTGTACCCTTTTAATAAATTCTTTTTTGGATTACAACTTCTATTCTTACGCATTGTAGTGCCCTATTATGGATGTTGAATTAAATTTGATATATGTAGTTAGATCTAGCGAAATAGCGGAAAATTAAGCGTAAATGAGGTTATGCTTTGATTTCACAGCACAGGCAAGGGTTACTAAAGCGATTATTGCGGTGCGATGTTAACGGGCGTTTCGGAGGCGGCTTGGGGGGCAGGCGGTTATCAAAGCGAGAACGATAGCAATGGAAGCAGTCGAGGGGCTGGGGTCATTGTTATTATTTTAATAAATCTTAAAACGGTGTTATTTTAAAATTGACCTAAGATATTTTGTTAATTGGGCGTAACTGGCCAAATAAGTGGCAAAAGATCTCTGAACATAATCGCTGTGACCACCAACATAATACTGCATAACATCTTTAATACCTAAATCGCAATGCAACGTAAAACCGCCGGTCGGGTGACATCACTGCCAAGAACACTCGACACAACACGATAAGCGCCCGGGACAGAGATAAACAACATCGAAAGAAATACCACAAAGCATTTAACTCCAATTCAACAAGAACATGACCTACGCCTCTGTGGAAACCTTCCCAACGAACGATTCCATTACGATGGTAATTACAAATAGCGCTCTTATCTCCCTCGAACGCCATATTCTACTCCTATCGCACGCATGCCCGCACTCGACTCTCGCTGCTACACCTATCCACCACAACACACTACTATCACTAAAGACAAGTTTCATGTGATTAAACAACTAAAAACTAGCATCAAGCCGTAACGGTGCCATAATACCAGCTCTGACATACTCAAAGGAGTTTTAGCGTAACAACCCGAACATCTGTACCTACAATAAAAGATAAAATCTCGAAGCTCTTCTTTCCTCACAAAAACAACGTAGCCTCTATTATTTTCCCTGCGGTAGTTTGAAGTCATGTCGGTGCCTTTATATAACAGAAAAAGACAAACAAAGTCTTTACACAGAATAACTTCCATAAACAAAACCTTCCATAATTTGCTTTCAATACTTTCTCTGTCTCCCATAACCAACCAAATTCGCAGACTTTACGTTTCGCAGACACTCCAAAGACATTACCATATATTATAGTGACGAAATATCTCTTCCAATTATTACTAAATTCAAGAAAATCTGTAGTAACTGCACAATATCTCGGGACAAGACAGCAAATCATTGTAACTAACCTGCCTTCTATTAATTGCTCTCCAACACTGTCACTATTCACAGCTGACTATCAACAAAATCACATCCAATAAAACACTAACAAAAAATTAAACTTAAAAGTCTAATATATGTACAATGACGGTTTTTCCCATTATTAAAACTGGTGTTCCGTTAATTTTAACGTTACTTTTGGACGAAATCCTCAAACTGATCTCATAGCTAGTGATAAATCGATCAATTTTAAAAGCTAAGACAACCCAACAATTGCCTAAGTTGTCCAAATTTAAAGACAGCAAAAGCACTTAAGCCTATTATCTTCGTGGATGTACCAATGTGCTTACATTATCCGTCGAAAGATTCTGAAAGAACCAAAACCACTCAAAAATATCACCCAAAACCAGAGAACCACAAATCAAAGTGAACATACAAGAACACTTCTCTATGACCAAATTCCTCTCTATTTCTGTTATCCTATTGTTGTTCTCTTCTCTGCCATGATGGAAACCATTCTATCCCCTCCCTCTTTCTTCGCTATCTTCAGAACTCCCCATTCCCCCCAACCAAGATCACCATCATCAGCTTCACTCAGTCTGACTAAACCAGTATGTTGCTGTCTCAAGAAACAGTCAACCCATGTAACTGAACATTCTTTTGAAACACCTAAAAGTTGGTTCTCTGGTCTGCATCAAGGATTAGCAGCTCTAGCTATTTCTTTGGCACTCAACTTCAGCCCAATTTTAGCAACTGGCTCTGCATTAGGTTCAGAGTTTGATGTGCTCAATGAAGTTCCAGCAAAAGAGGTGTATGTATATGATGATGCTGGTGTCCTTAGTAGGGTCACAAAGTCGGACTTGAAATCGTTGTTGTCTGGTTTGGAATCAAGAAAAGGGTACCACATTAATTTCATCACTGTCAGGAAGCTCACTGTAAGATAGTAAGCTAACTCTTTTCTACACTTAATTATGTTATATTTTGACATTATGAATTGCAATATTTGAACAAGACCAATAATTTATAAATGAGTAGATGATGGAAGAAATTATATTCACCATGCTGCAATTAGGTGTCGTAATGCAATCTTTCGAAGTAAGTGTTGAATTCACCGAAAAACGAGATTACTTAAATTAAATGTAATTGAATATAAAAACAGAGACTTGAATTGGTTAACTAAAATAATAAAACTTAAAAACTAGCAATGAAATTTAAGGTGATTTGCTTATAAATTAAAAGCTACCACGGATACTCATTTCACCTAACAATGACTCTTTTTACCAAAGAGGTAAGCACAGTATTGTAGTATGATCGCGAAAGTGTCGAATGTTAGAGTATGGTCCCGAAAAAATAGAGATCGAATGTGCAACATTTGTCCTTTCGGGGGACCATATTCTGTTACTGTGCTACTTTCGGGTTAATCCTGATAATGTAGCTATCACGAGGCCCAAGTGCGATTTCTTTCCCTGACTTTATGTGACCAAATGGAACAATTAACTCGTGTTAGGGTGTTTCATCCTTTATATCATTTCGATATCCTTCCCCTAACATAACATCATAGATAAAATCAATATCTAATCATTTTTTAACTCTAGTCATTTGACTACGTCGAGGTTCAAAAGTTTCTTCAAAAACTCTCTTATTCACATTTACCGAACAATTGGAGTCGTTTCATTCTTTAAGCAGCTGACATTAATGGAAACATGGTCATCCCTAAACTTGTCATCAAAGAACTCCACTCTAGGAAGCATGGATCACTTCATTTATTTTGTGAGACCGGAGTCAGGAGACGGACGGCGTCAGGGACATTCCCGAACCCGTCTCGGGCAAGGTAGAACTGACGGAATATGAGGGCGTTTAAATGGCGTGATCGAGATCTTCTTATGTATATAGGTGTCTAAGTATAAAGAGAAGCCAAAATAAAAATAAAATGTCAACGTGGATTTAGGTTTTTAATTATTAATACTACTCACTTTTTACATGCTCGCAATATTAATGTAGGAT
Source organism: Lithospermum erythrorhizon (assembly GCA_019722365.1). Classification (NCBI taxonomy): domain Eukaryota; kingdom Viridiplantae; phylum Streptophyta; class Magnoliopsida; order Boraginales; family Boraginaceae; genus Lithospermum; species Lithospermum erythrorhizon. The sequence continues at coordinate 45,330 of JADFUC010000150.1, forward strand.
TTTGATCTTTTTTCTATATTCTACAAAGATATGTCTATTAATTATTATTCATTCAAGGATTTACTTAATGAATTTTACATTGTGATTACTTTTATGATTTTTCATAATTCTTTTTTTAATATATAATTAATTATTTTTACTTCCAATAAAATAACAAAATAGTTGTAAAATTGATGAAAAATAATGAGTTACTCGTTGAGTAGCTTATTTTTGTTATTTTTTAAGATATTAGATTAAAGTGTTTCATTTTTTTGTTGAGAGTTATGTGTGACTTTTTTTATATTTTAATATATTAGTATTTTTCTTATATATTTGACATATCCGTCTTAGTACCCGTGTAGTAAATTTTAATTAGGCGTTTCTGTCCGTTCCTCATAGAAAACTAACGTCATTACTTGACTTCAGTCTTTACTAGACTCCTGACTTGTATATATTGTTATCTTGAAAGTTTGAGATTTGAGAAGTATATGCTTTAGAGTTTTAACTTCATATCGACAAAAGACATGCACTTATGCGCTGGAGTCCCCGACTTAAACCGTGTATCAAAGTTTTTATAATAGGCTATCTGGCGCCACGCGTTGAAAGATTTCAAGTTGGATTTTCAACCGCGTTCATGTAGTTCATAAGGTAAAAGTAGCGAACTTCTTAGAGGATCTGTGTATACATGACAAGTTATTAACAAAACTTCTCCCATAAAATATTTAGTAGATTGGAACTCAAAAGCATTTCATTCACCATCCTAACTAAGGATAAGTTTTTCCTTTAGGTCAACCCATTTTGTTGTGGAGAATATGGACCTATTCATAGGTGTATAATGCCTTCATTTGAACAAAAATCATCAAACTCCCTAGGGAAATACTCCCCAACTCTATCACTCCTTATGATTTTAATCATTTTCTCTTTTTGATTCTCCACTATCTTTTTGAAGTCTTTGAATTTTTCAAAAGCATCATCTTTACTCATTAATAGATAAACATATGTATATCTTGAATGGTCATCAAGAAAGATTATCAAATACCTTTCACCATTTCTTGTATACAATCCATTTAACTCACATATGTCCAAATGCACAAGTTCAAGTAACTCATTTTTTCTCTCAACCTTTTTGAAATGTTTTTTAGGCATTTTAGTATTTACACAAACTTCACATTTTTCATCATCATTTCTATTGACTTTCAAGTAATCATACTTAGACATAAATGAAAAATATTTCCTATTGATATGTCATAATTACAGCGTTCAAATATTAAAGAATCGACCAAGTAAAAGAAACTTCATTAATAGTGTGTTTGAACATGCCCTGCATTGGAATAACCACTCACATGAACACTCCACTTTTGGTGATTACAAATTTATCGAGATTAATTCGCGATTTTCGGTCCACTCCCAACATGAGACTAGTAGAAATAAGATTTTCTTAAAGAGCAGGTCTGAAAATATTAACTAAAGTAACTTTTTTCCTTAGTGAAGAAGATTTGTCTTTCTTTGCACTTGAACTTTATAAACTTACATTATTTTCCATGAGAATTGTTGGAAAATGAATCTGAGGCCCAGTAGTCTTAGTCTATATTGGAAGATAGATAGAAACATTAAAACTTTATATAGTTGAGTGCATTTAGTAAATGAGTAAATGTGTTTTCATTGAGAATACCTAAAACTAGCGAGTGCATGCAGTCACGAGTCACAGTGTAAAACTCTATCTTGGGATGTAATATAAAACATTAGTGGGAGCGGGGCCTTCTGGGGCTTGAGAAGTGCTTGGGAGGTCTTCGCTGAGCTCGAGTTCTGATTGCCTTATACATTATATGCTAATTATATTTTGCTTGAGTTAGGCTTTGGTTTTCTTCCGTTTTGGAGTTATGTTGCGTCGGTGGTACATTCGCGCCCCATTAACTACTGCGAGTTAAGTGGTATTGAAGGTTGGAGTAAAGGGTATTTGTCACTTGTGCCCACACTACATTTAAGTCGCAGCAATGCCGTCAAGCTTGAATCGCATGAACAAGCCCAAGCTTTACAAACACAAACAATTTTCTTTTGGTGATACTCTTGCTTGTCTCGATTATTTGAACCCACTTCTTTAGAAGTCTTACAAGCGATATCGGTTAACGTTGTATCACAGAATCGGTTGCTGCAAAGTCCCCAGCACCTACGGGGTAGGGAGTGCAAATGCAGTTTAAGGAAATTGTGTTATGGCAGTTGATGTTTAAACTTGTTTGATTTTATAGCCAAAAGGATTCTACATTATTCTTACGTGTTCAGCGTAAACTTCACAAGAATATCTTAAATGCATTACTTAAATCGTATGAAGTCTTGAACAAGCATTTTCTTGCAAATATGGATGGGCTGGCTGCAGAATCCGACCACCAATTGTTGTCAACACTTGATGGTTGTCGTGGTGAGCGATGACCATTCTATTGATAGAATGTCGGCCTCGGCCATATTCACGTCGTGAGTAATTGAATCCTTGTATTATTCGGATTAGCAGTAGCATTTCATTTTTCACTTGTTTAAGAACCTATACTCACGAATGTAGTGTTCTTGCTCCTGATAGCCGAGTGTCCGCTAACACGCTAGAGGATGCTTTTGAGTCCTTGCTACCACTTTGAAGTGCTTGGATTTTTTATCACCCGATAGTTGGCCTTTTCGCGACAGGTTCTTATCTAGGCGATTCTAATCTTAACTTTCATATTGTCACATGAATTTTTCCACGGTAAAAGTTTTATTTGAACGAAGAATATTTTTACGATAGGAATTCCAAGATGGAAGCTGACTTTTAAGAATTGCTGTAACTAGATTGCGTCGGGGAACTCTGATGTTCAGGCTGACAAGTTTGTAGCATAAACATGAAGTGCACTAATCTCATCCATTTGAGATTAATTAGGATCAAATCTATACTCAAAGTAATTAACAACAATGAAACGATCGGTGCCTTTTTTGAGATTAAAGTACTCCTAAATTTCCTTTGCCATCTTCATTGGCCTATAAGTGTTATTGAGTGTCTTTTATAGTGAATTCAGAATGTTATTGAGTGTCTTTTATAAGTGTTATTGAGTGTCTTTTAATGTTCATCCATCTCCAGAGTGATCTTGGACAATGGTTCCAAATTGTTACTTAGAATGCAGAAACATCCAATGGATGTGAGAACCCATTTGACTCGACCTTAACAACGATAAAAGTCATTCCATCAAACCTATCCAAATTATCAACATCAAAGATATTTGGTTTTGTCACAACACTTGGATGAACGGTTGAACTTCCAGCAATATCCATTATAGATCAAATAGTTCTTTAGATTGTTGGAAAAAATAATTTTTGTATATGAACAATAACAACTAAAAAAATAGACTTTTATTGCAATCTTTACAATTTGGTATCTACAAACTAAGAATACAACAAACTACACTACAACAAGAAAGTAGACTTCCTTGAATTGTTCCCCTGGAAACTATCCTAAAAAACTATTTCACGTATAAGAATTCTCTTAGTGGATAAGACAAAGATGTGAAAGGTTGATACTACTTGTATGAGTTGCATAAAATTCATGGGTATTTTTTAGAGCAAGAAGAAGAATACTATTTCAGAAAAAGTTGAGTAACAATTTCCTCTTTCTTGTTTTTTATATAGAATCTCTTCATCAATTTGTTTCCAAAGTCTTTTTGAAGTTAGATATACAAGTTTCAGACTTAGAATGCCTTAAAACAATAATAAACATGCATTAGAATACTTGTTTAATCACCAAATATCATCAACCAACAGATACCTTTTGAAATGAAACATTTGAAAACTTCCATATATTTAGTCCGATACAATCGAGACAATCGGGTTCAAATCCTGATTCCCTAAATCGGGGCTTCTATTGGGTGATAAAGCCCCAATGGAAATACCCGATGCCTGCACAAATAAACAACATTTTATGGAGAAAAGTTTGGACATTGTTCAAAATTTGGAGGCAATTGAGTAAACGTATTACTAGAAAATAGAATTGTGTTTAGCTATATCCAAATGATACAAGAATATTGAGAAGGATTCGAAAACTATTGTTAAATATTAGTTTTTGGAAACGTAGTATACTATATTCATATTAGATTTAGGTTGAATTGTTATTGGGCCACTTATATTCATATTATACTGCTAGTTCACTTGTATTAGATTTTAGGTTTATTTCTTTGTTTTGTGGTGAATATAAGTAAATGTAGGTTAATATTAGCATTCATTTTGTTTGGATACCAATTTTAAATAAGTTAATCTAAGTTAATGTAGGTTAATAGTTTCACCCCCAATATTCCCAATTCATTTACCCTCAAATCTTGGTGTAATAAGAGGTGAAAATATTTTAATTGTTTTCAAATAATATTTCACCTACATTCATTTAAACAACATTTTAATAGTTTTACCTACATTCACCTGCATTCCCCTAACCTAAGTTAATTATTAAATTTTATCATCACCTAAATTCATCCTAATCCAAACAGAATATTAGTATTTGATTTACCTATAAATATTCACAACTTCTATCGTAATTTACAACAACATGTCTTAATTCTGTCAATAAAATATCTCATTTTATATATTATCAAACTGGTTGCCATAAGGGTTAAATATGTTGATTTGGAGTATAGAGTAAAGCTGATGCATTTGAGTACGCGGACCAAGTGCTAGAAAAATGGTATCCTAGTCTGGAAGAAGGAAACAACAAGGGAATAGTTGTGCTCATAACTAGCCAAAAGGAAGGTGCTGTTACTGGTGGCCCTGATTTTATCAAAGCTGTTGGTGATACCATTCTTGATGCCACCGTCTCAGAGAACCTCCCAGGTAACCCGTGAGATAATGTGTATGGAATGATTGTCTTCTAATTTTTTTGTTAGCAACAAGTTTAATATAACAACTTGGATTCATTTCATATTGGTTCCTCCTTTCTTAATAAAGAGATCATGGCACAGAGGTTGATGCGTAGACTCACAACAAGAGTACTTTAATTTGAACTTAGGTAACTAATAGCGCAATGAGTGTTTTATAATGTGAACGAATTATATATGTATGAAATTTTGAACAGGGTAAACGATATATAAAGGTAAAAGTGAATGACTATTAAAAATTAGTCGAAAAAGAAATTGGAAAAGCATATTATTTGGCATGTTGGAGTCATTAAGTGGGTAAGTTGTCATGTGCAATTTGAGACGGAAGGGGGTTCTTTTGTTAGATTAATATTTCATCCGTCTTAATTTAATTGATCATCTAGCAAAAAAAAATTTCATTATAAGTTTCTATCATTTCATTTTACCAACGCAACTTATTGCATCAAGTTTTTGCATTGTCTTTAATATTTTTTTATATCGGCTGATATCCTTTCTCTTTTCTTGAAAATTATACAATCACCCATTTTCTAAATAAGCATTTTTCTTCTAAAACCATCAAATAAATCGGCATTTGGCAAAGAGTGTAATTAAAACTGTTTTTCCGGGTACAATTTTCAGTCCTTGCTGCGGAAGAGAAGTATAATGAAGCAGCTTTTACTACAACCAAACGTCTAGTTGCTGCAATTGATGGGCTTCCAGATCCAGGAGGTCCGCAAGTAAAAGACAGCAAAAGAGAATCCAACTTCAAGACCAAGGAGGAGACAGAAGAGAAACGAGGACAATTCACACTCGTGGTAGGAGGTTTGTTGGTAATTGCATTCGTCGTACCAATGGCTCAATACTATGCCTACGTGTCCAGGAAATGATGGTTCGTTATTGCAGTACTTCATAATTGAGTAGATATGGTACACTTATATTTTGTTTGTATAATTGTTTAGAAATTATTACTAAGATCTTTAAGAGGACAAATAAAAGTTAGTTTATAAAGTACCCCCTCCATCCTTTATTGATAGAATTATTTTCATTTTAAAGAAATTCCTAAATTAATTCCTAAATTTATGTGTCAAATGAAATGTCCTTATAAAAAATGAATGGATGGAGGGTGTAGGCCCATCAACCAATTACCACTAATGCCATCATCTTAACCTTACCCTAATCACATATTTATTCAACAAACTAACTGAAAAATAAAAATCAACATTTCACTCTCACATCACACCCAACATACCCATCAAATCTCCTTCAATATTCCTCCAAACAAATCAAGAAAAGCCAAAAAACCATGAGTGTTGCAATCATTGATGGACCAACCGTGACCGATTTCGTGAACGATTCAGAGGCATTTGAGAAATGTGTGAATGAGAAATTCCAAGTGTTTGATCTTGATGGTGATGGGGTACTTTCAAGAGAAGAGTTAGAGAGAAGAGGGAGCAAGGTGGGTTGTTCTGAGCATGAATTGCAATCTGGTGATGAGATTGCTAGTTTGTATGATACCCTTTTTGAGAAATTTGATGGTAATCAAAGTGGGACAATTGATAGGGATCAATTTGGGAGTTTGATGAAGGAGATCATGTTGGCTAAGGCACGTGGGATTGGGAATTCGCCTATTTCCATTATTCTTCAAGGTGATAGTCTTCTCATGAGGGCTGTTCAACGTCGATCTGCTATCAATCACTGAATGGGGGAATTCTTTCGTTGTTTTTTAATTTTCGTTTCATTTCTTTTGTTGTGTATTATTTTGAAATGCATCGTCCCCTCGACGGATCGTGGGCACGAGGGAGACACGATTGACTGTTTATTTATATTTTACGTTATTTATGTATCCACAATTCATGCATATTCTTCTAATGATTCATTGAGGATTTGTTTGTATATTATGTAAGTTTCTACTCATTCATTGCTATTTTTTATTGTATTGATTGATCTCTAATCCGTGCGATTTCAACCCCACAGATTAAGGATTTATTTATACTTAGCTATCGATATCTTTACAAATTAATATTTACTAGCTTATATGTGCATACTAGTTTCAAGAAATTATTTTATTATTTTTACAATAAAATTATAAACGAAAAAAAAATTTCTAAAAAAAAAATCTAAAAGAAATAAGATGAAAGTTACCATGGAGAAAATAAAGATAGAGTGACCGCGAAATAACTTTTTATTTTCTCTTTGGGTGATACTTACATGAGTATTACGAAGTAGATACACATTTATAGTAGTGAATTCTGGGCTGGCACTTATCTTGTTAGCGGTTACACCATGAAGAAGAAGTTACTATGAAAATTAAAATTAAAAAAATTTATCGAAGGGTAAAATAGAAATACATTAATTTGGCTTCACCTCAGAACCGCCAATCCACCCCTCAAGACATTATATATAAGATAGATATTATCTATTGAAAGGCTCATTTAAAAAAAAAAAAGATGTACTCACACATTAAATTTCATAAAAAAACACATTAAACTGAATTTACAACAAATATTACATGCCATACTATGATGATAACAATTCCACATAGGAAATACATGACTTCTAAGAAGTCGAATTACTTCTAAGAGTATCACAAGACGCCTCCTAAAAAGCCTCCTAAAATTGTAAGAGAATGAAAAAGTCAAAATTGATAAAATAATGCTTTATAATTCCCCTTAAAAATAACTTGAGTTTTAAAAAATTTGCATATACCACAAATTTTAAAATTAATTCTCATATAAAATAATGCTTTCAGAGGAATTTTATAAAATAATGCTTTATCATATCCTTCCCGGTGTAGCTCAATCTCTTCGATCACCCATACATCATATAATATCCCTCTTCCCGCACGTGCATCACCCCACGCGACTCAAACACACTACATCTTATCATTGCTGACTACCCTCTATATGAAACCAAACATGACCAACAACCAACATCACACCAAACATACCAACCATGACAAAACATAACCATACACAACTCAATTAATATCACAACAACTACAACAATCTCATATAAAACATACAACCATAATATACATAATACATCCATCATACAACTCAACATTTCACAATTTCACAATTCACACTATCATATTAATTCATAAGACAATTATGTAACCATATATCTATTTATCAAGCACTTCATGCAAACGTAAATAATATTATCACACGAGTGATAAATCCCCACATTTGGCTAGTACCACTAGCTCGGTAAATCAATCAATCGGCAGGCTTCCTTCCCACGCTCCGAAGTCTAATCAAAACAATCGAAACTACGACATACGAACTTCAAGTATAAATTCTCTTTTAACAATTTTAGTACCAATTGACCACTTTAGGTAAAATATTACTAGTTAAGCTTAAACGATAAACTAAACGACAAATTTCAACCAACCCACACCTTAACCATTTCGGCCCCCTCTCTAATGTCATTTCTAACACTTTAAACAATTTTAATCAACCCAAAATATCAACTTTTCCAACTAACTAAACCCATTTCTAACAACCTTTAACCTCAAAACCCATTTACTACTCAAATCTAATAAAACTAATTTCAACATATATTCATCCAACAACTTGTTAGTGTTTGATTTTACTTAACGTTTGAAGTGTTCAACGATAGAATTCAAAGGAGGCTCAGGAAAGACGGTGACAGACTACCGGCATTATTTCCTCGTATTCATATGTCATTATATGAATTTTAGATTAATTTATATCATTTTGAGGATCCTGATGTATGAATTTGATGTTATATCATTTGATGTTTGATTGTGTGTTGACATAGTTAGAAGGTTAATTTGATTAATTCATGATTTATATATTCACTTGATGAATATATAATATGAAAAAATCAACTCATTTTGTATGAATATCACACGGCTGAAATCATCATTCTAATTACCAACTTCATAAATCCCAATATTCGGTCATCACTTTATTACCCCAACAATAACACTTTAATCACATTCTAATCAATCCAACAATCAATTGCCAACTAATTAAACCATTAAATACAACCTCCAATTCAAACACTAACTACTATACCAACTTTCCCCAAACTTTCTCAACCTAATCTCTACCAATCCATATCCAAACCAATACTTCTATTCCCAAAATAACTATATTAAAGTCCTCTAACCTCATATTACAATTTAAAGTTAATTTAAGAAAAGTCAACAAAAGTCAACCCTCAACATACACCACTTTCTAACCCCAATAATCACTCAAAGTCACCTCTAATCCCCTAAACTTGAAATAACCTGTCTGTGATAAGCAATTATTTTTTATGATTTTAGTTGTCGGGTTATGTCATGTGTTAAAGTTAAAATTTTAAATCGATTTAATGATAATATGGGTTGGATCGCTAATATATTTTTGGATAATAGAAATTTAATTTGACTCAGGTTCGAATTAGGTTGTTAAACCGAGAAGATGTCGGAATTTCATGAACTTCAAACGAGACCAAACCTCCACTTAAAGGTTCCACCTACCACCACTAAGTCCATACTTATCCTTATCTCTTAAAAACACAACAAAAATCATTCTCTTCTTCCTACCCATGGCCGAACCCCCTTAAGCCCCAACCATTGATTTTTTTTCCATTTTCTTGGTGAAACTTGTTGAATCCAACCCTCAAATCTTGTTCCCCATCTTGAGATTATCATAGGTAAGCTTTCTAATCTTCAAATCTCATCATTTAAGGCTTGAGTTGACTTTTTATATATTTGAGTTTTGTGTTGACTTTTAGATCTTGACTTTATTATATGTGAAATGTTATCTAAGTTTAGCTTAGGGGATTAGGAGTGTACTCTGAGCGATTATTGGGGTTAGAAAGTGGTGTAAGTCGAGGTTTGACTTTGTGGACATTTTCTTAAATTAACTCTAAATTGTAATACGAGGTTAGAGGACTTTAATATGCTTATTTTTAATGTAATTATTGGTTTGGATATGGATAGATAGAGATTGGGTTTCAGAAAGTTTGGGGAAAGTTCGTGATAGTATTTAGTGTTTGAATCGAGGTTGTATTTAATGGTTTAAGTAGTGGGCAATTGATGCTGGATTGATTAGAATCGATTTAAGTGTTATTATCGGGGCAATAAAGGTGACGACCGAATATTGGGATTTTAAGTGAAGCGGCTAATTGGTACGTAGCTTACGCTGAATTTGTAGTTGCATACTAATCTGGGGATAGGATGATTGCTAAGAGTTTAAATTTGAATTCGCGAGACGCAGATAACACTCTATTTATATAGATGTTAAGAGGTTATTCTAATGGAATGTGTTATAATGTATAATTTCTTCAATAGAGCTGAAACCGATCTAGCACGAGGACTACCTAGAAGTTATCATAACCGCTTTTGGGCTCGGCGCGCATTAAATCTCACGCATTTTAACCCTTCATATATATTATGCTATATTTTGTATGTGTTTTGTCATGGACCATTTGAATATGCGTATCGCTGTGGTTACGACTATATTACGAAACGATTGAGATTATGATTGATATTATGTGATAATTGTGATTATGATTCATATCATGCGATAATCGAGACATGATTCATATTACAGACAATCGACAATCATTAGAAGAATATGTTTGGGACATGTTGGGATGGAGGAATATTAGTATCCATATCTAAGTTGATGGCATTGAGAGCTTTGGGACGATCGAGAGTGATGACAGCAACGCCATTTTGATGGACTCTTCCTTTAACCAAGTCTTCAGTAGCTGACGTCATCCTCGACAAGGTTCGGAATGATGAAAACGAGGTCGTATTTGAGGGGCAGAAGCGGAGTTTTGTGACTATTTGAAGAGGATTGGCGTGAGTCCAACTTAGGTACAAACCTCGTTTCATTTTCTAACAAATACACTCTCTCTCACTTTCAGATCACTAAACCACACCCAAACATTAGTACAAATAGTCACTTGCAAATAGGGAGGACTAAAATAGTCATTTCCAGTCATTTTTTGCTACTGTTTGTTTGTGCTTATAGAACAGTGCAAATGAACATTCAGGAATACACACACCCAAACAAAGGATTTTTAGTATTGAAATAACTATTTCTATCAATATAATTTCAGAATTACTACACTCCTAAACATAAGGGGCAAAATATTCATTTCACCCCTCAAACAAACAATGTTTGGGCAGCGTGTATAACTCGCAGTAATAATGAGCCAAGTAATCGAATAAATGGAATTTCAATTCTATGAAATTCAAAATCCATGCAATTTCGTAGAATTCCAATTTCGGTATTTAGCAAAATTATAGAATTCAAATGAAATTACAATTCAATTTTAATTCTTGCATTTGGTTGGCTACGGAATTCATTTTTCATTTTCTATTTGGTTAGTCTAAAGTGTAACTATGTTTTTTACATGTTCCAAAATAATTATCCATTTCACAATTCATTTAAAAATACATCTATATCCCAAGTTTATCCATTTTGACTATTTTCATAATTTATAACATATACTCGGTATAAAAAAGAAATAAAATGATGCCGTATACAACATGGTATTACAAGCAAGAGCAGTGGCTCGTGAAAAACGCTAAAACTATATCAACTCTGATAAAATATAAAAATAAAGATATACATGAAACACAGGGTGAATTATAGAAGAATCAGGGAGTTTGAGTTTATGAGCAATTGAGCCAATCTTCTCTAATATCTCAAAAGGTTCATAGTACTTAAATGCTAGCTTAAGATTCTTCCTCAAGGATATTGAATTCTGCCTGTAAGGCTGTAACTTCAAATATACTAAATCGCCTTGCTGAAAAGATCTCTCAGTCCTTCCCAAATCAGCATATTTTTTCATTCTTGATTGAGCCTGTGTCAAATTATCCTTTAATAATGAAACAATTCTTCTTCTTTCTTCCAACTAATTAGCAGACATAATATGCACATCCTGCATGGAGAAGTGGGAGATGAGGGGAGGTTTATATCATACAAAACTTGAAAAGCAGTCATCCACATGGAGTTATACCAAAACTCAGCCATAGCTAACCATTAGCCCCAATCTTGAGGTCTATCACTACACATACATCTTAGATAAGTCTCCAAACACTGATTGACCATCGGACTGAGGGTGATAAGAAGTGCTATGATGTAGCTTCACCCCCATCCTATTGAACAATTCCTGTCAAAAAGCACTCAGAAAAATCTTGTCTCCGTCCGAAATGATTTGAGAAGGAATGCCATGCAACTTGTATACATTGTCCGTTGTTACATTAGCCACAGTACTTAGCTGAAAAAGGATGATGCAGACCTGTCAACTACCACCATGATGACATTGTTGTCGAGGGACTTAGGTAACTGACAGTTAATGATGTGAGTAACGTAAATTATATTGAATAAACTCACAAATATATGGCAAACTAGCTCCATATTTATAGGTACAATATCAAATAATTATGGTGTAATAATAAGAATCTCACACTAAAGAATTACTAAAACTAATATGGTAATAATAATAATTAATACTAATAATATCTTCTCGAATTATCCGATCCATCTTAATACCTCCTCGTTTGGAGCATGAACATCGTGAAATGTCCAACTCAAAATAAAGATTGAAGTTTGATAGAGTAATGTAAATTATATTGAATAAACTCAAGGAAATATGACCAAATCCGCTCCCTATTTATAGATACAATATCAAATACTTATAAGACACAGAATTTCGGTGCACAAGTTATTACTAAACTAATATGGTAATAATAATAATAATTAAATTAATAATGTATTTTGGAATCTTCCGGATCCATCTCCATACCTCCCTCAAGTTGGAGCATGCAGATCCAAAATGCCCAACTTGCGAAGTAGATGCTCAAATTGTTTTTGTCCAAGAGCCTTTGTGAAAATATCCGCTACCGACCTAGAACACGACGCACGACCGTGCCATCCAATACCGCATCCTCAAGAAAAATGACACCGACCCTACTATGTTTTGGTGCTCGCGGAAATACTCGATTTTGTGCCAAATGAATACCACCGGGCTATCACAATACCAAGCCGTTGTGGATCAGCAGGTACACCAAAGCACTCAGCGTACACTTCTAACTATTTTAATTCACACGCGACGGATGCTATTGAATCCATATTCGCCTCCGCAGACGAAAGCGAAAGACAAATACTTGTTTCTTCGCCTTCCAAGAAACACTTTGCCTTCCAAGAAACAGGAGAAGAGCCAAGAAACACAATCCACCCGTAAACGTAACGACGAGTGTCGACAAATTAGCCCAATCGAATCACACCACCCCGCAAGTAAATCCAACTCTATGGGTGTAAGAATACCCCACCAGACACCCTTTCTTCAAATACTTGACTACTCGCAATGCAGCTAACCAATGATCCATACGAGGCTCATGAAGAAACTGCGACAAAACATGAACTGAAAATGCCAAATCAGGCCTAGTGAAAGACAGATATATCAACCGACCAACTAAGCGACGGTATCTCTCCACATCACGCAGAGGAGCACTTGTCGAACTAGCCAACCTGTGATTCTCAGGCTATCGAAGCTCGCTGTGTTTGGCCCTAGTAAAACTAGCTTCAGAAATAATATCAAGGGCATATTGACTCGTGAATATGCCTTCGTGGTTAATATGGGCAACCTCTCCACTCCCAAAAAATATTTCAAAATACCTAAATCTTTCATATGGAAACAAGAGGACAAATATTGCTTGAAGCTGGAAATCGCAGCGGAATCGTTACCTGAAATGATTAAATCATCGAGATACACAAGGACATGTAGTTGCACCTGACCATTACACAATATGAACAGAGAGTAGTCGGAGTATGACTGGACAAAACCATATTTCACAAGCAGGTCGCAGCAAGTTTCAAAACCAATACCGCTGAGCCTGCTTCAACCCATACGCAGACTCTGTGCAGCTTGCAAACGACTGTGCTTCATTTGGATGTAACCCAGAGGGAATTTCTCATGTATCGCATAAATCCCCATGAAGAAAAGCATTATGAACGTCCATCTGATGTAGCTCCCATTGCTTCACAGCTGCAACCGCTAAGAAAACTCGAACCGTAACCATCTTCGCAACAGGAGCAAATGTATCTTTATAATCAATGCCTTCGACCTGATGATTACCAAAGACAACCAAACGAGCTTTAAACCTCTCAATACTACCATCAGAGTTATATTTTACCTTATAAACCCATTGAGTGCCCAAAGCCTTTTTGCCCGCTGGCAACTCAACCATACTCCATGTCCCATTGTCCTCCAACGCCGCACTTCCTTCGTGACGCTTTGCTACTCGTGGTCTAACATGGCCTCTTTAAAGATTTTATTCGCACTGGCAGCTATGTACCGTAAAGAAAGTTCTATGCCCAAATTTAAAACGACATAATTTACTAAATGTGCAATAGGATAAATTTTGTGCACCGAGGATCGAAAGGACTCCTCAAGTAGATCTGACTTATCTTTTGAACAAAGATTCGTGACGGCATCTTGAAGCTTAACCGACGGGTACCCGAAGTTCGCTTGCCTCCCCGCCATATCCGCACTTCACCATTACTTACGCCACTAACACCACCCCCACATGCGCCGACCAGAGTAGACAGGAGCCGCAACAAATTGATGCCTCACCGTAACGGGAAGAAGCATGCCGCCCACCGCGACGCCACCAACAAACATCCCCGCCTATCCAAAACCGGAGCAAAGCCGGCCAAGCCAAGACCCAACGGCGCACTGTATGCCTCGCCTCTTCATTGACGGACACTCATCCTCGGAACACTCAGAAGCACTATCTATACCAACACTTTCACTAACGACTATAGGGTCGGTCGAGGATGGAAAGGAAGTAGCATATGGAAATTCGGTTTCATAGAACACAACATCACGAGACACAAAATACGACTTCGAATCCAAATCAAACAACTTCCACCCCTTTTTCCCATAAGGGTACCCCACAAAAATACAACGACGACTTAATTATGAAATTTATCCAATCGTATTTTTGGTCAGCTTTAGCCAAGCATAACGAACCAAAGACCCGTAATTCGTAGTAGACGGGCAACATTATGTAACACTTCATAAGGCGACTTTAAACTTTAACAATAATTGCAGTGAGCACGACAATTAAATACCCAGCTGTTAAGATACACTCACCCCAAAATTGGATAGGCAAATTAGCCTGGAACCTCAAAGCACGTCCTACATTCAGAATATGTCTATGCTTACGCTCAACTCTCCCATTCTGCTGAGGAGTACCAACACACGAAGTTTGAAAAAGGATTCCCTGAGTGGAAAAATAATCGTGAAGACAAAAAAATTCCGTACCATTATCATCGCTGCATTGCCGAACTTTAGCATGAACAGATCAACCATCACAAAAAATTGCATAAAATATTTGGAAACCTCAGTTTTATCAACTAGTAAAAATATCCAAACAGCAAGAGAAAAGTCATCCACTATTGTAAAAAAATATCTAGCACCACAAGACGATACTATATTATAGGGTCCCCACATATCACAATGAATCAATTCAAAACAACGAGTAGCCTTATGCTTACTATTAATGAAAGAACTTCGAGGAATGCTTAGCCTCGATGACAGCCGTGCTTTATTCGACAAATCGACAAGAACTAGAAAGAAAAGCGGGTGGGGGTCTCTAACTACTCGGGTCTCGACGGATGACCAAGTCGCCGATGCTATAACTGAGCCGCCTTTCCCATTCATACGCAAAGAACTGTGCATCGTGAATATTTTGCAAAGTAGTAAAGTCCGCCCTTGCCGCCACCGGAGCCCAATCGTGCTCCTCGAGGCGGGTCCGTGATAATGCAACTAATTCTTAGTAAATTTAATCATACAACTGGTAACCAATTGGTCATAAATCAAATTGCGTGTAACCGAGGTACATACAGACATCACTTAACGCATGCGGGGAAGAAAGATACACATTTACCACGCTTAACAAATTTAGAAATTTGTCCAACCGAAGGTCAATCGGATAACCAGTTATATCGACACAATCACATAATAAATTCAAGTCACCAGTAACATGATTCGAGGCACCCGAATCAATAATCCAATTGTTTATAAATAACTTACCGCCCGGCTTGTCGCCAGAATTAATATCGAATTACCCGTATGGAAATAAGTTTCGCCATCACAGACGTGGACAACCCATCCGCTGCCACCCGAACACGGGATTTAAGACAGCCGAACCAAATAATCCCCTTCCTTGCACCGACCCACTGACGATTACCACGGCCACTTAATCACCGAGCCAGAGAGGCACCACCACCAGCCCCCGCCACCAGACGCACACACTCACAAATTTCTGACTCCAAGCTTTCTCCACGCCCCCATCCTCCGGGAAAGGTGAAAAGTACATTACATCGTGGTCCGAACGACGGTATAATAAGTACATTTAACACGAGAATCAAAGTGAGAGGTACTCGTGAAATGTGGAACCACCATAGCCGCAGAATAACCGAGACGACGGAAGGCCTGAAGCCCTGTTGCTCTTCCCCGAGTATAACATGATAAGCACGATCAAGAGTAGCGGGGATCTTGAGACACAACGTAAGATCAAAGCGCCCAAACTTTCCACATAAATACCACAAAGAAATTCATGAAGCCGGGTCATTGTCTTGTTTTTGTTGAAACTTCTGCTTAAGCCACACACAACAAACCACTACTACAGAGGGAAGGGATCATATGTAGCTAATTCGTCCCATAAAGGCTGCAATTTTCCAAAGTAATCCGGCCACGACATAGCTCCACCCCTTGCTTACACTCAAAGAAAGCCGCGGGCCTTCAATTGTCAAGCTCCGGTACCACTACCCACATCGAAGCGACGTTGGAGAATAGTCCACAACGGACGTGCCTCCTCGAAATACGGGATAGTCTTCATGAAGAGACATATTTGGCAAAATAAGAATCCACCGAACAAAGCAATGGCTTGAACACACCGCCAATCGGGCAAATCAGAGAACCAGCTGATGGCTCGAACGACCCATCAATAAAGCCAAATTTTCTTCGTGCAATAAGTGTTTACGTACCGGCGAGATTTGGACCACTCTCATCATAATTGTGACCAAGAAAAGTAACCGCATTTCAATAATAGTTCCGTGGATTATCGTTGGAAACTTAAAATAAAAAAGAAGTATGGTCTAGTTTTGGGGGTTATCATGAGGGGAGAAGTATTAGGAGTGTTTGTGAGGGTGTGTGTGCTATCCCCATCATCCGACAATGGAGTTTTGTCACCTAAGCGATGAAAGAAAGAAAAAAACGTG
Organism: Lithospermum erythrorhizon; assembly: GCA_019722365.1. Classification (NCBI taxonomy): domain Eukaryota; kingdom Viridiplantae; phylum Streptophyta; class Magnoliopsida; order Boraginales; family Boraginaceae; genus Lithospermum; species Lithospermum erythrorhizon. The sequence continues at coordinate 62,425 of JADFUC010000150.1, forward strand.
CAACAAAGAGAGTAGCTTAAAAAAAATGCCCTAGTCACTTAACGCTCTAATACTCACGATATAACGATGTAGAATGAAATTATATTGAATAAACCTCATGAAATACATGACCAAACTAGCTCCCTATTTATAGATACAATATCAAATACTTATGGTAATGAATAGTAACTTGGTACACAAGTTATTACTAAAACTAATATTGCATGAATAATAATTAATACTAATAATATCTTCTCTGGATTTTCCGATCCATCTCAATATCCCCTAATAAAATATTCATCGTCGAGTCCATCTTTAATTCGGAATTGGAATATTAGCTAAGTAAATCAGGATAATGAACAGCTTCATGTTTACTCTTCTGGCACACATGGTAAGAAGAAAAAAAAGATGCAACATCCTTTTTGAGATGCTTTCAGAAAAATAATGACTTCACATTGATGTATGTAACTGTGATGCCATAGTGCCCCCCCAGATGAATCATGCAATGCAGCAATCACGTTCTGTCTCATGCCAACATCATTCCCCAAGACACTTCATCTTCTTTATCTCAAAATGCTTCCTTTGTACTCATAGCCTGAAAAATTATTTAGTTAAAATAAATGATGCCAGAAATGATATGTTGCAATTCTCTATCCAGTAGTGCTGCTAATGTTGCTAATGGACCGGTAATCTGCACCCGCCAAGCATTCGCCTCGGAAAAACCCGAGCCTCGAAACCCGTCAATCTTACGATACCTGTACTTTTTTACTGATGGCTTATCGAGTAACCCGGCACCCGCCTTCTGATATTACTTTCGATAAAAATAAAATAAAGTATTATATATTATGTAAAATAAATAATACTTAATTTCAAAATATATATTGTATAAATTAACATTACTCTTTAAAATACAAAAAATGCTCAAATTTGCTACCCGTCACATTCGGCTCAAAAACCCGGCCTCGATAATTCGAAGGTTAATCGTACGACACTCTAGAGTAATTTTTACTTAGCCTCGAAAGTACCTGATAATACTGCCGGTAAAGAGAAACCCCACAGATAATCCCAGAGATCACCGCATTCGACTGCTAACAACACTAAGTACCACTGCCAGATCATGAAGGTTGAATCATTGAAATATAAGTACGTAAGCACCCATCATTGATCCACCTGAGCAAAGCATCGCCTACTGTGTTCTTAACGCCTTGCTTGTATTGTATGACATACTTAAATCCATGTAGTTTAGCCACTACTTTCTGCTATAAATAGGTAATTTGTTCCAATAAATGCTTCAAGGGCTGCTGATCTGTCCTGATAATGAACTTATTGCTGACTAAATAATGCCTCCATTTAGATATAGCCAAGACAATGGCCAATAACTAATTCTCATAGACAGATAAGCCTAATTGAGTATCATTTCAGGATTTACTTATATGAGCAAGAGACCCTTTGATCCTCAGATAACACACCATAACCTCTACGAGGCATCGGCTCCACGATAAAAGTGAATAGAGTACCAGTAAAGCTAATACAGGAGTGGTACTCATAGCATGCTTCAAAGATTCAAATGCAATAGTAGCCTCATCAGACTATTGGAAAGAATCCTTCCTTAACAGGTTAGTTAAAGGTTTGGCAAGAATACCATAATTTTTAATAAATTTTCTATACCATAATTCCAATCTTGCAAAAACATGAGAAGGATGTTAATATGATTACACTATCATATAAAAGCATCAAAATATATCAAACCTAGCAAGAAAAGTGAAGAGAAAAATAAAAAAAACATCCCTTCCTCACCTTGAGGAGTTCGGCTTGGGGGAGGAGAAGATGATGAAATTTTGATTTTTTTTGCATCGCCTTATCATTAAATAGAAGACCTAATAGGACTGACATGCTCAAAAAGCCTTTTGTTTGGATACTGTGACAAAGAAAAGTCCTTGTCTTGAAATTTGAGACAACCAAGTTGAAATAACTCCGTTACGCCTAAGCGATTAAATCAGACATATATATCGGTTGGTGGTGGGACCCGATAATAGTTTAAATACTGCACAAAAATCGATCTACCGATTTGAGGGTCAAAGCTCGCGAGATGGAGGAGAAATCGAAGAAAGAAATTCATGGTAAACGGGAGGTTCATGTGTTCTAATGGCGGGAAGGGAGATGGGATTTTTTTTTCTTTTTTTGTTTTATTTTCCACTCTTAAGGCTCGCTTTGCGCGTAAAGCGATGAGTAAAATGAAGCTTACGCGGATTTGCACTGAATCGCTTTAGTTCAAGCTGATACCTCTCGATTCAACTTTGTAACCCGCCTGCATTTCACACATCGTATTATTATACTTAGTCGCCGGGTGGATTATTCGAGGAGAAATAAAAATTTCGGTTGAATAATTGAAAATACAATGAATCGGTCGGTTGGTAGTATATTTCAAGTTTTGAGAATTTTAAAGTTAAATCGAACGGAAATGGATATTATTTGGGTGGTAATATAATTTGAAAGTGTAGGAATGTTGATGTTTGAAGTTGGTTGTCAGATAAGTGAAAACTTAAGTATCTATCAATTAAAACGATCGGAGTCACGATAAACTATCGGGAGGAACATCCTTCTTCTTCCTCTCAGCGTGAGTACTCCCTTGAAATTTCTTTCTTCGATTTCTCTTCCATCTTGCAAGCTTTGGACTTTCAAATTTTGAGAAGCCCTCATCATCCTCTTCGATTCAAGGTAAAAAAGGTCGGATCTTTTTAAATATTTCCATGAAGTTTCGCTGAGTTGACTTTTGGATTTTGAATTTTATTGCTATAAATCCATTCTTAGCCTTAAATTAGTTGTTTTGAGTTAAAGTTAAGAGTTCGACGAGTATTTTGATGTTTCGAGGATGTTGACTTTTCTAATTTTATTGACTTCGTTTTTATGAGATATTATTGAATATAATTATTATCTAAGCTAGATTATGTGATAAAGAGATTTATAATAATCGATTTTTGGGTAGAAAATGTCAGTATAGTTGAGTTGACTTTGAGTCGACTTTGGGTTGACTTTTTCTAAAATGTTGTCAGAGTATAAATATGTTATCGACCTTTATCGCGATTGCTTTGGAGCGAAATTATGATTTATAAGTTGTTGGAGGAATATAGCGTTGAAATTAGTTTATTAGATTTTGAGTAGTAAACTGGCTTTGGGATTTGAGGTTGTTAGAAATGGCTTTGACTGGCTTGAAAAGTTGATATATCAGTCGATTGAAATTGTTGAAAATAAGCCGGTATTTTGGTTAAGGAGTCAGTTTACCGCTGGATTTAGTCGATAGTTGAAATTCATTATTTTAATGGTTATCAAACATAATTAGTAATCTATACTTAAGTTGTCAATTTGTAACTAAAATGGGTCAAAAGTCAGAAATTTAATTAAGATAAGGGTTAAAATTGTAGCGAGTAGTAATTATATTTTCGGGTGTTTTGATTAGACGCGGAACGTGGGAATGAATCGATCGACAGACGGGACGCTTTTATCGGCAATCAAGGTGTACTTATCTCACGGGTGCTACTTAATGCATTTACTTTTAAATCAGGCGAACATGTCATTGCTGCATTACGATTATGAAACGGTATACATGGCTATCAGGTATGATTACGGAGAATGGTATGCGTGTAATTGTTGGATGACTATGTGATTCATTTGTGTGAGCCATGTTATGATTACGTGATCAGATTGGGCGCCAAGATCGCTGAGGTAAGTACCAACTTAAACCCCAACTGTTTGTGCGCGTGGCCTTGTCGGGCATTTCTCGATTATGTGGCCTTGCCGGCCCGTTGTATTTCTCGCGGCCTTGTCGACACCGTTGTATTTCTCGTGTCCTTGTCGGCACCGGTTGTATTTATGGGCCTTGTCGGCACTTTGGTATTTCCGTGGCCTTGTCGGCGGTTGTGATTGATTTATGATCATGAGATGTTTTAGCCGTGCTTGGATATTGTTTTGTATAGAGTAGTTGGTTATCGAGAGGTGTCAGTTGGAGTTATGCATGACTTTGAAGTACTCGAGTATTAGGATGTGACCATAGTCGAGATCATTGGGGGTTAGTCAGTTTTCCTTCCTGCGTGATACGTGGACGCTATCGGCCTTATACTTTGTGTATAAGGCGGTTTGCCTTATACTTAGTGTATAAATAAGGGGTGTGATTATCGATTGCCTATTCCCTCGGGCAGTGACGGTTGAGCATATGCGCATTAGAGGTCAGTATAGTCGCTGGGATATGAGATGAGGTGACTTGAGTATTAGGAGGTGACCTTATAGTCGAGATGATTGTGTCAGTAGCTCTCCTTCCTTGCGTGATATGTGACGCTATTGGCCTTATACTTGTGTATAAGCGGTTTGCCTTATACTTAGTATAAGTGCGGCAAGTGTCTATATTTAGGAGTATAAGTGCGGTTTACTTTATACTTATGAAGCGTGAGGCGCGGTGTGTTTTATACTTGGGGTATAAGCGCGCGTTTTATACTGGGGTATAAAGCGCGCGTGTCTATACTCGTGTATGTCACGCGTGTCTTATACTTTGTGTATAAGCGCGGTTTGGCCTTATACTCCGTATACCTTATACTCCGTATAAGTGCGGGGTTTGCCTTATACTCCGTATAAGGCGGTTTCAATTTTATAATCGCGGTATAAATGGCGCGCGTGATTATCGACAATCTATTCCTCAAGAAAATGATCGAGCATATGCGCATTAGAGGTTGGTATAGTTGGGGATACGAGAGATGATTACCGGGTTTACTCAGAGTTATAGTTTGTTGAGTCTCTTGAGTCTCTTCTAGGTGATTAAAAGTGTTTTAATGAAACTCCCTATTATATCTCCATATGTTATGTCCGATAATGCTCTTCTAATTACGCTGTATGACCTTATTATTATAGTCTGGGATATATATATATATATATATATATATGTCTTATTCTTTATTTGACATGTTGTTTAAATTTTCTATGGTGTTGTATGATCTGCTTATGACCCGGTTATCGATTATTTAACGTCATACGATTATACTGGGATGTCATTTCTTTGATTTAAATTATGTCGAATTAGGTTTCAAGGATTATTGATACATATTTCCTCAGATTTTCTTGTGGGTTCTAAGTTGGTATTAATCGTTATACATCCTCTAAGGTTAAAAAGTTGAGTTGGTTAATGGTTGAGATAACTTTGAACGTAGGCATTAGGTATAAAAAATTAGAAACCGATCAGCCCGTGCTAATCTATTGATGACGTTGATGATATTTTATACATGGTGGAAAGTTGATTCAAACGTGTTAGTATATGTGGTGACCTAACCACGACGTTGATACTATCAAGTGTGAATAAGTTCTGTGAGACTAAACGAAGAATTTTAAGTAGATAATTCCGTACTTAAGTTATCTTGATTTAAGAGGCACGTTGCTCAGCTTGTATTAAGATAATGATACGATTTCGAGGTTTTTAATAATAAACATTTAGGTCATAAGAGGTGTATGACTATAACTGAGAGTAGCACTTTAAGGCTTAACTAAAAATAAGTGGTCGAGTTGTATATTGTCGGAATTAGCTATACTTAAGGAAGATAACAAATGTAGAGATATCTCTTTGTGATTAAGTGGGTACTTTTTAATAGAAAGCCATTAAGGAAAGATTTATCTTGTTGAGAGTAGTATATAAAATATAACTATTGAGGTGGATAGTCGCTAAATAGGTGTGCGGTCTTGAATTATCCTTGATTATAAGGAGCTGTAGGTTAAGTTTTGTGATATTTATTTTCACTCAGCTTTTTAGCTGACTCTATTTCCCTATGGGCGGCGTTTTATGCCTAGGTTGTTGCGGAATGACCGAGATGCATTGGCCGAGTAGTCGCTGGCACTCCACGGAGGTGGCGATGGTGGCTCAAGGACCAAATATACTTTTATTTTCTCTTTGGAGTATTTGTTGTACGTAATAATTATTATTGTCTCGAAGTTGTAAAACAAGTTGTTTGACGTTGTATTTATATTATTACTTCTTTCAGCTTGTTGCAGATTGGTTAGTTCACCACGGACGAGTTGTATTATTGTTATTACTAATGCTTAAATGAAGTCATTTATCGTTATCCTAAGCGACTTTATTCAAAGTTGACGACGGTCCCAACTGTGGGGGCTCCACCGGGCCGGTCTTACAAACTTCATTCTCGACTATAAATTTCCAACATCAACATTTATCGTACATGAAATATAAAGTGGTTTCAAATTTTACATTAATTAATTTAATAACCCCACATTTTAATTTGTTAATTAACGAGTCGCTACTTGCTCTTACAAAGAACAAGTCCGATGGATGCATAACAAAAGTGTAGACAAAGATGACGTATGTTGTGTGAGAAACACAGAAGTGCGGCTTCCTCATGAAACAAAAGCTTGAGAAAATTGGACAATCATGTACTAATGAATTGCAGTTATATTATATTCTATTTTCAAGTGTGTTGACTTCATTCAATATTGTCTGAGTTTGTTTCTCATTATGCAATAATATTGGTCCTGATATGATTTTTATTTTTATGTTATAATATAAGTCATATTTGGTTTTTACATCAGATAATCTTCAAATATTTATTTTGTTTTTATGCATTTTTTTTCTAACAAGCGCAAGGTTTAATCCAGACAACAAAAGTCCAAGCAATTTTGGGGAAGAGAAGACGTTGGAGGAGATTATGAAAGTGGTAATCTATTAACGTAGAATGATGGGAAGAAATAATGATTCCCCCACCGATGATCTCGCTAAGTATTTTATGTGTCAATTAATCACGTTGGAAAGAAAACAAAGAAAATAAAAGAAAAAGATGATTTGCATTTAGCAAAAGAAGTTAGTGGAACAATACGTGAGTAGATCCATTAGAGAATTTTGTGACACTAACTTTTCAGTTGTGAGACTCTAATCTATCTAATATGTGCATTCATACTTCTCGATTATCTGTGCAGAACAACAAAGATGAGAACAAACTAACATTTGAAAATTATAAAACATAATTAAGGCAGCCTTGTCATATATTGTCTAGTGTGTCTAACTACAAATTATATTGTTTATTCATGGACCACTGCTCTTACAAGTATACACCAACTCCTCCAGAGGTGAACCGCAACCTAGTTGCTAATTTTGATGAGGCAGCCTTGACCCATTTTGCTGAAAAGAGGAAAAAATTATAGGAGGATATTGAATTTCTTACAGAACACATTCATGAGTTTGATGCCAATAAAATCAATGACCAAGAAAAAGAACAGTTATTACAATGCCATAGTATTTGAATATATGATTTATGATTATATGTCATATCAGTACTATATTATAGCATAAAATCCATATCTAATCAAATTTTCTTTTGCAGGGCTATTCCATTGGGTTCAAGTCAGAGTCGGGTTCTTTCAGTGACGTTAATCAAGCAGGTACAAAAATAATTGTCACTAAAAAATTGAATTTATATAATGTAATAAACCATACATATGTCACAATGTGGGATATGATTATGAACCATATCAGTACTATATTATGACATAAAAATCATGTATCTAATTATAATAATCTATTGCAGGCCTATTCTATTGGCATCAATTCCACCGGACTATATCGATTGAACGTGAAACCACCAGAGGGAAAACAAGTAAAAGAAATTGTCCACTCCTCAAGCGTACAAAAAGAAAAGAAAGAGAATAATAAAGCCATCACAATATTTGCTAAGACCCTATGATGGCCATGTGGTAGAGTCCAACACTAAAACCACGGACAAGAACCTTGTCACATATATTTGGGACTAGCAACAGAATCCGTAAGTTTGATTATAATAAATTAATTTTTATTGCTAATTGTAATTATGCGTTGAATATAGTAACTTATAGTAGGCTCGTATTATATGTGTAGAATGGATGAAATTTACAAAAGCAAGGATAAAAATGATTGGCTGTATCAATCAGGGGCTTAAGAAGTTTATTTTTGACCTTCACAGTTAAGAGGGTATCGCCGCTTAGTGGACAATCTTGCGAATCAATTGAATGTTGAGGAGCAGCTGCAGAAAAAACGAATGAGGCGATTAGTGCTCACAGTAGAGTCCACGGTAACACCCATGAACTTGCTTATCATTAAATTTATTCTTTTAAACGAAAAACTTCCTTACACTAACACTTAACTTAAAAAATACAAAAATAGATAAATGACTGGTGTCTCCGGGGAAGGGTATCAAGGATGATGAGATCTAAAAACAAGTTGTAAATGACTTGCACATAAAGCTGAAAGTTTTTAACAAAAATATGGACATCATAAGGGTTTACTGTACGTAACTTGAATTTGTGTTGTTCAATATTTTTTGAATCAAGTTTCTATTATGTCACTATATTAGTCTGATATGGTTTTTACTTGTATACTATTATGTTGGGATGATATGATTTATAGATCAGATATGATTTTCAAATCTGTATTATATATTTCTTTGTTAAATTGCATGTTGCCAATACATATGTTTCTGTGTTAAATTGCATGTCAATATGTATTTCTCAGATAAACCTGATGTCGCTAATGTGTTTCGTGTTAAATTGCATCTTGCCAATGTATTTCGATTTTGTGTTAAATTGCATGTGTCTTTGTTTCATTTATTCCATATTATTGCACATAAAGCTAAGGGTCAAATTGCATGTTGCTAATATATTTCTTTGTTAAATTGCATGTTGTCAATACATGTGTTTCTGTGTTAAATTGCATGTTGTCAATGTATTTCTGTGTTAAAATGGATGTTTCCTATGTGTTTTTGTGTTTGTTGCTCATATTGTTAAATTGTACCTACCTACATAAAGTCAGTAAATTTTTAACAAAAAATATGGACACTGCAGCTTGGATTGCATGCAACTTGAATTTGTAAGTGTTCAATATTTTATGAATCTATTTCTCATTATGCCACTATATTGGTCTGATATGGTTTTTACTTGTATACCATTATATTGGGATGATATGGTTTATAGATCAGATATGATTTTCAAATCTGAATTATATATCATAGTCTATTTTGAATTGTGTTTTCCCAACCATGGTCTGTAGGTCTTCTTACCAAGAATAAGGGGAGCATTTCATCATATTTAGCCGAATCCTTAAGATGGGCGTTATTTAGTACCTCACTAGTGACGATGGATTCACGTGGACCCAAAGGACGAAAAATACAAACTCATTTAGTGCAGCCCTAGGACACGACGGGTGTAATGGTTAATGAGGCATGTGAATCTCCACGCTACATACAAACGGGACCGAATCGTCCCCGACTTTAACGGGAGAGTTTCAATTGGCAATGATGCCTTATATGCCAAAAATAGCGACGGGTTAACACATGTAGCTGCTATGGTTATGATGTTTCCCGGGCGGAACGGAATGGCAAATGACTCCGAAATGGAGTCGCTTTCAAGCCCGACTAGTAATGATTAAAAAGAATCAAGCCTCGTCAAACAACGCAATTTCGAATCGACTTGTGCTGCAATCTAGTGAATTACAAGAAAAACTGTTTAAGGGCCAATATTCAAAGGATAGCAAATGAGTTCTGTAAACAAAGAGAGGCGAACCTGGAGGAAATTCCACTTATCCTTGAAATCAGCCCGAGGAAAAAAACGAAGAAAGATTGATTTTTTAAGTGTTTAAAACAATATTTTTCCACTTTGTACGTTGCTAGTAAATACTGTGGATCCAGTTTCATGTCACATATTGATACTTTTAGTTTTATGACCGAATATTATTTTATTACTTCGAATTCGCACATGTTGGAGTTTTGTTTCATTTATTCCATATTGCTGCAAATTGTAGCATAACAAGAGTAACATTTGAAATTACGACCGAATATTGTTTTACTAGTTGAATCTACAGTCTGTTGAGCTTTGTTTCATTTATTCCGTATTGTTGCAAATTAGCATAACAAAGATAACATTTGGAAAAATTGAAACAATGTAACCTATGTGCTATTCTTATACTAAATATAAAGTCTAAGGATCATAATTGTTTGGTGAAGCCTAAATGCACAATGAAGCATGTCAAGATAACTAGTGCTAACTAATTTTGAAAATCATATGTCATGTAAAAGCCATATCTGATTGATATTGTGGCATAAAATTAAAAACGAGCATGAAACCATTATTATGGAATAACAAAAATTGTTATGGTAAACTATTGCATAAACTCTGGTAAAAGCATAATCATGGTGAAATTACCTTTATAAGCTAATATAAAACAAAATCAGTTTATTTAATAATTGAAATCACCCCTTTGTAATCATAAAATAAATTTTTTTCTATCTCACAAATACATCTTTCACAGTCAATGTCTTCTTCATTTTCGTCGAGTGTCCATCCTCTTGCTCCTTTCACATGTTGTTGTTTGAAGATACACCGAAGTCTTCGCTTTTAAATATTCCTGTTTTTATCCAAAGAATGTCAAAGTCAGGAATTTCTCTCTCTCATTTTATTACTTCATCTTTTCTATTATTGTCTATTTTTATGCCACGTAGATAATCTTTATGCCTTCGCTTATTAAAATAAAATAAGCGCCAACCCAAGTGCATATGGTGACTCCAGGTGACTGGCTTCGTTTGCTTGTCTTAAATAATTTATTGCTTCAATAGTTCCTCCTTGAAAGAAATGAACCTGCATAGCATAAATTATAATCGATAAAACTCAAAATAGAAATCATTATCATAAATCATTGCACAAATTTGTTTAATAGTTACTTACAATGCCTTTTCTATATAAGGATTTAGGGTTTCCACTCTCTTCACTTAATTCTAGTGTGTTGTTTCTTGATTCATTTACATGCCATTGACCTTCCGAAATTTTGTCATGCCTATTTTATTACACAGTCATTATATGTTATTTTCATCAAATTTTTGCAACTACACAAAAAAGAAAATATTAGTTCATAATTGAAACAAAAAAATTATCTTAATAAAAAATCAATTGAATCGACAGAAAAAATCCTTCAATATAAAATTATCCAGTTAGTATGCATAATTATGTGTAGATAATTATAGCACAAATGTGGCATGATGAAGACACAATAAAAAGAAAAATTAAAAAGCCTATCATTTACTACTTTACCTCAATTTTACAGAATTAACATCTCTAATTGAATCTGAAGCAACTCTCAAAATTATCTCAATAGTTATTTGTTCTGGAAGCTCTTCAAGTAAATATTTTTTACTTAAAGTAGTATTCATGTTTCTCATGGTGTCAGTGAGACGCATGAGGTGTGTTTTTGCACAAAATTACTAATTTAACCCTCAGTATTATTGGTACTAAATAATTCTTTAGTAACTGCCTGGACTCCTGATGTACCCCCTAACTCCATTTTTTGTCAATAAAAAGTCAGTGATATAACCCGTTGACTTGCCTCATCTTCCACGCAATTATAGCACCAATTTTTCTTGTAAATTTTATGGCAAGTGTGATTTTTATAATTGAGATTATTCGTAATGTAAACCCGTTGACTCGCCTCATCTTCCACCCAATTATGTACAATTAATGCCTTATATATTTAGTACGTTGCAATGGAGAAAAACCAAATGACTGGAAGCATAAATATGAATCATGAATGTCGTTGTCTTATGTTTGTATTGTGCAAAATATCCAAATTCAAAATCATATTGGTTATATGAGATCCACACTAATATTTTCTGGAGTTATAGCATTTTCCTTTTCTGTAAAAGTTTCAATATTTGGTTTTCTTATTCGGAAAGATTGTCACTCTAGCTTTTGAAGCAAATATATCACATATTATTATCAATGTCAATTGAGAGGGAAATTTTCAGTTCGTCAGGACCATTTCATCTCCAGAATATAGACTGGTAAGTGATCACATTCCATTTTATTAAAAAAAAAATTCAGTTTTTTAGCAATTTTTTTATCAGGTCAAACGCAATTCACCGTAGAAGTGTCGCGGCCAGCTTAGTTCAGGGAGCATATAACCTGGAACACGACCGCAAGAGAATCGAACAGGCGCTTCATTCTCAAGCCCGCCTACGCGGAGTTCTCGGCTTCCAATTACACGAGAAAAGCCAGATTTATTTATTTACTGATCATATTTTATGTGTGGTGCTATTTATGAGTCCAAATATTATAACCAGTATTCTCATTGTAATCCACCAAGATACGTAATTGCTTTCCGGGGGACTCTAACTACACCCGAAAACCGAAAACAGGACCTTATCTTAGATTTTCAATTCATTCGTCACAATCTCCATAAATGTTCCCGATTTGACCGTGCCCTCCAAGCTGTTTTGAGCATTGTTGCTACAACTTGCCCTGGAAATGTCTGGTTAGCAGGACATTCGCTAGGTTCGGCCATAGCGCTGATTGTAGGGAGAAAAATGGTGTCCATGAATAAATCCTACCTGGAAACGTATCTTTTCAACCCCCCTTTCGATTCCCCTCCCATTGAAAGAATCAAGCACGAGAAAATCAAAGATGGAATCCGCATTGCAAGTAGTTTCCTCATTGCTGGATTAGCTTCTATGGTTCATCAGCACCAGGAGAAAACTGAAGAAATGAATGATGATTCCTTTGGTACATTGTGTGAATGGGTTCCTTACTTATTTTTGAATCGATCCGATCCAATTTCTTGTGAATACATTGGGTATTTTGCACACAGAGAAAAGATGGTACAAATTGGTGCTGGAAAGATTGGGCAAACAGCAACACAGAATTCAGTAGTGAGTGTTGTGTCAGATGCAATAGGCAAGGATTATGAAGCTGTTCATTTGATTCCTTCTGCATATTTAACTATCAATTTGAGTCATGTTAGTGATATCAAGCAAGCTCATGGAATTCAACAATGTATGGTACTGTGACATTCATTGCGACTTCAAATTCTACCGCTACAAATAATTTTTTATTTCTATTTTAAAAAAATATGAAATCGTCATATTAACATTACTCAGTCACTATCCTGAAATACCACTTTTAGTTACTATTTTGTTTTTTAATGATAAAGCAACCTTCACACCTCATTAGTTGGCCAGCTACAAATAAATTATATTCTTTGTAATTATTGATAATAATTTCGAAGCAAGTGATTACATTCTTGAGGGATGCTAAAAAGTCCTTGCATCGTTTGATTATTTAAATGAAGAATACCTTGCATAAGCTATTTTCTTTTGGAATTATTCAATAGTACTCAAGTCATTCATCACGCACCTATACAATTTTAATTAGTGATTCAATAGTGCTCAATTCATTATTCACATAGACTAGTTGAGAGTCTGCTCCAAAGACTGGCTGGTCCATTTTCGATTAATGAGGCCTACGGTTTTAGCCCGGGTAAGACAAGGTTCAATTGTTTTGTGTTTTGTTTGGCCAGCCCAAGTTATCCAGCAATAAATTGGGCTTGATAACATCTTTAACAATAACCATGAAGCTTATCCAGCCCAATTTATACGGTCTGGTTTCATTGAATTTGAGAATATGGATGAAGACACTTGGGGTCTGTTTGAACTTTGAACAATTCTTATTTTTGTATCCGTGAGACGTAATTTTTAAATAGAGGAAGACAACATTTATTGCTGACCAAAATGATGAAGCAATCCAAGCACTTAAGATGAGGTAAAAGTCTTGCCATTTAATGCTAGCTAAGGTCTATGAAATTATATTCCAAATTTGGTGGAACTGATTTTTTTTGGGTTTGGTCTTATTATTGATATCAAATCCTAGTTGTTAAATATCAAATCTCAGTTGCTATATAATTCAATTTATGTAAAGGTTATTTTTGGACTGGTCTGGTTCTCAGTTAACGTTCTCAATGTTGGTTTCTATTGGAAACTAACTACATTCACTACGTACTTGTCTCTATTAATTTTGTTATACCCCACCCACCCGTACCATTACATTTATTATGACACTAAATTAATAATGAGCAAAAATCTTTTATGGGTCACTTCATTTATTGTATAGACAACTATATGGTAGACTCATGGAGTGTATAAATAGGTTATGAGAAATCAATAAAAAAACAGTTTTATAGAAACCCAGCTTTGCAATCTAACTTAATCTTAAATAACTAATAGCTCAAACTTATCGAACGAGCTATTTCCCTCGTTACACTCCTCTGGTCTCTGTCTGTCCAAGCGGTGTTTGCCACTTTGAACAATTCAATAGTGTCTATGGTAATGGTGCTTCTGTTTGTTTCATTTATCTTGTCATTGTTTTTACATTGCATAATTATGTAAATTATCTATTGGTTTTCCTTCATCGATTATTTTGTCAATGTTGCAGAAAGTTCCTGATAACCTGGCTCAGCATCTACGCATGTTTTTGAAAATATATGTGCCATCCTTGGATACTTCAGAGGCTTCTGTTGGACTGACTTGGTTGAAGTTTGCGATATCACAGCTTGTTTCAACTTGTTCTTTTACCTCAATGTTGTTGAAGAGTTCGAGATGATCGTCATTGCATTTGGTAATTTGAAAGCTGTGTACGAGTGGTCGCGTTCATATCATAGGCTCATCTAGCTGAATGAGCTGAATGAGTAGAAATGAAATAGCCTTGCTTAGGTAATCATGCAGTTCATTAGGTTGTTTATATGCTTAGGTTCTTTCGATCCGTTGTAATACGTATTTGTGGAGTCGTCCGATAGTCGATCGGCATCTTGTAAGATACATCCCAAAAAATATTGGTCTATGTTTTTCTAGTCCATTTGTATGGAAAAGATAACATCTTGTATAATGATGATTATTCTCTCGTTAAGTTTGCTATGTAATGGAATGGCACGTCTGTTTTTGTACTTGAAACACATTGGCTAATTTCCTTCGACGATCATCTTTCTATCCATTGTAAAGGTTATGGAAAATTAATTATGCATGGTAGTCTCATATTTGAAATCATCGAACGGCCTAGTGGTTAGGAGGCCTTCCAGTGACTTAGAGGTCTTGGGTTCGATTCTCATTGTATGGGGGCGGTGGATGGGTTTTAAAAATAAAAAATAAAATAAAAATAACTTGTATGGGGTGTCCTTAACATTTTCAATGATTTTGATAAAATTGACATTGCTTGATTCATCAGGAAAGAAAAAAATCATTAAGGGTTCTTAAAAGTTTTCTTAACCTCTACTAAAATTTTAACTGATGCTAAACAAATTGAAATTCATTGTGGGATAAAGCACATTTGGAACAAATTTCATGTGATCCCCTACTTTTTAGTACTGCTAGAACATTGCATTTGTGCATCAAGTTCACAATCCATTTTTATAAAACTTCAAACTCTTATAATATGAGAATTATTCAACTCAGAAGGGATCCAACTAACTATGATAGGCTATGTATAGATTAAAGAGGGGTTCAATCATATACTTGAGTTTGTTAGAACACTCAGATATATTTAATAACTAGATAATTATTATTATGATCATCCTTTTAATAAATAAATAACTAAAAGGTTTATTATAAAAAGGGATAACTGAATTAAATAAAATCATCTTAAATTAGGTAATTATAATTACCATAATTTAATACATGATATTTATTCATAAAAATTCAAAATTTAATTTATCATAATTTTTAAAAACCTAAAACTAGGGTTTAAAACGGATTGGACCTTTTCCAAATAATCCTAACCGCACAAGATGACGACGAATGGACTATCATACGCCGCCACCTATAGACACGTGCCACTCTAGGAGTGAGGATAGCTTTCCAAAGCCGCGGGAACCACCAAAAAATATGGCCGGACACGCCTGGAATCTCCTGTACAAGGCAGCGTGTTCGATTATGGTAATTAATTTCCAGTTTTTACGTTTTAATTCAATCTTTTTCAAAAAACGTTTTGAAGGTTTTAAACTACTCAAAAAATTCTTATTTTCACAACAAACAATTTTCATAATATATTACAGAAAATTAATTATGAAATTTATAATTATTAAAACTTTATAATTTGAAATACATGATAAATACTTAAAAAATTCCAAATTTTGAATTAGCTGTTCTCTGTAATATAACGTTTCTGGAAAAATTATTAGATTCGAAAGAGTTTTAGTTTAAGCCTTTTAAATACAATTATTTTAATTAACTAATTAAAATAATTGTAAACCTTTTAAAAAAAATAGCAAACAATTATATTAATCATCAAAATACCGAAATATGCAATTTTGATGTACTTGAATATATGAACACATTTATAAAAATAACATGGCATAAAATTCATACTATATATTTATAGATAAATATATAAACATAAATTTTTATACAAATTCTTAAAAACATGATTTAAAAATATTAGATCGATGGTATACAAATTAACTTGCTGATGCCAATGATGGCAAATATGTATATTTCGAATAAAATTTTAAACAAATAGCATACCAGATTACTTAATTGTCAGTAAATTAGATCTAAAAATATATAAATATATTAATATCGAATACTTACAGCAAATGAATAAATCACCAACAATTACTTTCACGAAGCCTCCTTTGAATTCCTAGCAACTAGCACCATAATAGGTAATGCCTCTAGTTGATCCACACCAGGAGGTTGAATCATATACTTGAGTTTGCTAGAACACTCGAATAATCAGACGATAGAAAATCAAAGTGAAACTTTTCAAGTTTCACACTTGAAATTCCCATGAAAATTTTTTCAGAATGATTAGGTTATGATTAAACTAATAATAACCTAATCATCCCCTTTAAATAGAATATTATTATTTAACCTAAAAGCCCAACCGAATAGTTAATGAGCCGGCTCGTTTAATTAAACTAACTCGTTAAATAAAATAATACTAACGAAGTTATTAACAAGCTTAACTAACAATTTAATTAATTAACTATCAAGTTAATTAATTCGAGTTCATTCAATTAATATTTTACATTATCAATGTAAAATTTCCGATTGAGAATTTTATTGATTACAATCAATTTCTTAATTTACCAAATATAGTTTAATTTCATACATGAAATATAATTCAACATCAATCAGATGTGCGACCTTCTAGGCTCAAATAATAAGAAGCCGATAATAATATAATTGACCATTATTACACGCAACAATTATGCTTAAGATATAGCTATTTGGCATAATCCCTGATATTATCATGAGAACCCGACTAGGAATTACAATTACTTATTGAACACTTAGTTTTAGTAATCACATTTAACTAAACTCAGAAACGAATTGCTACAACAATCATTTCAATGATGCATAATTATCAAACCAATATTCATTGATTTCCAACAACAACTCGATTACCATTGTACTCGGCCACATTCATCAACTTTGTGTTGTCCCCCATCATGTGATTGGAGCAACCAGAATCAACAGTCCAATCTCTATTATAATTCATAATCTTGTCACTTACCATTGTAAGTGCTGACTCCTTTGTAATATACTCCTTAGACTTTTCTACCACCTTGAGTGACATCTCGAAGTCCTAGTCTTCTTTTGCATAATCATGCTTCTTTAAAAATGTAGTTGTGTTGCCTTCAACTTTCTTGAACCAATAATCTTGAGCAAAATGTCCCTTCTTTTCGCAGTTGTAAGTTGTAACACTATACACTTTGATGTCCCCTTGATTGCCATCTTTGTTGCGTTCAACTATTACTACGAAGAGCACCCCATACTTGAACGCCCCTACTTTGGCTTCCTTCTTGATTGAATTATCTCCTGGAACTTCGACCTCGAAATTGACCTCTGCCCCGACTATCTCTCCTATTGGTGAAGAGAGCTTCCTCTTCCTCTAATATATTGGCTAGATGGTATGTCGAGCTCCTCCTCATTCATTAGAAGATTTTTCAGGTCTGTTAACGTTGGCTCGGTTGTCCAGCCCCAAGTTGCTATGACGCCCTTGCACTCCGGCTTGAGTCCGTGAATGATGATTCTATTCATTCACATCTTAGTAATAACATTGTTTGGATCTATTTTTGAAATATCATCGCTTAGAGATTTCACTTTTTAGAAATATTGACTCATTGTCATATTTCTCTGGGAGATCAATAACAACTCATTTTCGAGCCATTGCAACTTTGTACCATTTTAACGAAAAATTGTAGCAAAAAGTGTCCCATACCTCTTTGGCGTTTGACTTTTAATTTTGTAAAAACTCATTCTCTACACTTACAGTTAAGACATACCATACATAGCCTTACGTTTCTTAATCATCTACTTTGACCGTACTCAGGTCAACTATTGCAGCGTGACATCATTTCGCTAAAGATGTCCTTACAAATATTGTCCCATTCAAATAAAACTTCAAGTGGTAATACAGATCTTTAGTTGTTATTGTTGAGCTTCAACAATATGGTGGTTTTGTAAAACTGCCATGATTTTATGATACTCTTGTTTTATAGAGGTTATCCGATCAACCAACCTCTGATACCAATTATTAAAAATTACTGGATGGTGTAACTAGTAATACTAGTCATTGTAATGGTAAATTGTTTGGTGGCAATTGGGTGGAAGATAAAATCGTAGTAGTAGAAAAGAAAACAGTACTCAAATTGTGTAACCTCCCCGTAAAATAACGCGATGCACTGTTCGACGAAGACTCAACAACAACTGTGTAAAGTAAACAACACAAAAAGTAAAAACACACAGTTTGGTAACCCGTAAGAAACGAAAAACACACAGCTTGGTAACACACTGAATGCTCCCCTATTATACTCCAAATCGTAATGTAAAAGCTCGCCTCCCCCGACTATAACAACACCCCTATCCTTCACTAACACTACTATCCCTAGTAAGTGTAAACTACAATAATCTTCACACGAATAAAACTGTTGTAACCAGTGTCACAATGGGGCCAGGCCAATAACTAATGGAGTTTATAGTAACACTCCGTACATTCAGCCTACACACTAAATCCTCACACAAAGCTCTATGCTTCAATACAATAAGCAGAATACACTCTTGTTTCGCACCTTTCTTCGTCTGCAAATGAAGCCATAATATAGTGTAGGCACATGCAACGTTTATAGCAAATATTGCTATAAACGAAAACTTCCATCTTGTACATAATAAATGAATCATTTCCTTCTTGCAATTAATAAATGCTTCGGTCAATATACTTTATTTATTTTAGACGTGTATCTTCTGTTTCTTGATTTACAAGTCATGCCCATAAGCTTCACCAAATCGTATCTTCTAGGATCCTCCGAGATCCTCTTCAAATATGGTAACATAATCTCACGTGAAAGATCATGTCGGCCTTGAACAGTTGCTTTACCATCCGGTCATGTGACGGTTGGTCGTGGGCTACGAAACACTTGACCAACTATAATGCATTAATGTAAACTCCCTCAAAAAGTTTTTCGCGACAAATTCTCTTAAGAACCCTTACATCAGCCACATTTAGCGAGGCTCCTGCGAAATAGAACCGTGAAATATCCGCAAGTAGAAAACACAAGTAAATACCCGCTAATCAACACAAACAAGATGAATTGTTTACTTAACAACATACGACTCAACTGCCAAAACACAATAGGACGACGCCAAACATGTAATGTCAATATAAACGAAACAAAAGCCACATACGACTCTCACACCAATTGGCCAATATCCAAAAAAAAACATATCACATGATAACTAAAAAAAAAACACCACCATAGGGTTCCTCCATTCCGGACATCTCCCCCTATTTGTCCCAAAAACATGGCCAAAGGACACTAGTTCTCGATCAGCCGAACAAAGAACACGACTGTGTAGACTATCATCGCATCTCAAAGATTGTCCTCACCAGTCAAACCCCTCAGTCTTGCCTCCAACACCGATTTACGAGCCATACTCGTCTGAATCACCCCATTTAAATACCTAATCTCCTCCTTCAATAGCTGCACCGTGCCATCAAGTAAGTGGCGGAGGCTTTCTCTGGGCCCGAGTCCTCAATGTGGATTATTGGCTTGTTGTTCTTGTTCAGGCAGCCATTCGTCATCGACAGATGTGTGCATGACAGGTGGTATCACCTCAGTTTCCTCGGCAACAGTCTCTTCAACCTCTTTCTCCGTAGTTGCACGCCTTCAAGAACCCTTTGTGTCGAGACGAAAGCAGCCTTTTTCTTGCTCTTTCGGCTCTTCTAGCCTTCTTGGCGCCTTTCTTCTTTTGACAGTTTAGGCTCGGAAGAACCGGCCTCACTTATTTTCCGCTTCCTCTTCTTGATTTCTTTTGTTTCCGGAGAAGGAACCACAAGAGCCATCCGCTGTGTTTCAGAATACCTCGGAAAGATTTCATCCCCATGAGCCTTCCTTCGCCATAGCTTCGTGGCACCGACTTCGTACGCCGAGGACATGCCCTCCACAATATCGTGATGTCTTTAATGTATCATCCGTAATGGGGTAGTTTCATTTAAAGTGTTCTGACACTTGGTTCTTTTCATTGTTTCCAAGCTCTCAAGGCTTCGTCACTTGCAACATCTTGTTGGAAATCAAATGAATTGCCTTTTATTATGCCCGCTGGGCGCGACAATCAGGTATCAATTCATTTACCGGTTGGTTAAATGTGACATCGAACTTAGTGTTCCCTTAGTAATGGTATATTACTAGTGTGGATTCTTATGATAATTTATGTTGCGAGCGATTGCTAGATATTACTATTAATCGTTATAATAATAGTAATTGGTCAATTATTATTATTATACAACTTACTATTATCTGAGCCTAGAAGGTCACACACATACAGTGATATTCGAATTATATTTCATGCATGAAATTAAACGAGACTTGTATATTGAGAAATGTATCCCTCAATATATATATATATTTGATAAATATATAATGATGAATATCAATTGGTTAAACTTGCAAGTTTGAACTAATTAAGCAATCGAAATCGATTTAATAACTTGATAAGTTATTTGATAGTGACTGCTAGTATTTTAATTGACTTGTTAAGTTAATTAAATGAACAACTCACTAGTAACTTATTATTTGATTGAAGCCATAACGTCTAATTAAGCACGAGTTAAACTGATTTCTTAACGAAGTTCTTTAATCCGTGTAAATTGACAAATTATATTTGGGAGGAAGAGACAGGTTTTTTCATTTCATGAAAACCCTTTGCCTCCACCTGAGAAAGCCGCCTCTCCTACAAAATGGAAGAGAATTTCTCCATTTTTGTTCCTCACAACTCTAGCAAGTCTTGCTCACGGATTCGATTCCTCCCCGGTGCGCCAAGTAATCTGTAGGACATCGCTGTGTCGACAAGAAATTGAGAGGTTTTTCAAGGGCATTCACAGGCATCTCTTTGAGGAGTTGGTTTTATTTCGTTTTCTCCGCCGCGAATGTAAGAACTCTGTATTCGTAATTGTTAATTATGTGTTTTAGATTAATTTATATCATTTCGAGGGATCCGACGTATGAATTTGGTGTTTATCACAATTGAAATTCATACCGTATTCAACATCCGGTACCAGATCTCAAGAAGATGACCAAGACTTTATCAACATCAGTCATTACATTCTCACTAGTAGGACCACAATCTTCAACATCATCTTCCACAGATTCATTAACAGTAGATGGTTCACACCTGTCATTAACGTACGGGCGAATCGACGGACCTGCCGCACTGCAGATCGGGACATCGCAACATTCGAAGAGTCAGAGACTCTATCTTCAACAATTGGCTCCTCGGCCACTTCCTCCAACATCTCTTCATCATTAATTTCAAGATGGGGCTCCCTCCTACATCATCATCAGATTGCGGAATTCTCACACCTGTGGTTATCAAGTTCCCCGCACATTTGTGTGTAATCAACCTATGGCGTATGAATATTGTGTATCGTCGGAGTCTCCGCTGGAAGATCGCGTCAATAACGCACTGTGGAACGCTTCCTCGGCGGCATCGGACTCGTACGCTCTTCTTCACCAATGTTCTTTGAGGTTCGAGTTCTTGGTCTCCGACCTAGCCTGGGGACCCCTTCTCTTTGAGGCTCGGAAGTTCTCGAGGCTCACCACGGGTTCGCATTCTCTTCTTCCCTCATGCCTTCCGGAAGTGTTCAAACCTCGGCGTGTCTTCACCATACTTACAGACGGCGTTTTAGCAAATTGTAGAGAGAGACTGATGTAATTATGAGAATTTTTGTGTCGAGAACAGTTAATTGAGGCCTTTGATGGATGATTTTTGACCAAAGTAATATGGAATAGGAAGGTTTTAATGACGGTTTTAATTATTGAAGAGGAATGTTTATGGTAAGTGTTTAAAGGGGAATGTGAGTGATTTAGACAAGATTCAATTTATTAAGTAGCCTATAACTGCTATATACCGAAATATCAAACGGCTCTTTTCTTTTTCCCGCCAATTCATAACTCGACAGAATATACTCCACAGTTCTTGCACATCTGCTATAGCTCCTTGACTTAACCTCATGAGAACCCATGTTCTCCTCACACCTGTTGCAACACTTGTTACACACACAAGTGCTACAACTTTTCCTTAATTGCTATTGATCAACAACACACAATCCAAGAGATGATCTCAAGGATTCAAACTTAGTTGCATCCAAAGCCTTAGTGAAAATGTCTGCAAGTTGTTTGTCTGTACTCACATGTTCAAGGGATATCACCTTGTCTTCTACCAATTCTCGTATAAAATGGTGCCTGATATCAATGTGTTTGGTTCAAGCATGCCGAGGATTTTGATATATCGATGGCACTCATATTATCACAAAGACAAGATCATGGCATTTTGACGACATTATACTTTTCAAGACCGCTCATCCATAAGAGTTGAGTACAACCGGCACCTGGCCGGCTATATATTCGGCCTCCCCGCTGATCATGACACGGAGTTTTGCTTTTTGCTAAACCAAGATGTTAGGTTATTTCCCCAAAAAGAAGCATCCACCGACAAGCCTTTCCTATCTTCTCAGATTTCGCCTAATCGCATCACAAAGATATCCTACCAATGAATTATTAGTATCAAAAGCATAAAATAGTCCATAGTTCAATGTACCATTTACATATTTGATGATTCTTTTGGCTTGTCTAAATGACTTTCTTTGGGATTTGCTTGAAAACGAGCACAAACTCCCACCTTTTAGTAGGAAATGTCAGCCGGCTGCCGCCAGATATAATAAAAGTCCATATCATACTCCGATAATTTGCTTATGTCCACCGGGCTTCCATCAACATCCTTTACCGACTTTCACGAGTCATGGGCCGGTGTCCTTTTTGACTTGGTATTTTCGAGTACAAATTTTTTAACAAGACTTCTTATATTTCGCTTCGAGATATAAAAAATTCCATCCTTATTCATTGACTTCAAATCCAAGAAAATAATCAACTCTCTACCATACTCATTTCAAACTCCGATTCCATTTGTTGAATAAATTGTTTACCGGGTTGTTCGGATTATCTCCAAAGATTATATCATCAACATAGATTTGTGCAACTATCAAACTTACTTTTTTTGTTTGATAAACAGGGTCTTATCGGTCCCTCCTCTTGTATATCCTTTCGTCAATAGATACTTAAGTAGTCTCGCACTCAAGTTCTAGGGGCTTGCTTGAGACCATACAATGGCTTCACGATACACATGCTGTGACATCTGTCATTGACGAATCCCTTCGTCAGTTTACAAAGACTTCTTCTTCAACACCATTTAGGAACGCACTCTTCACATCCATCTCGATACGCTTTTAAACTTCATCAAGGCTGTGCTACGCTAAGGAGAAAGTCAGATGGCCTCTTGCCCGGCAAATGTGAGCAAATGTTTCTTCAAAGTCTACACCTTCCACTTGTGAATATCCTTGTGCCACTAGTCTGTTTTATTTTTGGTAACAACGCTGCTCATCGATTTATTTTGAAAATCCATTTTGTCCCTATCACATTATTTATCCTTGGTCTTCGCACAAGTTCTTACATTATCATCAAGGCTTGAAATTGGATCAATTCCTCTTGCATGGCATTTATCCAATGTTCATCTTTGAGAGCTTCATCCACATTCTTCGGTTCGATTTTAGAAATAAAACAGCTTTCTCCAAGTAGACCAACCATTTTTCTATAGTCAATTGGCTCTTTTCTTCGTGTTTGCGATTCCCTTGATCAATTGCCCCTAATAATGTTTTCTATAGGATGGTCCCTTTGAATTCGAAAGTGGCAAAGTAAAGATAAGTCGACTTTCATCACTGCTTTATTAATCTCTCTCATGGTTTCAAAGATCACTGCCATTGTCAGGCGCATAAGCAGTTTTGACAAAAAGATCTTCGTCGGGCCGTGATCACGAGTTGCAACTCATGTGTCTAATACCTTCACATTAGTAGACTCCATAACCCGTTGAGTTCTCTTGTTGTAAACTCGAAAAGCTCAATTGTTTCTTGAGTACCCCAAGAAAATTCCTTCATCACCTTTGACATCAAGTTTCGGCCGGCTCTCGACTTTAAGAATGCAACACAAACTACCAAAACATGAAAATATTGCACATTTGGCTTTCTCTCCATATTTCATAATTTGTGTTGTTTGGCGCCTTGACTTAAGGGTAACCCGACATGAATGTGGCAAGCATGACACGCGCCATTTCTGGATAGTTCGATTTTCCTCTCTACTACACCATTTTTGTCAGGTTATGGGGTTGAGAATTCATGAATAATTCCCTCACTTGTACAAAACTCAAGGAATTTAGCATTTTCAAATTATTTTCCATGATCACTCCTGATTCTGACAACTTGTTGTTCCTTCTCATTTTGAACTTGTAGGATAAGTCGTTTTACAACTTCAAACGTTAAGATTTATCCCTGAGAAAATTAACCCATGTATACCTAGAAAAATCATCCACACACACATATACATACCTCTTCCAATCTATACGACTCTGTACGGGTCCCATCAAGTCCATGTGCATCAGTTCAAGTACACGAGTTGTTCCCATGTGTTGTAAACTAGGGTGACAACTTTTGGTCTGTTTTCCAGCATGACATTCACCACATTCCCTATCCTTTACGTCAAGTAAAGGGATTCCTCGGACAGCTTCCTTTGTAACGATCTGCTGGATGTTTCTATAATGTAGTATGTCCTGCCTGCTTGTTATAGTTCAGCATCCTCGTCTTTTCTACTCATCATGGCTCGAACTGAATTCCACATATAGCAGTTATCAGTTGACCTCGTACCATACATCACTGGTGTTTCACATTCGTCTTTGACAGTACATCCTTTCCTACAGAAAGAGACCTTCATGCCTTTGTCGCATAGTTGACTTATGCTGATAAGATTTGCAGTCAAACCTTTTCAATAATTTCTCCTTTTCCTCCATCACCGAAGGTCACATAATCACCTTTCAAAGAGCAAATACTAGTAAGATATGCCCCTGATTTCGCCATGCCTGGAAAGCATCCACTATCAAAATACCAACTTGATTCTGTTGATGTTTTCAAAGACGTGTAGGCTACTTGACTAACAAAGGTTTCGCTTTCTCACGACCCACTCCGAGTTTTGTGCAGCTGATACTTGCTTCCCTTTCAAACCATATAATTTGGTAAATGCTAGGGGGCAATATGACCTTTCTTACCACAATAATTGCAAAGTATTCATACTTTCTTTGTCTATGTTTCCTAGTTGGTGCTCTCCTCGGCTTTGACACTTCAGGTCCAAAACTCTCCTAAGAAATTCTGATTCTTGTCTTGGTTTTGACCTACTTCCCTTCGCCATACCCACCTCGTGTTGTCACCTGTGCTCTTCCTACTTTGAGTATCTCTTCCAAAACGTCCATGCTTGAGTTCATCATCTTTATTCCTTTATTCAGTACATTCACTTGAGAATTTAAAAGTTGAATTTCATCTCGAGTTTTGCCCCTCAAGTTTTAATTCCTCATTCCCAATCTTTTAATTTATTCTCTCGGCATCCACTTCTGCATAGATCAAGTTTCTACCTCTCTCCCATTTAGTGTACAACAATTTATAGTTTTCAAGCACTTCTTCTTCCGTAATGTCTTCCTCGTCTTCACTGTAGTCATGCAGGCTGTCAGTGACAGATGGCTCTATGACTCCAGTGAAAGCTACAAAGTTGCTATCTTGATCTGCTTGTCCTCTTCGTATTATAATTGACATCGCTTGAATGTGCCCAAAGCCTTCACATTCTCTGCACTGAATTCCTTTAGATTTCTCGGACTGACCTGCACTGGAATTGCCTTGGTTTGCTGGTTTCTTCCATCTGTTATTGTTTCTGTCAAAGACAGATGTGCCGTTACTGCCACTGAAAGGTTTCTTGTTGAATCTTTTGAGGGTCTTGTTGAAGTTCTATCAAGATGTTTATAGTTTCTCCCAAATCTTCATCATTTATATCCTCTGGAGAGACTTTTAAAGCAATACCTTTCCTTTTACTTGTCTCTCCTTCATTAAGAGTTATCTCAAATGTGGCCAAGTTTCCTATCAATTCGTCCATGCTTATGAGGTCGATCTGTGCTTCTTTCCAATACGTTACTTTATGGAGAGCAAATCTTTTGGGTAATGCTCGAGAATTTTCCTACCAATTTTTCTTCACTATAGCCCGCCTAGGGCAAACGACTCATTGGCCATATCCTTCCCGCCTTGTCGTTATACATCAAGTATAGACTCATCCTCCATTCTCGAGTTTCAAACTTAAAAGAGTAAGTCAAGCTGGAGTCTCGATATTCGTACCTTCAAGGTTCCCCTCATATGCGGTTTGCAATATATCCCATGTAGTCTTTTGCTTCCGCATATACTAATTGAATAAACACATTTAGGTCAATCGTGATTGAAAAATGACATTCATAGCCTTATCATTTGCAAGTGCAAGCTCTTGTTCTTCAATGGTCCAGCCTCGGCCCTCCCCGCTTGATCGTGAGTACACCTTCGTTGTTGACACAGAGTACCCATCCAACACGCACGGCTCTCCAAGTTCCTCAGATCAAGTGATTTCCTGTGAATGCAGTCATTCTTGCCTTCCAGTAGGCATAGTTAGTCCCGTCAAGAACAGGTGGTCGAGTTGTTGACCCTCCTTCTCTGAAACCCTCCATATATATAAGATTACACTGATCTCACTCTAATAATAGTGCCCGCCTCGATACCAATTGAAATTTCAAAATCCCTCCCCTCAGAAAACAATGTGATGTAATTAACTGCCAATGACGCAGCACCAACAACAACTGTGTAAAGTAAACAACTCAAAACCTAAAAACACACACAGCTTTGGTAACCCAAGCCTGCTAAAACAACACCTACGCCTCGGGAGGCAGATTGCCCAATGAAGGATTCTAATATGATCAATAATTACAAATAGGTCTTATTCACACCATTCTTCTTCGCCTCTATTCTACTCCAATCTAATGTAAAGCTCAAAGCTCCCCGACTATAATACCCCTATCCTTCACTAACAATTACTATCCCTAGTAAGTGTAAACTACAATAATTCACACAAATAAAACTGTTGTAACTGCGTTGTCACGCATAAATAGACAATAACTAATTGAGTTTTATAAGTAATACTCCCACATTCAAATTCCTACACACTAAATCCTCACACAAAGCTCTATGCTTCAATACAATAAGCGTATCACACTCTTGTTTCAAGACCTTTCTTCGTCTCTAAAATGAAGTCATAATATAGTGTAGGTAGATGCAACGCTTATAGCAATATTGCTATAAACGAAAACTTCCGGCCTTTGTACATAATAAATGAATCCTTTCCTTCTGCAATTAATAAATGCTCGTCAATATACTTTTATTTATTTTAGACGTGTATCTTCTATTTATTGATTCACAAGTCATGTGCCCATAAGCTTCACTCAAATCGTATCTTCTAGGATCCTCGAGATCCTCCTCAAATATGGTAACATATCTCGCTGCAAAAGATCCCTTGGCTGCCTCTGAATAGTTACTACCATCCGTCAAGGATGGTTGGTCGCACTGCTGAAACACTTGGGACGCAAGGTTGGTCGCACTAAATAAACACTGACCAACTATAACGCACTAACAAGTACCACTCAAAAAATGTTTGATTTTTGTTTCTGGCTTTATTTTTTCTTGCTCACTGAACCAAAACATACATGCACATATAAAAACTACTTCCAAGTTGGTTGTGGAAGTCACCGACATTGGTAGCTTCGTTAGTAATCTTCATTAGATATTTTTATACTACAAGCTTCTTGAACGATCTCCTCTTTAGTGGCTTCTTAGAGAAGCTTCATTTAATTGTATCAAGATAATTCATAATACATTTTTGTTAGAGTATTCTAGCAAAATTATTGATTTTGGATTCTTACTTACAGTATAAGATATTCAGAAGCTTTCTATTTTAAGGATTTGATCTTAAGAACGAGCGTTATGGTAATATCGATTTGTAGAGATAAATTAGGGTTGGTGTAGTTAAGAGAAGAGGCTGTAAGAAGTGAAGAAAAACGACCAAGGATATTTTAAGATTTTTAGACGAGTACAGAAAAAAATTATTATTATTATTATTATTATTTTTAAATGCTTGTATTATGAAATTACAATATCAAAGGGGCATACCCCCGAAACTCCATCTCCTATTCTAAAATGTCAAGAGGAAATTCCGATCTATACAAATCCTCCAATTTACTCTATTCCTTGGGATCCTCCAATTACACACTCTATTTCTAATTACAGTAATACATCTATGTACAATACTATCAACCTCCTTATTTCATTTTAAAACATTCTCTTGTTCCTTTCCATCCAAACTTCATATGCAGCACTACAGAAACACAACTTTTGGAGCTTACATTTAAAAGACTTACCCTTATACCTCTCCATAATCAACTCCCTCTCCTCATCCCAACCTCCAGGCACTCTGTAATCCTCCATATAGCAGTTTCCTCCACACCTCACTCGAAAAATAGCATTTGAAAAACAAATGGTTCAAGCTTTCTCCCCACAAAAAACACACACATCATCATCACACACCCCCCATTTCTTCACGTTATTTATATGCATGTTATATATCCACAATTCATGCATATTCTTCTAATGATTCATTGAGGATTTGTTTGTATATTATGTAAGTTTCTACTCATTCATTGCTATTTTTTATTGTATTGATTGATCTCTAATCCGTGCGATTTCAACCCCACAGATTGAGGATTTATTTATACTTAGCTATCGATACCTTTACAAATTAATATTTACTTGTTATATGCTATTTTGCTCACAAGTAAATTATTTTATTATTTTTATAATAAAATTATAATGAAAAAAATTTTAAAAAAATCTAAAAGAAATAAGATGAAAAAGTTACCATGGAGAAAATAAAGATAGAGGACTGTGAAATAACTTTTTATTTTCTCTTGGTGATAATTATGGAGTATTACGTAGTAGATAATATTTATAGTAGTAATTTATGGAGAATTTATCTTGTTAGGCGGTTACACCATGAAGAAGTTACTATGAAAATTAAAATTAAAAAAATTTATTAGAAGGGTAAAATAGGAAATACATTAATTTGGCTTCACTTTGTGAAATCGCTAATCCAATTCCTCAGACATTATATATAAGATAGATATTATCTATTGAGTGCTCATTTAAAAAAAAAGATGTACTCACACATTAAATTTCATAAAAAACACATTAAACTGAATTTACAACAAATATTGCATGCCATACTATGATGATAACAATTCTACATAGGAAATACATGACTTCTAAGAAGAAGTCGGAATGGCCTAAGAGCATGTGCATCGGCTCTCCTAAAAGTTGTAAGAGAGAATGAAAAAGTCAAAAAATTGATAAAATAATGCTTTTATAGTTCCCCTAAAATAACTTGAGCTCTTAAAAAAATTTGCATATACCACAAATTTGTACCACTCCCTATATAAAATAATGCTTTCAGAGGCATTTTATAAAATAATGCTTTTATCATATCATTTTCCCGGCAGGCTCACCCTTCGATCACCCATACAATATCATATATAATATCCCTCTTCCTCACGCATCTAATTCTACATGCGACTCAACATTTATTCACATCTTAATATGGGCGCGACTACCTCTATATGAAACCAATCATGACCAACAACCAACATCACATTAAACATACTAAATCCACGCATAAAACATAAGCATTAATAACTCAATTAATATCACAACAACTACAACAATCTCATATAAAAGATACAACCATAATATACATAATACATCCATCATACAACTCAACATTTCACAACTTTACAATTTACACTATCATATTAATTCATAAGACAATTATGTAATCATATATCTATTTATCAAGCACTTCACGCAAACGTAAATAATATTATTCAACGAAGTGATATCCCCACATTTGGCTAGTACCACTAGCGCCCGAGAAATCAATCGATCTGCAAGCCTTTCCCACGTTCCGAGTCTAATCAAAACAATCAAAACTACGATTACTATTTAATAAGTTATAAATTTTTTAACAAATTTTAGTACCAATTGACCACTTTAGGTAAAAATATTACTAGTTAAGCTGAAACGATAAACTAAACGACAAAATTTCAACCAACCCACACCTTAACCATTTCGGCCCCCTCTCTAATGTCATTTCTAACACTTTAAACAATTTTAATCAACCCAAAATATCAACTTTTCCAACTAACTAAACCCATTTCTAACAACCTTTAACCTCAAAACCCATTTACCACCAAATCTAATAAAACTATTTCAACATATATTTATCCAAACAACTTGTTAGTGTTTGATTTTACTTAACGGTTTGAAGTGCTCAACGATACAATTCAAAGGAGGCTTCGTGAAGATTTGGAGATAGACTTCCGCCGGCATTACTCGTGATTCATATAAGTCATTATATGTGTTTTAGATTAATTTATATCATTTTAGGATCCGTAATTTATGAATTTGATGTTATATCATTTGATGCTTGATTGTGCGGCTGACATAGTTGTGCTAGCTAATTTGATTAATTCATGATTTATATATTCACTTGACGAATATATAATATGAAAATCAACTCATTTTGTATGAATATCACACGTCAAATCATCATTCTAATTACCAACTTCATAAATCCCGATATTTGGTCATCACTTATTACCCCAACAATAACACTTAATCACATTCTAATCAATCCAACAATCAATCGCCAACTAATTAAACTATTAAATACATACCCAATTCAACACTAACTATTATACCAACTTTCCCCAAACTTTTCAATCCTTAATCTCTACCAATCCATATCCAAACCAATATTTCTATTCTAATAAATAACTATATTAAAGTCCTCTAACCTCATATTACAATTTAAAGTTAATTTAAGAAAAAGTCAACAAAAGTCAATCCTCAACATACACCGCTTTCTAACTCCCCAATAATCACTCAAAGTCACCTCTAATCCCTAAACTTGAAATAACCCGTCTGCATAAGCAATTGTTTTTTTATGATTTTAGTTGTCGGGTTGAGTGTTGGCGGTTAAAGTTAAAATTTTAAATCGAATAATGATAATATGGGTTGGACGATAATATATTTTGAGAATAGAAATTTAATTTGACTCGTGTTCGAATTAGGTTGTTAAACCGAGAAGAGAAGCGAAATTTGCGAACCAAACGAGACCAAACCTCCACTTAAAAGTTCCACCTACCACCACTAAGTCCATACTTATCCTCATCTTTTCAAAACACAAAAAAATCACTCTCTTCTTCCTACTCAAGGGCCGAAAGCCCCCTTAAGCCCCAACCCTTGATATTTTTTCCATTTTCTTGGTGAAACTTGTTGAATCCAACCCTCAAATCTTGTTCCCCATCTTGAGATTATCATAGGTAAGCTTTTTAATCTTCAAATCTCATCATTTAAGGCTCGAGTTGACTTTTTATATAATTGAGTTTTGTGTTGACTTTTAGATCTTGACTTTATTATGGTATAGAAATGTTATCTAAGTTTAGTTTAGGGGATTAGAGGTGATTTTGAGTGATTGGGGTTGTAGCGGTGTAAGTCGAGGTTTGACTTTTGTGGACATTTTCTTAAATTAACTCTAAATTGTAATACGAGGTTGGGAGGACTTTAATATAGCTATTTTGGGAATAGAATTATTGGTTCGATAAGGATGATAGAGATTTGGGTTGAGAAAGTTTGGGAAAGTTCGATAGTATTTAGTGTTTGAATTGAGGTTGTATTTAATGGGTTTGGCAAGGCAATCACGGTCGGGATTGATTAGAATGTGACGGTATGTTATTTGGGGCAATAAGGCGACGAATTTAATATTGATTTTATGAAGTTGGCAATTAGATGTAGTTACGTTGGAATTTTAGAAGTGTATACTAATCTTGGGATAAGGGATGATTACAAGAGTTTTAAATTTGAATCATGAGACGCGTATAACACTGGGTTTATATAGATGTTAAGAGAGTGTTATTCTCACGGAAGTGTGTTATAATGTATAATTTCATTGAATAGGAGTTGAGGACTACCTAGAGTTATCATTAATGCTTTTGGGCTCGAGGTGAGTACAAATCTCACGATGGGAACCCTTCATATATATTATGTTATATATTTTGTATGTGTTTTGTCATGGGACTATTTGACATGTGTATTGTGTGGTTATGATTCATATTATGAAATGATTGAGATTATGATTGATATTATGTGATAATTGTGATTATGATTCATATTATGATTCATATTATGAGATACTGGTGATTATGATTTATATTATGAGATGGGGCTTGTGATTATGTTTCACGCATGAGATTGCGGTGTCATCAGGGTTATACCATGTGTGCCGTGGTGTACTTGTTGTAATTCGACCGCAAAAATGTGTGTGTGTGTTATGTTTGATAAGATTTGATTGGTACTTACTCATACCATCAAGATGCATCTTCTTTTCGAAGTCCTATAAGAACCTATCAAGTTAAGCCGCCGCTGACCCTGGTAATTTGCAGTGGACGTAATAATCTAACGGGAGTTTCTACCGCAAGACGCTGAGCGAGACAAAACGTGCTAGAGCACTGCGGTGGTTTCATGAGGCCACCATCAAATCTAATAACGTGACCGACTGTAAGCCGGGGCGGGCGTTACAAATGGTACGAGCAAAGCCATCTGTATCATGCGAGAACTAAGGAGCATGCTACAAGAACATACCTCTGAAGTCGCAGGAGCTTTCACCTCTAGAATCTAACACGGATGGTACGGTCCTGGATTTAATGTGGCTCAACGAGGACGTTGAGTACTTAAGTGGGGGAGGTTGTAATACCCGACCGCAAAAATGTGTGTGTGTGATATGTTTGATATGATTTGATTGGTACTACTCATACCATCAAGATACATCTTTTTTTCGGAAGCTCATCTCATAAGAACCCCATCATAAGCTTGCTCACTCGGGGTAATTCTAGGATGGGTGACCCACTGGGAAGTTTCTCAAGAGCACGAGCAGACAAAACGCTACTGAAAGACCCGTGGTGGTTTCAGGAGGCCACCATCAAATCTAATAACGCATCGACCAGCGAAAGCCGGAGCGGGCGCGCACTTGCGCCGCTGGGTGGAATGCGTGACGGGTGGTGTAATCTGCATAAGCAGATGTATTTTTGATTGCTTTGTTCAAGTATTTATGAGCGCGGTGACTCGACTGGAGGTTTGGGCGTAGTGAGTGCATATCAGGTGGGTACCGGATTCGGGAGGCTCGTGCGATATGCATACTGGCGGGTGTAGCCGGTCGGGAGGATGGAGTGAGGCCCATTCGATTATTTTCTGAGGTGGATTCCTCATATGTGTATTATTTGGAGGTGGATTCCTCATATGTGTATTATTTTTGGAGGTGGATTCCTCATTTGTTTACTATTTGTGGAGGTGGATTCCTCATTTGATGACTTTTGTGCTGCTGAGATCAAGCTTCCTTTAAACGACAGTATTGTTTATGGTTATAAGCTCATGTATAGTACATGAATATCGTATAAGTGATTCTATGTGATTTGTGGATAGTTATTCATTGTGTTGTTCTGTCAATGTATATATACATATGTTATATATATAAGCATGATTATATGTGATTGGGTAAAGTTTCAGGGTATTTGTATTCACTCGCCTAATAGCCGACTTTTCTGCATGGCTGGATGCTTTTATGCCTGTGTCTCTGTGAGCTGATCACAGGGTTGAGGATCTGTTTTACGAGTCACAGCATCATAAAGCGAGGCGGTGGCGGTATTAGGAAGTCCTCACTGGCCATTCCCTTTGTTGTCGATTTGTATATTTCTAGACTCATATGTTTATTTTATCAGGGTATGGTTGTCATACTTTCTTATGTTGTATTTGGATTTCTTATGATCCTCGTTGTATTATTCGTGTGGATTTGTATTCGCTAATCGTTGTTTTGTTGATGCGTTGCTGAACAATTCAATACGGAATGTAGAGTTTTGTTTTGATAATGTCGCCAGTCATATTTGTTAGTTATAGTATCCATCGATCAGACTCGCGCATGTGCTGTGAATGAATTTAACCTCAGACGGCCGACTCAAAGCGGGTCGTTACAATTTTGGCATCGTGAGCCAAAGTTCGTGGTCTTCTTGCGGCGCCTTTGTGTGGTTATGTGCCTAGGTTGATAGTTTTTAGAGTCGCCGAGTATCGGGGTTTTCTTTGTATGCCTCGATCTTTCCTTTCTTGTGGTTATTTCTGCAGGACTGTCGTGATGCCACCACGTAGGTCCTGTTTCGTCAAGCCGCTGAGGCGGTAGCGGCGCAGTGAGCCACGGTAGAAAGGGTAGAAAGCGCCAGAGTCGCAAAGAATGGAATAAGATTGTAGGCAATGACAGCCTACAAGGGGACCAATGTGATTCTCGGGGTAAATGCTGTGGGAGACGAGAGACCGTGAGCGCCTGGCTGTCATGGCTGTGGAGTTACAGAGTAAGTTGTTTTACCGCTCTGGCTGACCACAAGTTTGCCGGAGCCGATTCTCCTATTCAGCGTTAGAGTTCATTCGAGACTCGAGAGTATATTTGAGCCTGGGCTGGAGTTACCGGGGAGTCGAGGGACCATATTCGCGTTTTACAGATTACACGCGGAGCTCGAGATTTCATGAGAATGTACACCGATCTTGATCATAAGGGGCGCATTAATCGGTGTCAGGGGGATCGCCCGTGGGACTTATTATTTCGAGGGAGCTTTTTGGTCTTAAAGTGCATATGTCGCCTCTGTGAGAGAGAATGGATTCAAATTTCAAGAAGCGGCGCAAGATAAATGACTACGAAAGATTCAAAGGATCTATGCCGCCTTACCG
This sequence comes from Lithospermum erythrorhizon, assembly GCA_019722365.1. Classification (NCBI taxonomy): domain Eukaryota; kingdom Viridiplantae; phylum Streptophyta; class Magnoliopsida; order Boraginales; family Boraginaceae; genus Lithospermum; species Lithospermum erythrorhizon. The sequence goes on from JADFUC010000150.1 coordinate 97,543, forward strand.
GAGGTGAATCCTACCGAGGGAAGAGGGATCGAGATTCGTGGACTGAATGAACTGAGATCCGCACTTTCAAAGTTGTCACTCAAGAATTATACAACTTTCCACATGAACTAGCGAACGATGCCCTACAGTAGACGGATTCGGCCGAAGGTTCAAACAAGCGTAGAAAGAGGAAGAGGGCGACGCCCATGACGGGTAGGCCGAAGTTCTCGGGGTTCCGTGGACGCCCATCACAAGGGCCGCTATGTACCAGAGTCAGCTTCGTCTCTTCTACTAATTCTCAATTCAACACTAACAGCTTCGCGTCTGTGTATTTTAATCGTCCGGGGATCTCAGACAGTTATCGGGGGAGGCAGCTTTATTTATGGGTGTTTCCGCAGCGTAACCGGTCATAGAGCCGCGGGAATGCCGAGACACGGCTGCGGTCTGTTACCGATGTCGCTGAATGGCACATTGTTGTCGATTGTCCTAAGATAAGCAGAAGTGTTAGCTGAGCGTAGCACATTTACTCCAATGCAAATGAGCAGAGGAGGCTATCGGGCGAAGTCAGCGGAGGCTTTATTCAAAGGGTAAAGGAAGCTGGGTGGGAGTTGGAAATAGTCGTAGTATTATGGGACTGGGCCAGGCGGGCGCTTCGAACTAATGTGGTCGATATTTGCGCTACCCAACAGTGAAGCTCGATTCCCCTGTGGTGGTAATGTACTTTAAGTGGGTCGAAGCAAAAGTCTTGTTTGATTCTCGAGTTACCATTCTTCATATCTCCGAAATTCTCCAACAGATTCCTAAATTCGAGAAATTTTTGCTATAAATTAATTTCTAATTCTAACTCCTGACGAAGTCCGTTAAGATCGATGAGGCTTTAGAAATTGTCCCATAAGTATTGAAAATCAATGTTTGGAGATAGATTTACTACCTTTCGAGATGTATGATTTTGATCTTATTCTGGGATTGGATTGGTTGGGGAGACATCATGCGGTGATAGATTGTCATCTTAAGAAGATTGAAATATCTAGTCCTGGTAAATCTAAGATCTTCTTCCTAGGTGATAGAAAAATTCTTTCCTCTTGTCTCATTTCTGCCTTAGTTGCCCATAAGATGTTGAGAAGTGGATGTGTTGGTTATCTTGCCCATGTTGTCGACACCAGTAAGGAGAAGATCGAACTGAGAGAGGTGCATGTTGTGAGAGAGTATGTTGATGTGTTTCCTGAGGAGTTGCCGGGACTTCCTCCCCGCGAGAAAGCGGAGTTTTTCATAGAATCATTCCCGGTAATTAATTCGATTTCTATGGCACTTATAGAATGGCTCCCTCAGAATAAGGAGTTGAAAATGCAATTGTAGGAATTATTGATAAGGGATTCATTCTACTCAAGTAGTTCACTTTGGGGTGCTCCAAAGGTTATTTGTCAAGAAGAATGATGGATTTTGAGGTCAGGTAACGATTATAGACACCGAACATAGTAACAATTAAGAATCGAGCATCCGCTGCCTGCACTGATGATCTCTGTTTGATCAATTGAAGGATGCCCGAGTATTTTCTAAGATTTTACTTGAGCTCAGGCTACCATCATCATTTGAGGATTAAGGAGGATGACGATCGGTCGGCATTTAGAACAAGATACGGGCACTACGAGCCTTTTGGTGATGCCGCTTTTGGGTTGACGAATGCCCCCGCAACGCTTATGGACCTTGCGAATCGGGTGTTCCGCTTCTACTTGGATAAATTTGTGGTGGTACCATTGATCTACATTTGATATACTCCCGGTAGTGAGGGAGAGTACGAAGAACACTTGAGAATTGCGCTGAGACTTTGAGGAAAAATAAATTGTATGATAAATTTTCCAAGTGTGAATTTCGTCAGAAAGTGCGCTTCGTCATGTGATTGTGGAGAGGTATAAATAAGGATCCTCAAAAATTTGAAGTCAGATGAATTGGGAACAACCCAAGAGTGTTACCGAAATACTAAGCTGTCTGGCCGATACTATCGGAGATTTTATACAGATTCACTCATTGCAACACCCACACTGTGCGCGAATTGCAGCGGAGTTCCATTTGTTTGGAGTGAGGATCGAACGGTAAGCCACCGAGTTGAAAGAGAAATTGGACAACCGCCACAAGATTGACTAGACACCAAGTTACGAAAAAAAAAAATATTAATTTTTTCGCGGCGGGGACCCGGGATAGTATATAATTAATTTCGATGATATTATTTCGTAAACATTTTCACGAATTACATTTATAATTTAGTAAAGTTGTTCACAGCAAGACTTTATCTTTGAAATCGGGTTCGTGGAGATTTAGGTACGATAAGTTGAGAATTAACCGAAACCGAATCCAGACTGAGGTTTTTAAAAATGCCTTGCACGCTTATCTTCCACATCATCACAACACTTCATCGGCCTTCTATTTTTTCTTGTTTTGGAAGAAATTATCCTCCCCTTAAAAAATTTCATTTTTCCATTTCTCTTCTATTGTCGCCAACTCAAGATCGGTCAGAATATCTTTCTCCCCATCATTCTCTTCGAGTTAAGGTAAGAAATTTCAAGTCTTTCGAGATATTTCTTGGGTTTTGACATAGTTGACTTTTCCATAATTGAATTTTATGATAAATTTTAGTTTGCTATTACCTGACGATATGTTGATGAATTCGTGATTTGTAGGATCGCTTGAGGACGCATGGTCGAGCCGACTTTTGCGCTTTCTGGGCCGACTTTTATGTGGATATTTTTATAAGACTTTAATTGTGTAGGGAGGTTATATTAGACCTTATTATAGTTGTTGTGATGCTCACCGCGATTTAAAATTGATTAAAGTGGGGATTATGTTGAAAAGTGTTAATTCAATTTGAAAGATAATTGATATTTCGGACTATAGGTTGTTAATTATGGACCTCTAATTAATTAAAATGACTTATAAGTTGATTGGTACGATTAAGTAATAAGATGAAATTTTAGCGGTGGATCGACGTAAGCGCGCCCGGCGATTATAATTCGATAGTTTATCCGTCGTTAGATCAAGTAGATAGCTTCTCCCAAGAAGCTGGGTTATGTATCTTCCGTAACGCCGGTAGTAATAGGTCTTGATTATAATTTCTCTGGCGTTGTTTAGGCTGCTGATCGTGGGAAAAGGACAAGCATTCTTGATTGTCTTTCATGAAGGTTTTATGTAGCTGCCAGAAAGTAAAGACTTATCTCACTCGCTGTTACTTCACGTATTTCTTACTCTCGATTTCAGGATATATGTTATTGTGTTATGATTATGGAGAATGATATATGCAATTTTGTGTTATGTGATTGCTTCAGGGCGCTTGAAGATTGCCGGAGGTAAGCAATACTGAGCTCCCAACTTATATTTCTCGACTATGTACTGACGCACTATTATATTATGTGGCCTTATCGGCACTATTGTACGCAGGGCCTTGTCGCACTTTTGATATGTTTGTGGCCTTGTCGGCGATTGTGATCGATTTACGATTAGATGTTTTAAATTGCATGCCGTAATAATTGCTTCGGGGAGCAGAGTAGTTGTTTAAGCATGCATTTAAGCTCGAGGCCTTCAAGACGTGTGGGGCGACCCTACAGCCGGGATTACTATCAGTGATTAAAGCGACTCTCCTTCCTTTGCAGGTGATATGTGGACACTATTGACCTTATACTTAGTGTATAAGTACGCGCGCTTTATAATCGAGTGTATAAGTCACAAGCGCTTTATACCGTGTATAAGCGCGTGCCTTATATTGTGTTTAAGTGCATGAGTTTCTTAGTATATAAGAGCGTGCCTTACTTAGTGTATGAGTGTGTTTGGCCTTATATCGCGGTATGTTGCCAAAGCGATTATCGAATAGTCCATTCCCAAAGTAAGTAGACTTGATCGAGCATGCTAAGCATTGGGAGGTTGTGGGTTAGCGAGAGATGCGAGGCTCATGACTGTAGTTTGGTCGCTTTTTTATCTCTTGATGTCTTTCTAGAATCAAAAGCTTATCAAAACCTCTATGATATCTCCTCTGTATTACGTATGAGACTCTCTTTGGGATTACGATTGCAGCACCGGGACATAGTCCCGATATATGTGTATTTGATTCATGTGTGGCTATCATTATATTTACTGCCTCATTCCATATGGTGAGTTCATACCCCGTGTTGGTTTCACTAAGCCATGCTTACACCCCTTTTCGCATTGGCGTATTTCATTTGTGCCAGTTGACAAGCGGCAGCTTGAGCCAAGAGGCTATTTTGAGAGTTTTGTTCCGAGCGTAAGCAAAGGAACAGGCGTGAGGATCCTCACAAATTCCCGATTTTGACGTGTTGTCAATCGCTTTTGATTGGCTGTATTTCCTTTTTAAAACTTTAGCCTCTGCCGCCGTTGTCATTTTGTATTCGATACAAGATGTATCATCTTTTGTAGCCTTGCCAGCCATTTTATTTTTGGGATATGTCAGGTATATATTTATGTTGGTCAAGCTGATATCACCGATGGATTATAAATTTTAAAACCTGTTTGATTTGGAAAATTAACGTGGATCACATTTTGGATGAAACTAACCGTGTTTTTAAACTCGAGTCGCCCATCGGTTTGGTGACTCGGTGTTCCGGATTTTAATGACTCTCACTCAGGCCGACCCGCGCGGTCGCTATAATTTTCGTATCGAGTTTAGGTTTCGCATTACTGGGTTATTCAGGTGGTTAGTGTGTCGACTTGTTTTTCCTTTGAGTCGTTGTAGTGGTGTCTTTTTGTAAAAATTCGAAGCCTTTTTTCTTTTTGTTGCGTAGATCAAGTGATGCCACCTGCAGTACGCCGCGGTGTGTAGCCGAGCGCCCGGGTAAAGCAGGAGGCCGAACTCGGGTAGGTATATTTGTCGATTTAGTGGACCAAGAGGGTCCGAGGTAGCCTTCGAGCATGTTGAGGAGGTTGGGGTAGACCTCGCAGAGGGAGAGTGTGAATGCACAAAGGTCGAGCAACAGGGTTTTAATTCCGCAGCAAGTTGTTTGATCGGTTTCACAGGATCCTCCAAGTTTTCGGGGTTCACTGTGAGCAGGCTATTGAGTTCATCCGATATGAACTCCATCTTGAGCCAATGGGGATCGGTGGGCTTAGACGAGTGAAGTTTGCTACTTATAGACTTCACGAGGCGCCTGGTGACTCCATGGGAGAACCCGAGTGCACTGACGCGTAGGGTGTCTGTGTTTCCTCGGGAGCGATTTGTTGAGCTCTTTCCGGGAGAATTATTAATGGGGAGACCCATGGCGTGGCCTTGGAGAGAAATGATTTCGCTGGACAATGTGCCTGGTGTCACGAGAGTACGGTATAGCTCAGCTGATTGCAGGCTTAATTACTTTCTCGATGTTTATCCTAGAGAAGCCAAGAGGGATCACTGTGTTCGTGGATGGATCGACGCGTATACGCCACCGCATCTCGCCGATGGTTTTTACTAGTTTCCATGCCGAGGAACGCAGCCCTCACATGGAAACGGAGTTAGCGCAGCCTTTGCGGCTGCTCGGATCGGCGAGGAGTCGACTGAGACTTTCTTCCGGTAGGCCTCTAGCTCTGTAGTTCGAGGAGGACTGACCAACAGTAGCTGCCCCGGGCAAGTAGTCACTTCAAGCCACGCTCGCTCGAAGCACGCTCCTTCTCAAGACGCATGGCGCCACGGTGATCCAAGTGGGGTCCAGAGTAGTCTCCGGGGGTCCGTAGAGGTACTCGTTGTTACTGCGTAGGTCGACAGGGCATGCCAGGATTTACAGGTGATCTTTATATACTGATGCCAGCCTGTGACATTTCCACAAGCGAGTGTCTCAGCCTTCCCGCAGGGGGCAAGTAAGTACTTCACATCAGTTCAATCTGCCGAAAGCGGTTATCGTGGGAGTCGCAGAACATCTGGCCGTGAGGCTCTGGATACGAGCTGTGGACCTCGTAGGAGCGCCAGGTAAGAAATGAAGGAGCCGGTCGAGGCCGTATTCACGCCTGCTTACTCATCAGAGGCATGCGATACTCCCCTGCAGTGGGGCGACAGTACATTATTTCTGTATGATATTGAGCTGTGTTGTTTGATTCTCGCTACGATTCTTTTGTTTCTGAGTTTTATTCCTCGCTTTTATCTCGTATGTTGTGTGCCTTTTTCCTGCTCCACCGGAGATTATAACACTATGTGAGGTCGGGCCGTTAGATTATATATGAGACTGTCCTTTGATCGTTGGTGGTCAGCTGTTGTCCGTTGATTTACTTCCATTTGAGCTTTTGATTCGAATTTTATCTTTGGCATGGATTGCCGGGGGAAACATCATGCCGTTATTGATCACATCGAAGATTACTTTGCGGGTTCGGGAGACCGAGATCCTACTCTGGAGACATAACGATTTTGCCTTCGAGTTTTGTATCGCCATTTCTGAGGCCCAGAGATTGATTCGAAAGAAATAAGTTCCTTTGGGTACGCGGGCACATTTTGAGTAGTAGAAGCATACAGGCGATTAGAAGATGTACGGTTGTTGTAGTAGCCAGCCGATGTTTTTCCCGAGGACTTACCGCTGCCACCCGAGAGGGAGATTGAATTTACATTGAGGTCATTCCCGTACAAAGACTAATTTCTTCCATCAGACCGATGGCTCCACCAGCTGCGTGAATCATGGACTCCGCCATGGAGTTGTCGACAAGATTCATCATTTGAGCGTATCTCCTCAGCAAGCACTGTAAATATGTTTGTGGAAAAAGAAGATGGTTTTACGAGGTTAATAACTATAGTACTGAATAGCGACTATTAAGAACCGACATACCCATTGCCCGTAATTGACGACGGTTTGATAATCAAGGGATGTCAAGGTGTTCTCAAGATTGACGGCGGTCCGTTATCATCGCTTGAGAATCGTAGGGGGAGGATATCTCGAAATCGGCTGATCTCGCGCATGGGCATTTCATGAGTTTGTAAGTGATGCCATTTGGATTGACAAATGCACCGCGGCTTTTTATGGATTTGATGAACCGGTATTTCGGGAGTATTTGATGAGTCGCCTTTGTGGTATTCATTGACGACACTCTCGATATATCAGCAGTAGGGAGGAGGAACATAAGAGGATTGCATTGCTTTGGGACTCGGCATGTACACTCAATTGTATGCCAAGTTTTCCAAATGCGAGTTCCGCTACAAAGTGCAATTCCTAGGCATGTTATATTCGGAGAGGTATTTGTGTCGATCCACGGGCGTGCAGGCCGTGAGCAATTGGGAGGCTCCAGCCAAGCGACCGGCTGGTGAGCTTTCGGGGTTAATGTTATTACAGGAGATTCATCATGACTTTTACTGATCGCGATGCCATTGACCGTGCTGACCAGAAAGTGGATTCCTCATGATCAGATGATGATTGTGAGGATTGCTTCTAATACTCAAAGAGAAGTTGACTGTGTTCTCCGTTGTTGGCGATACCGTCTCGTTATAAGTGGCTACGTGATTTATAGTAGCTATGCTTCGCGATCGTGTGATCAGCGGTTCTACGGAGAACGGGCGATTGCCTATGCTTCCCATTGACAAATCACGAGAAAGAACTATCCGACCCATGATCTTGAGCTAGCGGCGATACTCTTTGCGTTGAAATTATGGAGACATTATCTGTATGGGGTTAAATGCCAGATTTTTACTGATCATAAGAGTTTGAAATATCTTCCGACGCAGATAGATTTGAATTTGAGGCGAGGAGGATTTATTCATCAACATTATGACTCGACTATTGAAAGTACCACCCGTAGCGTAAATATAGTAGCCGGGCGTAATCGAGTAGAAAGTGGGAAATCAAAGGACCCAGAGATGAAACACTGAGTCGGGTTTTGACGCCGGGTAGCTGACGTGAGATTTCGCCTATACGAGTTCGACCAAGCATTTCTAGATCTTGGATCTAGAATTACAGCTAGGAGATGAGAGACTGCAGGTTATCAGGACGCGAACGGAGAGTCGACGTATTTCACAAATACGGTAGCTCGAGCTGGCATTTAATGGCGTATCAGGTGTACCGTGATTCGATGAGCCAAGGTGGAGATTTCTGATGAGACTCATAATACTCCCTACAGTGTACACCGGTAGCACAAAGATGTATCGTGGACTTGAGGTTGACGACAGGCCAGAATGGTAGACGTTGCATTTTGTGGCAAAGTGCTTGGTTTGTCGCCAGTGAAGGCCGAGCATTGCATTATCCTCAAGGGTTTATTTGCACTCTTCCTATTCGTGAGTGACAATGGGAATATCACCATGGACTTCGTGTTTGGGCTTCCTAGGACGCCGAGGCTTACATGACGGGATTTGGGCGATCAGGATAGGTTATCGGCCTGGCTCATTTCCTACCTATTAGATCTACGTATAGCCCGAGAGACTAAATAAGATTTATGGGACGTATTGTGAAGTTGCACGGGTTCAAAGATCCATTATTTCGACCGCGACGCCACATTCACTTCGAGGTTCCGACGGGTTTCCGTGGAGGCAATCGGGACTAGAGGAGTCGAGTACATCTTTTCATCCCCTGCATCACGGGCAATCCGAGAGGACGATACTGACATCGGAGGAGGCGTCTGGCTTGTGGTTCAACTTCTCCAGAATCGACGACGTAGCTGCCCAAGATAGAGTTCGCCTACAACAGCCTTTCCATGCTAGTATCAGATGGCACCATTGGCATTGTATGGCGGAGATGCCGCACCTGGGCCATTGGAAACGAGGCAGGAAAGTTTACGGTTCCGAAGCTGGTCGGTAGTTCAAGAGAGCGATCAGGTTGATTCAAAGAAAGATTTGATCTTACGCCTCGTGATGGCGTAAGAAGTATGCATCATCAAGAGTAGACTTGTCGCTTGAGGTTGGCGACCCTGTGTTTCGAGGGTATCTCCCGAAGTGGAGTTTACGTTGCCTGGGAGGAAAGAAGAACTATACTGACCATTTGAGATCCTGCTGGGAAGTTGGCTCCCGGGCGTATCAAGCTTGGCGTTTGCCTCCGAGTTTAGATAGGATTCATAATGTTCCATGTATCCTGCTTGAGGAAGTATATCTCGACGAAGTCGCATATTCTTAGCTTCAATTCCCAAGGGAGTTTCGACGAGACCTCACGCTGAGGAGCATCAGCGGAGATTTTGGACCGAGCAGTATGTTTTGAGGAGTAAGACAAAGTGGGCCTTAGTGAAAGTCAGCGTGAGTGAATCGTAGAAGAGGTGACTGGGAGCGTGAGTACGATGCAGGAATCATATCTGCTAGCTTCTTCGAGTAGGACAGTGAGTTTGTTGTTTTTGGTATGGTATTTGTTTTTGTGTTATTATATGTTCTTGGTTGTTTGGTTGTTAAATTTCGAGGTCGAAATTTTATTAGGTGGGTAGATAGATTGTAATAACTGCTACGAAAAAATTAATTTTTCGTCGGCGCGTAATCTGGATAAGAGGCACTAATTGGCGATAATATTATTTCGTAAAAATTTTCATCGAATTACATTTATAATTTAGTAAAGGTTTCTACGTGGAAGAATTTTATTCTTTAAACGGGTTCGTGGAGATTTAGGCACGATGTTTTATAATTAACCGAAACCGAACGACTCGAGGTTTTTTAAATATCATGGCACGCTTTTATCTTCCACATCATCACAACACTTCATCATCTTCTATTTTTTCTTGTTTTGCCGAAATTTATCCTCCCCCCTTAAAAAAAATTTCCTTCATTTTTCCATTTCTCTTCATCAAGCCGTCAAACTCAAGATCGGTCAGGAATATCTTTCTCCCCATCATTCTCTTCGAAAGTTAAGGTAAGAAATTTCAAGTCTTTCGAGATATTTCTGTGACACATAGTTTAATTCTTAGTTGACTTTTCCATAATTGGAATTTTATGATAAATTTTAGTTGGGTTCTCAGATTTATATAAGTGATGAATTATGATTTAGAGATCGTTTTGAGGACGCATGGCCGAGTTGACTTTTAGGTTTTCAAGTTGACTTTTATGTGGATATTTTATAAGACTTTAATTGTAGAGGTTATATCGGGGACCTTATTATAGTTAAGGCGATGTTCAATCGGGTGATTTAAAATTGATTAAAGTGGGGATTATACTGAAAAATCGTTAATTCCAATTTGAAGTATAATCGATATTTCTCGACAATAGGTCATAATTGCGGACCCGCTGGACACTATTAAAATGACTTATAAGTTGATTGGTAATGATTAAGTAATAAGATGAAATTTTAAATGGGATCGATTGGTCATGGCCCGACGGGATTATAATTGATAGTTTATCCGTCAAAGTTAGACAATAAAGATAGTTCTCCCAAGAGTCAGTAAAGTATCTTCCGTAACGCAGAGATAGTAATAGGTCTTGATTATAATTTCGTGGGTGTTGTTTAGGCGTTGATCGTGGGAAAAGCGCGCTACCTTGATTGTCTTTCGCAGTTGTTCATGGTACAAGGTAAGGAGTAATTTATCTCACGGGTGTTACTTTTACGATTTCACCTTGATTTGTGATATACATGTTATCGTGTTATGATTATGAGAATGATATACATAATTGTTGTTACGTGGATTGTGTTTCGTGGCGCTGGGCTGAGGTAAAGAACATCTTTGAACTCCCAACTTATATTTCTGAATTCTGTGGCCTTGTCGGCACTATTATATTCTGTGGCCTTGTCGGCACTATTGTACGTTTGTGGGCCTTGCTCCGCACTTTTTGATATGTTTGTGGCCTTGCTCTTATCGGTGGATTGATTTATCATTGTGGGATGTTTTAGCTGTAGGTCAGAATACTGCTTGGGAGTAGAGTAGTTGTTTCAAGTTATGCATGAAGCTCGAGGCCTCAGTGATCGTGGGGTGACCCTACAAATTGGGATTACTGTGATTGTGATTCTCCTCTTCCTGCGTGATATTACGTGATACCTGCTGGCCTTATACTTAGTGGCAAGTGCGGTGTGCCTTATACTTAATGTAGCAGCGGCGTGGCCTTTATACTTAAGTGTATAAGCGCGTTTTATACCCGAGTGTATAAGCGCCGCGTGCCTTATACTCTGTGTAAGGTTGTGCCTTATACTCAAGGTTGCCAGGTTTTACATCAGGTGTATAATCATGTGTGTGCCTTATACTAGTGTATAAGAAATGCGGCCTTGTACTTAGCGATGAAAGTGCGGTTTTTTGGCCTTATACCGGGTAAGGCACGGGGTGATTATCGGATAGTCCATTCGTGTAGACGGATCGAGCATACAAGACAGGTTGATATAACGGTGGGGTTACGAGAGATAAGAGGTTTGATGACTAGAGTTTAGTCGTTGTCGAAGTCTCTTGATGTCTTTCTAGAATTGTGTAAGCCATCGAAACTCCTATGATATCTCCGGTATTATTTATGAGACTTTCTTTGGGATTACGATGTGACCCGATTGATAGTCCCTGATATATGTGTATTTCATTCACGTGTCGCTATCATTATATTTACCTGCCTCCGTATGCATGAAGCCACCGTGTTAAGTTTCACTAAGCTTCGCGGCTTACACCCTTTTCGCATTGGGCGACTTCATTTAAAGCGAGGTTGACAAGCGGCGCTTGAGCCAAGAGGTTGTTTACAGTTTTGTCTCGAGTGGCTGTGTGAGCATCGGTGGCGTAGATCCTCACGCCCGACATTTTGATGCCACAATCAAGTTGATTGTTGTATTTCCCTTTTGAAACTTTACCGGCCGTTGTCATTTTGTATTCGGATACAAGATGTATCATCTTTTGTAGCCTTGCCGGCATTACTTTATTTTGGGATATGTTGTGTATATATTTAAGGGCTGTCGCTTCATATCGTTTCGATGGATTATAAATTTTACAAACTGCTGGATTTGGAAAACTTAATTGTGACTCAAGCATTTTTTGGATGAAACTAACTCGTGTTTTAAACCGAAGCCGCCCATCGGTTTGGTGACTCGGGTGTTCCGGATTTTAATGACTCACCTCGTATACGACTGGGCGGGTCGTTACATGACTCTTCCTACGTGACAGGATGGATATGTCGGTATAAATGACGCTTATGTCGTGGTCGATGCGTAAGCAATGCAACATGGTAAGGTAGTGGCTCACGACGCGACGCTTGAGAAATCATGAAAAAATTACCCGATGCACGATTTGAACTAGTTGCAATTGTGTTCGCAGACTTTCAAGATTTGGCATTATTTGTACGGGCGCGACTCGCAATATTTTTACCTGATCACAAAAGTTTGAAATACCTCCCTATTACGTAGAGATTTGAACTGAAAAATAAGATGGATGGAATTTATTAGTGATTATGATGTTTCCATTGGAGTATCATCCCGAAAGGCGAATGCGGTGGCTGATGCATCAGCAAGAAGGGAAAGGTTAAGGAGGCCATTAGATGAAATCAAGCAACTTTAAGGCACTGGAGCGGAGTTGATGGTGGTTTGTTGGCGCAAATAAGAATTGTCCGTTCTTCTTTGATCGAATACTGAGGACAACAAAAGATGAGAAATTGCAAAGATAATCAGGAAGCCGAATAGCGAAGCAGATCGGACTTCTCAGGCGGTAGAGATTTATGGAGCCCTTACAATGGTACTTGTAGATTATTCGTGCCTTACTCTCAGAGTTAAAAAGGAGATTTTGGACTAAGCTCATAATGTTCCATATAGTATGCATCCCGGTGGTACAAAGATATAGAGACTTTAAGAACAAGCAGGCTGGTGGCCCAACACGAAGCAGGGAAATTGCTGAATTTGTATCAAACAACCGACTTGTCAATGGGGTGAAAGACGAATACCCATATCCGGGCTATCGCAACCCCTTCCTATTCCAGAGTGGACTGGGGATATACATGCATGGACTTTGTTTTTGGATTCTCGAGATGTTGAGAAACAATGATGGCATTTGGGTGATAGTGACGCATCGTCGAAATCACCATTTTACCAATTAAGTCGACTCATGGTCCCGAAAGCAAATAAGGCGAGGTTGTATGTTGATAAAATTTCAGCGATTTCAATGGAGTTCATAAAGATCCATTGTATCGATCGAGATGCTAGATTCACCTCCATTTTGGAAAGGATTTCAAGAAGTTTATGGGGACGATCACAATTTGAGTACTATTTCACCCACAAATGATTGGCAATGAGATAACAATTCAAACATCGAGATATGTCAAGGGCCTCGTATGTTGAACTTTTTCGAAATTGGGAATATGAATTGCCTAAAATGGAGTTTATAATAATAGTTTCACGCCCAAGAGGCTGGATGGAACCATTTAAGGCATTGTACGGCAGAAATGTAGGACTCCGCTTTGTTGAAACGAAGTAGGGATAGAAAGTGTACGTTCGTAGCTGGTGGAAAGGTCGCGGAGATAATAAAATTGATACAACAAAGACTGAAAGTCATGCCAAGATAGACAAAGATGTATGCGTATCGTCGCTGCGGTGGATTTAACCTTTGAAATTGGTGATAAAGTATTCTTGAGAATATCCCCCGCGGAAAGGTGCGCTGAGATTCGGGAAGAGTAGAAGCCGGTACCTCACGATACATATGTCCGTATTTAGATTTGGGCGTAGCTATCCGGGTGGCTCATCATCGCTTAGCGCTGCTCCAGAATCGGGACAGGAATTCATAACGCCTTCCATGTGTCATGTTTGAGGTATATCCCGCATCTAATCCCATATCTTAGAGTCACAACCAATGGAGTTGGAGAGGACCTTAATATGAAGAAACCGTGAAAATTTTGATCAGAAGGGAAAAGTGTTGCTAAATAAAGTTGTGTCTTTTAGTGAAGGCGCGTGCGGCGAATCAATCTACGGAGGAAGCTACGTGGGAACGAGTAGGATGTCGGGTCAATATCCACATCTTGCTCTAAATAGAAGGTTAGTTCTTAAACTTTGTGCTATAATATGTGTAATATGTGATTTTCTATGCGACGAGTAAACAGTCGAACGGGCGCTATGCAGGTAAATTTCGAGACGAAATTTTATTAGCGGGGAGACTAAATAACCCGTCTGCATATAAGCAATTGTTTTTTTTATGATTTTAGTTGCCGGTTGAGTGTTGGCGGTTAAAGTTAAAATTTTAACCTAATAACGATAATAATGGGTCGGATCTATTAACATATTTTGATAATAGAAATTTAATTTTACTCGTGTTCTAATTAGGTTGTTAAAACCCAGAAGAGAAGCCGAATTTATAACCAAACTAGACCAAACCTCCACTTAAAAGTTCCACTCTACCGCCACTAAGTCCATACTTTATCCTCATCTTTTCACACAAAAATCACTTTTTCCTACTCATGGGCCGAAAGCCCCCTTAAGCCCCAACCCTTGATATTTTTTCCATTTTCTTGTGAAACTTCATTAACTAACCCCTCAAATCTTGTTCCCATCTTGAGATTATCATAGGTGTTTTTTAATCTTTCAAATCTCATCATTTAAGGCTTCGAAGCTTGACTTTTATATAATTGAGTTTTTGTGTTGACTTTTTAGATCTTGACTTTATTATGGTATAGAAATGTTTTCTAAGTTTAGTTTAGGGACAGAGGCATTTGAGTGATTATCAGTTAGAAAGTGGTGTAAGTCGAGGTTTGACTTTTGTGGACTTTTTTCTAAATTAACTCTAAATTGTAATATGAGGTTGTAGGACTTTAATATAGTTATTTTGGGAATAGAATTATTGGTTCGATATGGATGTATGTATCGGCCGAAAGTTTGGGGAAAGTTCGTGATAGTATTTAGTGTTTGAATTGGAGGTTGTATTTAATGGTTTAAGAAGGGAAATCGGCGGTTGGATTGATTAGAATGTGACGGCGGTTATTATCAGCAATAAGGCGATGACCTAATATCGATTTTATGAAGTTGGCAATTAGAATGTAGTTACGTTGGAATTTTAGAAGTGTATACTAATCTTCGGGATAGGATGATTGCTAAGAGTTGTAAATTTGAATCGTGAGACGTGGTATAACACTCGGGGTATATATAGATGTTAAGAGAGGTTATTCTACGGAATGTGTTATAATGTATAATTTTTTTGAATAGGAGTTGAGCCTGGATCTAGCACGAGGACTGCCTAGAGTTATCATAATCGGCTAGGCTCGAGGTGAGTACAAATCACACGATGGAACCTTTCATATATATTATGTTATATATTTTGTATGTGTTTTGTCATGGGACTATTTGACATGTGTATTGTGTGGTTATGATTCATATTATGAAATGATTAAGATTATGATTGATATTATGTGATAATTGTGATTATGATTGATATTATGTGATAATCGTGATTATGATTCATATTATGAGATAATGGTGATTATGATTTATATTATGAGATAGTTGTGATTATGTTTCATGTTATGAGATTGTTGTGATCATTATGTTATGTACCACGGTGTCAGATGTGGTCGCAAAGGATATTGCGGCGAATTGCGGGTGCGTATGTATTTTCGATTGTTTTGTTTTGTTACTCATGAGCGCGGTGACTCCCCGGCCGGAGAAGTTTGTGTAGTATGCCTCAGGTAGCCCCGTGGATTCGGAGGCTCAAGGATATGCATATTGAGGCGTAGCCTCACCGGAGGGATTGAAAGGAGGCTCATCCGATTATTTGAGTGGATTCCTACGTAGGTGTATTATTTTTGGAAGTGGATTCTCATTTGTTTACTATTTCATGATGATTCTCATTCGATGACTTTGTGTGTTGAGACTGCTTTCCCTAAACGAATAGGCATTGTTTATGGTTATAAGCCTACGTGGTATAGTATTATGTAACACGTATAAGAGTGATTCTATGCGATTATGGACACTTGTTCATCGTGGTAGCCCTGCTTAATGTATACATATGTTATATATAAGCATGATTATATGTGATTAAAGTCTCAGATTAGAGTTCACTCAGCCTTTTAATAGCTTCACCTTTCTATGGGCGCGCTTTTATGCCTATGTCTCTAGGAGCGATCAAGCCGAGGTGGCCGAGGATCTGCTTGGCCGAACAAGCTGGAAGATCAAGTAAAGTGGAGGCGGTGGTGGTATTAGAAGTCTCATCACTATTCCCCTTTGTTGTCGATTTGTATATTCTAGACTTGTGCGGTTTATTTTATCGGCGGCCTCATTGTCATACTTTTCCTATGTTGTATTTTGATTTCTTGTGTATCCTGGTTGTATTATTCGTGGATTTGTATTCTCGTTGTCTGTTTTTTGTTGGATGCGCTGGTTGAACACCACGACGGAATAGAGAGTTTTGTTTTGATAATGTCAAGAAGTCATATTTATTATAAGATCCATCGGTAACTCGCGTACATGTTGTTAATTACCTTAACCTCGGCGGCCCACTCGTGGCTAGTTACAAAACTAAACTTAGATAACATTTATATACCATACGTCAAGATCTAAAAGTCAACACAAAACCCAAACAAATAAAAATCAACTCAAGCCTTAAACGATGAGATTTGAAGATTAGAAAGCTTACCTATGATAATCTCAAGATGGGGAACAAGATTTGAGGGTTGGATTCAACAAGTTTCACCAAGAAAAATGAAGAAAACCAAGCTGGGGCACTGCATGGGGTCTCGGCCCCTACGTGAGTATAAGATGATTTTTTTCTTTTCTTTTTATTTGGAAGATGAAATGAAGCTGGTCAGAGGTGGAAGATATTTATGAGCTTTTTAGGTCTCGCTTTTATTTCACAATTTCTCGCTTCTCTTCCTGCTTAACAACATAACCTCCGAATACTTGTCAAATTAAATTTCTATTCAAAAATATATTATCGTCTAACCCATAGTATCATCATTATTCGATTTCAAATTTTAACTTTAACCGCAAAAATACTCAACCCGGCAACTAAAATCATATTAAAAATAATGCTTATACGGAACGGTTATTTCGCATACAATACTATTCAAGGCCATAACTAAATGGTATATCATTTGTGAGTTCAAGTATCATGCTTACATCATAAGTTGGCGGTATCAATACCGGCCATTACTATGGTCATAGTTCAGGCCCAATCTAACTAACATGCACATTCTAAAAACAACCAATACTGAAGATCATGCTATCCCAAGTAAACAATGACAACAATACCCAATCAAATCCACAACTCTACTCTATCAACCAACAATGTAAAACCTCACGACCAACAACTAGACCATCCAACTCCTCAACTCTACCAGCAACGCTGGTACTACTCAAATTTAATAGCCTAAACAACTCAATCAACACATCAAACTGATTCCTACAACTACGCGCATATAATCAACCTCAACTCAGCAGGGAGAAACCATGCTGGGCCAAGACACTCAGAATGAGGTACGAGGTAAACATAGCACACACATACCGAAGTATAAGGCAATACCGATATCAAAGACACCTCAGAACGAGACACGAGGCAAACACAACACACTTGTACCGTGAGTACCGTGCAATCACGACACACCTCAGACCGTAGGCCAAGTACCACAACACACTCGTGATCGTAGTACAAGGCAACCACAACACACTGCACTGCAGTGGCCAAGACAATCACCACACACTCGCATCGTAGTACAAGGCAACCATTAACACACTCGCATCAAGGCAACTACTAACTAACCATACATACTCAACAATCAACCCATTGATGCGATACATAAACATGCTCACAACATCAACAAATGCAACAACACATTCACGAAGAAGTAATTATCTACACCTGTGAGATAAATACTCACCTTGGCTAAGAATAACAATACCAATCTAATTAGTCCAAGTGCCTTTCCAACGCTCCACGCCTAACCAAATACCCGAGAAGTACAATTACCACTACTACCATATTAATAACTCTATTTAGTTACTATCCAACTTAACAACCATTTTAATTACCAATCATTAACTTAAAGTGAAAAAGATTACTACGCGAACATAAACGACTATTAAATCGACAAAATTTAAACCATCACAAACCCCAACCCAATCGGCCTCCACCTCCTTCAAACATTAATACTTTAAACAATTTCTATTCAACCCAATAACAACTTTCCCAAACTAATATTTCCATTATTAACAATCTTAATTCCAAAAACCTCAAATACTACTCACTTTATCCAACTTATATTAACATAATAATCTCTACCAACCAATAATAAAAGTCACAATTTATAAGTACCCAAACAACCATATTAAAAGTCTAATAACATACTTTTTACAACTTAAAAGTGATTTGGGAAAAGTCAACCTAAAAGTCAACTAACCCTATCTCAACACATTTCAACCCCAAAAATCGACAGCAATCACTTCTCATACAATATTCAAGCTTAGACGACACATCTCTACCATTCTAAAGTCCCAAATTAAAGCAATACGTAACTGAACGAAGTGTTTGAT